>PYXC01002552.1:3642500-3920000 GCA_015244755.2 Tenualosa ilisha | reverse complement strand
CCTTGAGATGGGTTCACGTATGTGTACACAAGAAATGTTTAGTTAACTTTATACAAACAGAGTTTACTCTCAGACTCCTCTTCTGTGATGGAGATATGGGAAATATTATTATCATCACTGAAAGTAAATATTAGTGTGGGCATCACTTCTTTGGAGAATCCACTGAACAAACTAACCAAATAATAATTTGAAAAACACACAACACAAAAAAAAAATCATTTGGTTTTAAAACAAATAGTGGTTCCATCTTGTCCTCATTTATACACCTATAGGTAAGTTTTTTAAGCTTGTGATGAAGTGTAACTGTTGTACAAGCAGTGTCTGCACACACAGTTTGCCTTTGTATTCCTCATGAACACCCTCTCTGGACTCGCACCAGTGCCTCATTTTCTTCATCACAGGAAAAATCTCTTTCAGATGTCGCTGTTCCAGCTGGCAACAGGAGCGCGAGCTAACTGCACCGTCCAGGCTGGAGTTTGTAAAAATGTGAATATGTCTATACGTCTTGCTGTCCAATTCATTACAGCATTCAGCCCCCTCTTGCTGCAGCCCCTGCTCCTGTGACCGTCCTGCTCGGCTTCCAAGGGCCTGATCCAGTTCAACATCAAACAGATGTTCCAGCCACCTATTCATCTATGCAGCTTTGCTGTTTGAATCAATACGTGTAAGTGTAGAGATTATGCAAAAGATTACATGCACAACAGTGTTTTTATAAAGTGTACTGTTTGAACATATGAACAAAAATGAGGTTATAGATTCAAAACACGCACTCACACTGTAACAAATAATTCAGACTTTACATTGCACTAGACATATTAAGAACTTGTTTTATTATTGGTGCATTGAAGAAATAGAGATTTATTAAACAGAAATATAGTCCATGTGTAGCTACTGACATGTTTATGTATTTGTAGTGCTCACTTTTGGCAACATATAGATGCCATATCACAAATAGCCTTTAAACAGGGAGACATCCGTTGTAAGAACACACATACACAAATGCGGGGTGTGACATTTAGTTTGGGACGAGGTGCTACTAATTTAAAGATCGACGAATAAGAAAGATGTATCGCTTTGTGTTGTTACCACGCTGGACTGCAAGTGACTTTATAAGGATTGCCTTTTGCGTAAAAACAGCTGATTTTCAAATAAACAGGTTTGGATCTACTGTGTGAGGTGTGGCTACAATCTGTTCCTGGTTTGTTGACTGGATTCTGCCTCCAAAAGTTGCCCCAAAAAGGTACTGTACATGGCACACACACACACACACACACACACACACACACACACACACACACACACACACACACACACACACCTTGTTTCACCTCTCTCACTGTGTTTAGTCTGGAGTGTATTTCATGTGTGTTTTTCATGCGTTTGCTCGATTTTTATAACCTGGACTGGCCCATGGGAAAAGGAGGCTGCCAAGCGTGCTGATTGTTTGAGAGGGTGCTGATTGACTGCGGGGATGCCAAGCTAGTGGAGCCTCTATGGGTTTTGTTTTTCATTTTCTAGGGGCCTAGCACACTTATAAATGGGAGATGTTCAAACGCACATCATGTACACTTATGCGTGTGACTGTACTGAATGTACATACACTCATACACACAAACATAAACAAGCACATACGCACACACACCACGCACACACTCACGCGTACACACACACAAACACACGGACACAAATATAAACAAGCACACACACACATATATGCACATATACACACAAACACACACACACACACACACACACACACACACACAGTGTTTGGCGGTCAATCCTGCAAAATTCTACAGCAAAAAATCTCTAAAATTAGTGAGTGGGTGACTTTGCCATTTTGAATAAAAGTCCAACCAGGTGAAGCGGAGCTAAAATTAATTGTTAAGCTGAGCTGAACTAAATTGTACTCACCACTATAGCTGTGAGAGATACTAATGTGTGTGTGTGTCACTCATAGTCATAGTGAGTTGGTCACTTTCCTTCTAGACGGAGTTATTGTAATTCTACAGCAATAACTGAGTTACACCCGCCCCTTGCTTATATTCCCTCTCCCCTACTCTCTCCTGAGGTCAGCAGATGCCTGGGGATAGGAGGTGGTGTGTGTGTGTGTGTGTGTGTGGGGTGGGTGTGGGGTGTGGGGGGTGGGGGGGAGTTACACAAGATAAGAGGGAGAGCACACAAACCCTTTCCCAAAAACAATCCGCACCATCACCATCACCATCACCAAAGCCTGGCCAGCTGAGCTGCAGTTTTCATGCTGTCTTAAGCAGGCGGCGGAGCTGAGCCACTCACGGAATGTGAAGCGTGTGGCAGGCCCACCCTCACCACACTGCACCCTTTGTGCTCCTCAGGGTGCCTCCCCGAGCAGGTGGGACAGCTGAGCAGTGGAAGGTGGACGTGGAGGGTGCAACAGGGGAGCTTCCCGTGTCCTTTGGGGGCAGTTAGTCACTCAGTCACTCTCTCTGTCACTCTCTCCCTGCTCTCGCTGGCTCAAGGTAACAAAAACAAAGACAGGCGTGAGGTCTTTCGTGTCCTTGCACAGCAGAATGGACAGTGCTCTGCAGTCCCACGTTTTGTATGTGGGACAGGATTTAAACAAACATTCCCATATAATCGGCCGTGGAGCTCAAAAGAAGTGACAACACTGTCTCGTGTGTTGGCGTTTTATGAGGGTCCGATTACATAATGGCCTGTTCATTTTACAAAAGAACACAGTTCAGCCATAACACTTTGCGGTTCCTCTCAGACTACACTTATGCAACTCTGCATCATTTTAATTTCACTGATAAGTTTAATAATCAAATGAGATTTTTTTTTAAACAACAATGTCTGATTGACCTGTCAGACCATCAGAGGAGAGATTTCTTTGAGGAAAAGTGAAATACTCATTTATATATTACAAGGAATCACAAGCATTCTCATGACAGCAAATAGATTCCCATCTGGCAGCAAGTTATTCTGTGTGATTCATTCTGACTGAGTCACAAACACATACCAGCCCAACCCACAAATTCTGATGAGTAGGCTTCTATTTAGGCCTGTTACCATGACACAGCACCATCCCGTGTAATTATGGGTAGAAACATTGCAAATAATACTAGACAAATCTGATAATTGTTCAGTAATAGCCTGAGGTAGCTTTGAAAGTACTGGAAAATGATCATGGCATACAGCAAAGTCACATATAATACCACAGTCAAGGCTCAAATAAATTTCACAAGGCACCACAAAATATGTGCAGCAAAAACAGAAGGTGATATTTCAGCAGTTAATCACACTCAACTGTCGTTAAACTGTAATATTTATTATATTTAAAAATATTTGTCTTTTAAATTTAAGGCATTTGAATCCTAGGACATAAAGTAATTTCTAACAAAACAAAATCACAACCAAGTTCAGGGTCTGTATCAAGGAAATTTCTAGAACTCGACCATTTATCAAGATTTCCATATATTCATTTATTAGAGATTTTTTTCAGGGTCTTCTGGGATGTACTGAGAGTTTGCTAAAAATGGTTGTGACCCTTGATTGGGGCCCAAGAATGTCGAGCGCACGCATGCCATGGCTCTGCCCTTCCGTGCCATGGCAACATTCAGACAGCTGTCCCCCTGATGACATGGCACATGAACGCTCAACTGTTGTTGCTTGGACATTTAAACTTTAAAGCCCCACACAGCAGAGGCAGCTGTGTCTGACCGCGTGCACTCCAGTGTGTGTGTGTGTGTGTGTGTGTGTGTTTGTGTTCATGTGGATCACTGCTGGCTCTCTCCTGTCCAGACAAGGTCTTTCGTTCTGAGGGAATACTCTGGTAGTCTTATTCTTCTTTACTTTTCTTGCGGGTGGAAGTCTAAAATGGGTGCATTTATTGCCAAAATGCTCTTGCCCACCGTCAGCAGCCTGGTGTTCTTGCCTCTGAGCAGCGTAGCCACCAAGAGGGGATTTCACATGGAGGCCATGGTCTACTTCTTCACCATGTTCTTTACAGCGGTAAGGAAGACAAACTGAGACATGACTGTGTTGAAACTGTCTGATGTATGAACTGTCCTGATTGTAGCTGTAACTGGTAGCCAACAGTACTGAGGAGCAATAGAAATCTTTGAAAAGAATAGCAGTCCTCTTGTCATGATGAATTCTTCGTCCATCATTGTACACATATACATCCATTTGGACTTTATTCCATCTGTTTATGTGATGCAGGCAAGTTAGCATTTGTGACCAGAGAAAATTCAGCTTTCACTTGACAAAAATGAACTGGAAAAGGCCCAATGTCATAAAACCGATTAAAACAAAATCAAGAGCCTTTCCTGCATCTTGTATTACATGATCTTTTCCTCATATTGGTGTTAAAGTCGAAAATTGCTGCTCATCTGTGTCAAAGTACTTGATTACTAGGTGACTTATAAATGAATAAGTATATATTGGTGTAGCATGAAATCCATCTCTCCCACAGATCTACCATGCCTGTGATGGCCCAGGCCTGTCCATCCTGTGCTTCATGAAATATGAAATCCTGGAGTATTTCACTGTTTATGGCACGGCCATCTCCATGTGGGTCACTCTGCTAGGTAAGAGTCTTTGGATTCATTTCAAGACTTACAAAGAACACAGATGACGCGACACTGATTGCTATTTCTTTTTCTCAGTGTGGATGCCTGAGAAATATATATTAATATATATATATATATATATATATATATATATATATAATATATATATATATATATATATATTAATATTAAATAGAAATGATGGTCTTATTCTTACTTCACCATAATCATTTATTTATTGTCATTTTCATGTGACCAAACACCTAAATCAATAGGCTCTTTCACTTTTTGTCAAAGTCTTGCACCCTCCCTGTCATGGTATTGCTGGTATGTCTGGTATGACGGTATTTGACCCATCCTTATCCTTGTCTGCTCTGTATATAGCATCATATTCAACTCATTCAATGTGTTGACCACCTAATGAACACTTAGAAAAAGTCCTTTCTGTTTCCTAGCACTGGGTGACTTTGATGAGCCCAAGCGCTCCACCCTGAACATGTTTGGAGTTCTGACGACTGCAGTGAGGATATACCAGGACCGCTGTGGCTACGGGATCTACTCAGGCCCCATAGGAACAGCTGTGCTCCTGATCACAGTCAAATGGGTGAGAACAGTGGCCAGCACCAAATATGGGGGGATGAATGGGTGGATACAGTATATGGATGCATCTGAAACAAAGACACAAATGCACACATAGACCGTCAGACAGACAGACACACACACACACAGATAATAACTGTTTTTTTTCCTATTTGAGAGTTGAACACACCAGTATGATAATCTGTAACATGCTGGATTTTAGTCATACCACTTTTTAAAAATCGTTTTAAAAAGAGGATCCTCGTGTATACAAATGAGTTATACATATTACAGTTACACATATACATACTTTACCCTGCAATAACCAAGAATAATGAAAAAGCATTCAACTCGCTGCACTTACTTGAGCAGACCATTCCAATTTTAAGGAAATATGCAAGTCTGAGTCCATGTTGTTGTGAAACTTCACACCTTGCAGTTGCAGAAGATGAAAGAAAAGAAAGGCCTGTACCCAGAGAAAAGTGTTTACACCCAGCAAGTGGGTCCAGGATGCTGCTTTGGAGCCCTGGCTTTAATGCTGCGTTTCTACTTTGAGGTAGGATATCTGGCAATTTTTCAAGAAACTCACCTCAGACATCTTTGCACACACCTCTGACACTTTGACAAGATCAAATTTGTGACAGCTTGTATTTGTGTCCTGACTGCTTATGTTTTCTAATGTATTTGTTCATGTGTGTTTCTGCAGGAATGGGACTATGCCTATGTCCACAGTTTCTACCACTTGTCGCTTGCTGTGTCCTTTGTGCTCCTGCTGCCAAAGAAGAATCGCTATGCGGGAACGGGGCGGAATGCCACCAAACTCAACTGCTACACCCTCTGCTGCTGTGTATGACGCCCCTCTTTGTCTTTGAAAAACATGTAGAGGTGATCCTTGCTTTTAGAGCTCGCTAGCTATTGGTTGACATGGCTCACAAAAACCTGTCCAGGGTTTAGGTTCTTTACATTGTGCTGGGTAACCCAGTCAGCATTACTACTGTAGGGTACCAGATTTTGGACTAAACTGCTTTTGGTGAGGTCAGATTGGTGCAGTGTTGTGATGATTGATAGCAAATAAACTGGTGACTGACGACAGAGGGGTGGGGGGCAAGAACTGGGATGTCCACTCAGTCACAAGGTACCAAAGGATCAGGCAACCGAGCAAGTTAACTCAGTTGAACACAGCCAAATCCCATGTCTCCGTTAACTCAGTTGAACACAGCCAAATCCCATGTCTCCGCCAAATCCCCTGACTCTGCTTTGTTTTAATCGCAGGTACCCCATCCTGCGGCGGCCAAAAACAATAAAAAGGATAAAGTCGAAAAGACCATTTGGAAGGTGCCCTCACAAAAGTCTTGGATAAAGACAGGCAGTTCTGGGCTCCCGCTGCACGCAGCTCGGCCAACCATCTTATAACACGGACGCTCGGGAGAGCGAGAGCCACCCTCTGGATCACAAGCTTTTTACCTCAGGACCCCTAGAACTGTGTGTGTTCATGGTTAAAGGCAGATTACAGCAAGGCATTTAAGAAAAGTGGATGAAAGAAACCCAGGTATACGGCTGTATATACCAAAAGGACTCTAGACAGAAGCTAGGCTAGTGGATGTTGATCTGATGAGGGCAGAATTACATCCAGTGCAGATATCCAGTGCTATCAAAGTATGTTGTCTGTGGGTGTGCTGACTGAGGGATTCACAACTTGGTACTGCTTTTGTCTCAGAGGAGAGGGACATGTTAAGTAGAATTAAATACTGAGTTTTAAATTCACCATCTTCTTTGCACCGTGACAGAATTACAGAGACCTTTTTTTTTTTTTAAGGTTTTAGAGCACTAAAATGAAACTCAAGTGGAAAATGTGCTGGTCATAAAAAACATCAGTATCTTCATCTCTCCCAGAGGAATACATTGTTTTTAAAAAGTGTCTCTGTGGAAAGATTTTCTGTCTCTGTTTCCAGACATGGTGCTGTTAAACATTTTCAGGCTGCACCTTTATACATTTGGGGATTGTGAAGGCATATTTCTTTTATGTATATTCACCGAGATCAACATGGCAAGAGTCTCAGTCATTTTTGTATGTTTGCCAACCAGTCCCCAGAATATCTAATCGGCAGTGATATATGCCACAAAGTACCCACCTGAGGTATTTAATGTAATGATTAATTGATTGCATCTATTTGTATTATGAAGTTATGTAAATATATTTATGGTAATGTATCTAATTTTCTAAATAAACTGTAGTAGTTATGTGTTTATTTAAAAAATGAAATAAAAGAAATGCAATGTACTGTGTACTGTGCATGCATACTTCATGGTCTACAGAGAGCAGACAGGACACAGGGTTGGGGTGCACTCTGCCATGTCATGTCAGAGAGAAGCCGACATTTTCGTCAAACGTCAAAAAATATGATATTCGCCGTGGAATGTCTCCTCCACCTGCTCCTGACACTATCCAAGAATTACAGACATGTGTTGCATGTTTTAGACAAAACAGTCTCTTGACAAAGGTGAATGAAAATGGTCCACAATGGACTTTTTGACTGGGGTCCAGTGCCTTGGAGAAATATGTTTTTGTCTGAGGGATAATCTGGCGGCCACAGAATCTCCTGGCCACCTTCCCAATCCCTGTCAAGAGAGAAACCCGAAACTTTTATTACGCCGGCGTAAAGCACTTCTGGACTCTCTGCCACCACTGACTGTTATTGAAGATTTCTCTTTTTTTTCGTGGTTGCGGTCCACACGTGCATGTAGTCTCGAGGAAACTCCCTTAAGTGCTAACACCACAGACTGGTAATGGAGCGCAAGTCTAATGAATCTTGCTATGGCACACTGTGAGCCTCTGGCAGCCACTAACATTTTTATGTAATAACTAGTGATTTAATGTGTTGCAGAGACTATACAAAGTCAGATCAGTCATCTGCTCCCGTTATATGGGGCTACATTTTCGCTAATGTATTACTTACCTCGAAGCTCTGTCTAGCCAATGCCTAGATTTTTTTTAAAGTGTGCACCTATATGCTTCAAATACTTACACTTTCCTTATGGTTTAATACTGGAGAAAAATGCTTGGCTACTCAAACAGAAACCCACAATGAAAAGCAAGTGACAGGTTGGTAATTATGGGTAAATTCTAATCAGGTAAGACTAAACCATCCTTGTGGCACCCATAGGCTTATGTAAAGTACAGTTTTATTACAAAAATCTCATCTATTGTCAGGAAAAATTTACAGCGAGTGAAATTTAAACCAGATATGAAATTTTAACTGTAGGCTTGTGGATGTGGAAACATTTTGTGGATGTTTTACTTCTGAGGTGTTAAAGCCTGTTTAGTTCCCTCAGAACCATTGTGCATGTGATCCAAACAAGTTGCCAAATGCAGAGCTGCACAGAGAAAGGACTGCAGTTCACTCATGTGGAGCCATGAGGCAAAGAGAGAGTGCCGAGTCTATCAGCTGTTGGCTGTCAGCTGTCAGTGCAATTGCTGTGGACAGCACAGCTGTGGCCTTGGTGAAAGAGTGAAAACTACACAATTCAAAGCAGCCGGAGCTCCAGGAATAACCCCTAGTCTGTCTAGTGTGTGCGCTTGAGAGACCCTTTCATCGAGAGAATTACGATGTCTCGTCTCTTTTCCTCATTTCGTTTCATCTGCTGAGCCAGTCTGTCTAAAACGTTCCTGTCGCCTTGATCACAATCGAGCCACTTTGAAAATTTGAGGTGTTTCAAAGTTATGTCCTTATCACAGTTCAACAGATAGCCGACCTGCTGCTTACACGACAACCACAAGGCAGACAGGAATTACGCCCAACTTTTCCTCAAATGCAATGTTTCTTTTTCCCTTCAGGGACCTTAAATGTTATTCTCACCTAAAGGCCTCTTGTGCTGTTCCCTGGCAAACGCTCAGAGCAGTAACTCTCTCAGTCATCTTTTCATGGTGGGCACAGCCGTAAAAGTGGCCCAAAAAATGTTTTCATCTACAGCTATCAGTGGTCAGGGATCAAATAAACGCCACCACTGAACAAGCCATTAACAAATGATTCTAGGTTAAAGTGTGCAATAATAAGTATTAATTATGCAAAAAAGATTAAAAAAAATACCTTGTGGGCAAAAAAAGCAAACAAAAAAAGCCAACTTTAGTGATGTGGGAAAAAACAGTAAAAGTACTATTAAAATGCTTTACATAAACACAAACAAAGAACTGATGTTTCGTTGCTTTTTTGATATGCTCCTACATTAGTGCTGAATTCCTTAGCAAAAAAAAGCTTTCAGTAAATCATTACAAAAGCTTTCAACCCATAAAACGATCTTGCTAGTCTGTGTCGCTTTGGATTAAACATTCCAGCCAACTTCACCTTTTGTTGAGTACAAGGAAACATATATATATTCCAGAATATGTATTAAAATCATAAAGTGTCTGTGTGGAGTGTTGAGTGAATGTGTTCATTCAGATGTTTAGCAGTCTAGTTGTTTGTTTTTCTTTTCTTCTATTAAAGCAGTTGCGTGTGATCTACTCCTCATACTCTCTAGGTGTCTGAATGTCCCTGAGACTGCATGTGTGAATGTCCACGGCCACTGGCACTGGCAGACTCCTCTGACAGGTTATCCGTTTCATCCAAAACATTCAACTGCTGAAGTGCTTCAGTCAGTCTAAAAAAAAACAAAGACACAAACACAGCACTCAACACAATTTTGAGATTTATAGCTTCAGCATAACTCTGCTCTGAGTAGGTCTACACAACAACATGGGTGGACAAGCAGCATGGGAACCTTCTCACTTTTGGCATCTGAAATAATTCTTGAGAGTATGTCGGTCTTGACTTACCTTGACACAGGAGTTACAGCTTGTTTACAAGTATTAATGCGCTCTGTGAGCTGAGCCCGGAGTGTCTGGGCCATCTCACTGGACAGGATGTCGGACACAGAGCATCCTGGGAACAGACTCAAAAGAAGAGGCTCCACCTGGACAAAAGAAAGCAGTTTTAGCTTTTTACATCTGTTTTAGAGATATACAATTCCATTAAACTTCAATACCATTCACATTTGACAAACAGCAACTAAACATGCATTAAGCCTAGTCCTTTCCAAAATGTGATAAAGAAAGTATTCATTGAATAAGGATACAAGATTCAGGACCTCTTATGCTCCCCTTCCCCTATGCATTTGTGAGTGAAATATGAACACTTGCCTGGTGACTATTGGGATCCAAGATCTGGGTACTGATAGCATCCTCCTTTGCCATCTCCAGTTTCTGGCTTTTGTAATGTACATCAGCACGGTTCTTATAATACTGACTGGCTCCTGGGTTGTACTTAATCGCTAATGAGAACTTCTCAGCCGCTTCCTGATACTTTCTATGGGTAGAAAAGAAATGCAATGCTCATAAACACCCAATGATTTAACTAGGATATTTTCATTTTCCCCCCTGAAGCATTTCAAGAGTGTCAGAGACCTGTCCTTTTGGATTTGAAGGCCGAGGGTGTTGTAAACGACAGCTAGCCGAGCCCAAATGGCTTCATTATGTGGGTCTAGTTCCTCAGCCTGCTGATAGTCTGCCAGAGCGAAGGTCAAGTCCCCCTGCTTAAAGAAGCAGTCTGCACAGAACACCCCATCATGTCAGTGATGAAGGCCAATTTTCCCAATGTTGCTCCAAAGTCATATCATATTAGGTAACACTTTACTTGAGGGTGTTGAAACAAGTATGACATGAGCCTGTCATAAACATAACATGACAAGTGTCATGAAGATCTAACGACACTTCAAAATGTTTATGACTGTTGTCATCAAGTGTCATTCTGTTTTTGTAATGGCTTCATCCAAAACAGTGTCAACTTTTCATTACAAAAACCAAATGACTTGATGACGTCATGAAGAGTAAAAAAGTGTCATTAATGTTAATGACACGTCATGGCAGGCTCATGTCGACACCCTCAACTAAAGTGTTACCTAATAATATTACTTGTAGTCTGTAACAGAACAATCTATACGTCTGAACAGTGCCGATGCCTGTCTGTTCATCTGCTCACCTCCTCTGTTGATGAAAAGGCCGCTCTCGTCCCTCTGGTCCTCTATGGCCTTGCTCAGGAGCATGCTGGCCTCCGTGTAGAAGCCGCGGGAGAAGCAGTGCACGGCAAAATCATTGTAGGTCAGCACTAGCTGGGCGTTAGCCTCTTCCCGCAGCCCCTCGCTTCCTTCCTGCCGCTCACCCAGAGCGTTCTCTCGCACCGACTCGCTCAGCTCAATGGCCGAGACAAGGTCCTCGATGGCTGCAGTGAAGTCTTTCAGTCGTCGCTGCAGAGTCCCTCTAGAGGGGGACACCAGCAAGGGAAATGACAGTGAACACCAAAGCATTTCATCTATGGTTTAGTGTAAAAACTGCTTCTGGTGTTTCCATACATTTGACAGCCAGCAACTGAATATTTTTTAACACTGGGTGACACATGGAATGCCTATAACATGATTTGTAACACAAGATAAAGTCCATCACACACAGCATATAGTGTGGTGTGGTGCTATGTTGTCCTAGTTTTCCACCCTTTTCTTCAGACAGTACTTTGTCAAGAAGACCAGACAAAGTATTTAATTATATTTGCAATATCTCTGATGACATCATGTCAGTTACATCTTGGTTTGATATAATGGACAATTAACCGACAGTTTACAGACCTCACCTAAACAAGTAGTACGAGGCTTGCTCTGGACTGTACTGTATGGCATGGCTGATCCTTGCCAGGGCACCCTGCAAGTTCCCCTCCACGGCCTTATTCCTGGCCTGCTGCTGCACCAACTGCCCAGTCTCCTTTAGCTGCTGCAGAAGCCCACGTGCCTCCGGACAAGTGGGGTTCAGCTGCAGGGCCGACCTCAGGCTGTGGTGGCAGAGCACCACCTGCAGGGAATCATGAGCAATTACAGCTTGAACTGGGCTGGTCTGAGGTGGGAAGGCTTTGACTGATGACATTCAGAATTTGACTGATGTACAGTATTCTAAGGTCATAATTTGAATATTACTTGATATATTGTATATATATATCAAGTGCCATTAGATTGTATTTATATTCACCATTCTTAGCTTTTTGGTGAGACAAAGTAGTAGCAACAGATTACACAATTATTACATAATTACACTTTAGATTTAGCGTAGTAGTTTCAAGGAGAATGCTTTTATGTAGATACTAACTGCTCTGAACTGATCTCTTCACGGCAGGCAAACTGTTCATTTATCCAAATGTACTGTCTTTCTTGTGCATAGTCTTCTTCTAAACACAGTTGAACAGTCTACCTATTTCCACCCACCTGGTTGAGTTGCTGATGCAGACGGGCTTTAAGAACCAAGAGATCTGCTGTTGGCTCTTCCGCCTCCAGCCACTTGGTAACCAGCTTTAGGCTGTCACTGTATCGTCCTAATGCGGTCAGACATGCCAAGCTAATAGTTGAGCAGTGACATTGGATTCAGAATGCAGGAAGTGAAAAAGACTTCACTAGTACTCTGCAGCACTTGCACTGAATAGAACATCACATTATATTTTCTGACTTCGGACTGGCTACTACTTTGATTAAGTAAAACTAAATCAAATCGAAACCTGACAAAAGCTTAATATTTCCTGATCTTGCATCATAAAAATGATTTGTATTTAATTAAGATATCTCTGTTAGGAAATAAACACTTCAGTGAATGTCTGAAGATAAAGAGAAGAGAATCATTCTGGTTTATTAGTTTTAATTAGTTGTGAGATTGCTTATGAAAATCATGTTATTGCCAGCTGACGTAATGCTTGGTAATGGCTTGGTAATGCTTAAACAAATGACTACACATGCTTTTATGCTGAGCCAAATTTCAGACTGACCTCCTAAACTGATAGGACCTGAAATTGGGTTTCATTTCAGCCGCTTTTGAGAAAGACTCCAGTGCTTCTACAAACATGCCCCTGTCAAAGAGACACTGGCCCTGGAGAAAACAAATGGATCAAAAGAGTTGGTGAGACATTAAAAAAGTGTCTGCAATTCTTTTGAAAGTGCTGATGCTTAATCATGGAAAAAAAATCATAATCATGATGATTTTGGTCAACATTATGATCATGATTGGTTGAAGACTAAGTCCACTTCATGTCAGAACTTCACTCTGTTGAGACTTCCCATATTGACTGTAGACCAGTGGATTATCCCCTACATTTACAGCAAAATATCAATTATTTTACTGTATCCCATTTTACAACTATGCTCTCAATTTGTCTTAAGGTTTAAATCCGTTTTTTAGTTTAGAAAATGGTTAATGTTTAGAAAATGGATAATGAACGACACTGTGTATGTCTATCAGATATAAATGCACAATTGAAGTGGTAATAAGGTCACAAAACAAAGTTCAGTCTGGCCTTTACACCTCGCATCTGTATCTGATATACGAACACCATGGAGTTCATTACCCTACTTATAACACTGATGCCACATTTGTGCTATGTAGTTTTGCTAACAATTTACATGTTTTGATAGCTAACACAGGCTCATTGCACAACTACTTCTTTCCACCACACATCTCAATCAGAACCAGGATAAACTGCAGTTACTAGTTCTAAATGGATAAGTTGCAATGGTCAAAAGCAGGTTGTTAGTTCCATCTCTCGTTGTAAAGCCAAAGGATAAAGGATCCAATGATTCTATCTTGGTAAAAGCACTGTTTCCTATATTCCAAAACGCAGTGGAACAGAGTTAAAAACCAGCTTAGTCACACTGCACAAGTTAATGTGAGTTCATTTAAGCTTCACAACGAGTTGGGCAAATTGATATACAAGTGTAATACGGCCAGAAAAGTGGAACAACTTCACAATTGTGCGGGTTTATCAGAAAATGATGCATGTTCTAAATTGCGCATCAGAGTAGCAAATCTGACCAAGCAGTGGTCCATAGACCATTTTCTAAACTAAAAAACAGATTTAAACCTTAAGACAAATTGAGAGCATAGTTGTAAAATGGGATACAGTAAAATAATTGATATTTTGCTGTAAATGTAGGGGATAATCCATTGGTCTATAGTCAATATGGGAAGTCTCGACAGAGTGAAGTTCTGACATGAAGTGGAGTTAGTTTTAATGTTTTTAACACTCACTGAAAGTCGTGATTTACAGATTTTCGCCATTTACATTAGACTACATTACATTTTACTATTACAAGCACACACACTGAGCAGATGAGATGACCAAGATTGTGAAAAGAAATTCACAACAATTGAAAAGAAGTGTTTCAGGGCAAGTTATTGGACTGCTCTTTGAACTTGCAATACACCTACACCATATCACATAGTTTTATCTATTTGCCCTAAGTTTTAAAATCCTAATTGATGCCTCTTGAAATGTTAATTTAGAATCAAGGACGCAAAAATGTTTTGTCACCCACACTCTTAAACTGTATAACAGAGGTAAGATACAGGTAAATAGATACAGGTAACCAGAACTTACTTGTAGGTAGTAGATGAATGCAAGACGGTGAGAGAAGCTTTTGTCCTCAGGGTCTAGATAAAGAGCCTGTCTGTAACTATGAATAGCAGACTGGAAATCACATAGTTGGAGATAGGCCTCCCCCATGTCCAAATACAAGCAAATCTGTCAGGAATTAGTACAACTCATCAAACTTCTGTTATCACATTTTCATCTTTTTTTCCCCCTCATATTCCCAGAAATATGCTTTATATGACAACTGAAACAACATAAGCAATGCTTTTAATGTCAAAAATATACTGGCCTGGTTTGGCTGTAGAATGATAGCTTTGTTGAAACAGGTTACCGCTGTTTCAAACTGGGACTTTGACATAGCTTCCAACCCTGACTCATGGCTGGGGAGGTGATCATTAAAAATCATTAAATGCATTAACTGACCATACATCAATACTTTAAAAGCAGACTACACATATATAGCAATCTCTTATACAATTGTTGGCCCAATTATACAATTGTATGACACTTCTACAATAACATAATTATACAATGTGCATTTTCACATTTTGTCTTTTAAACTCACAGTGATTTGACCCTATTTTTAATGATGAGGTCCCCACATAAATCAGGTCGATCAGGTTTTGTTCCTGTTACTTTGAAGATTTTGCTTGATCCGAAAATGCTTGGGAAAGTAGGATCTGGCGTTTTCTGGTGCTGTGAGTCTGATAAGGTGGGTGAAGTGGAGCCATTGTCTGACTAGAATTAAAGTAAAAAGATAATTGGTAAGTTTCAAGCTTCAAGTTTACTGTTGTGTTGCCTACTCATGGGTAAAAATATCAGTATGGAATTTCTGTGCAAGCTCAAGTTTAAGAAAAAAGTTTAAAAAAGTAGGCCTAGACAAATGTTTAAATAGGAATTAAATTAAAAGAAAGTTCATAGTGCACCGAATAGGCCTAACACAAGAAGTGTCAAGAAGTTTGCTGAGGAAGACTCTCCAACACATGGATCCCACCGAGAAGTGCTGAGGTGTTATAACAGTATGTTAACTATGGTCATTTAGGTTATGATCAACAGGTTAGCTAGTGAGTGAATGACGTTCTAAAGGGTTATGCATTTAGTAGACATCTTTTTTATTTCTGCATTATGGTAGACAGCCATTCAGCACACAAACTGCTGGGATTCTTTTCAGCCGTTTTTTAATTTAACTTGGGCTACAGCTTCAAAGTTTATATTTCAAGAAATAGACTGACATAATACCCTAGGCCTGATACTGACAGGCAGTCACAGAGGGCAATACACATAAGTTAGAGCAGAGGTCTCCAACAGGTACCAGAAGCAGTGGTTCGCCACTTGCTTAAGAGAAGCCCTCCAAGGGGTAAAGGAAATGTACATAAATTTCATAACGGTCACAAAAATGTCATAAACCTGTTCAAATCGCTATGAAATCTAATCCAAACATCCTGCCTTGTCTGGTACAATGATTCAAGCGTTACTGCTCTCTGTTGAGAAATTATGTTGGCAGTGCACACCAGATTTAGCTATGAAATAAAGGCAGTTCAGGTCAGGTCAAATATGTTCTTCCAAAATTTAGGTGACGAGTGTTTGTGCTGTAAGGGTGTAAGACTGTCCATACCGATGTAAAATAGCAGTCGAGCACTTGGCCACGGTGATATTGTAGGTTGGAGACCCCTGATCTAGATACTGGTATAGGGCATCTGATGTGTAGCCTATGGTCATGCCTAGCATTTTTTCACAAAACGCAAGGCGCACTAATCAGGGTAGCAACACAATACAAGTTAACATAACTCAAACACAGTGCAAGTAATGTCAAGCAGACCTTTGTAGAGGTCCCCGGCAGAGCAGGATCCATTTGTATTAAGAATGTCGTCTTCGCGTGTTTTCCTGATCCGTAAGAGCGCTCTGATCTGAAGTTTTTGTTAGACACAAACAATCGCTCTTGTCACCAAGGGAACCTAGCAACTAAAAGAAGGCATACTGTGGTCTGTGTACTGTTTCTGAACGTAGAGCTCTTTAAGAAAAAGGGGAGTCATATAGCCGATGTTTAAATAAACTGTACTGTATTGTCCTACGTGTCAAAAGAAATAAAAGGGGACAAAAACTTTGGAGAGATTTTTCAATCAGGCAATTAACCTTGACTGAACAATGCCATTGGCGATTGGATAAGAGATAAGAAGGCAGTGGCCGTGTAGACAGAACTGCACGAATCTTTGTACAATCCCAGTTCAAAAAAACAAACAAACAAGCAAACAAAAAAAAGTGAAAAAAATTGGGACACTAAAATATAATGACATAATCTTCAGATCTTGTATCTCTGCTGCACACAATGCTGCACACATTTAGGCTATATTTACATTTACATTTACATTTAGGCATTTAGCAGACGCTTTTATCCAAAGCGACTTACAAAAGAGGATAACATTCAACAGAGGATAACATTTTCTTTGATCTTATTTTATTAGACTACTAGGTTAAAGTTGTTTTTTCAAGGTGCTACCACTAAACTGAAAATCACTTCAGAGAAATCACAATCATAGAAAACGTCGTTCAGCAGAAAAGACACACCATTTCAAGCAGAACACATGACATGACATCAGGGGCGTGGTCAGAATGTGGAACAGCTATAGAGACTTCAAAGTATGAGGAGGTCTTGCGTAGACATGTAATTTTAGGGACGCGCCAAATACTGTGCATATAATCTGGTATCTGTTGGATTTTCGGGGTACGTTAATTGGCTATATATTTCCTAACTGTTTGATTGCGTAGGTGTGACGGACAGTGATGAGGCTTTTGCCGCCAATCAGATGAGGACGGACTTTTATTTTGAAAACTCAAGGATCTCCGGAAAACATTTTAAAACATTTTAGCATGCACATCAGCTGATAGTTGACGTAGTAAACGAATTGATTGTGTTTAAAGACAGAGTTAGTGTGTTTCAGGCAACCGCGCTATGAATGTCTTTTGTGAGTTGCAGTACTCTATAGCTTCAGAAAAAGACATCGGTGCCGCTGCATTTAACACGACAAGATATCTTTAATGGATGAAGCAGCAAGACCTCTGTTGGGATCTGAAAATGATGAGTTGGAACACAGCTCATATCTGGAGTAAGTAACCATAAATCAGTTGAAAAGAGACTACTTTAACATTAAGTGGCCCTTAGGCGACGATGTTGTGCAGACTTGACAGTTGTTTCTATTTCCTCTCAGACAGTTACAAGATAACAAAGGAAAATATGTTTTGGGCATTTGCATCCAAATGTGCATCGACGAGTTGCGATACGTTCTTGCCTGATCTGAAATTAGACGAAAGATTTTGAGTAAAGGGAGTGTGAGTGTCGAGTTTGAAATAGCATAGAACTCTCTTGAGTGTGCCTGCGTGCATTCGATTTGTCAAAACTATCACCTTTGAATGAGAAAGTGTAACAATAGACGATCTTGTAGAGCTTCACGATGAGCTCTCAGTATTTCATGAATGTTATATGACAGTCCTTCACTCCGAACCTTTCTGCCAGATTCATTTTCGAATCACTGCTTGATGGCACCCTGTGTCTAGGGCAAGCCCAAGATATCTGATCTGCATCATTACTGAGGCCTTTGGAAATTGAGTGATTGACCTAATTTCTCTGTCTCATCATCCCTTACTTTGTACACAGCAAGGTGAAAAATGGCAAGCTGTATTTGGCCACATTTGCAGCTATCCTGGGTCCCCTTAGCTTTGGCTTTGTGTTGGGCTACAGTTCTCCTGCCATCCCAGACCTGTGTAGGATCCCGGATCCACGGATGCGGCTCAACCCAGAAGAAGCCTCCTGGTTTGGGGTAAGAGAAAATGCAGGTGATAATATTTAAACAGCTATTGCAGTGTGATCTATAATAGATTGTAGGGTGCTGTTAGTGATGGGCAAATTATGCCATGTTCATGTATCAAATATTCTAATTGCTGGATAAGTCAAGATCAATCTAAACAGGTGTGTGACACCTTTGACTATTTTTTTTTGTCCATCATTCAAGTTAGGGGCCAGCTGACGTGATCTGATTGCAGTGGTGTTGATGTGGTTGTGTGGCTTTGCTGATTGTTTTGCAGTCGGTGGTGACCATAGGGGCAGCTTTTGGAGGCCTGTTGGGCGGCTGGGTGGTGGATAAGATTGGACGGAAACTGACCCTCATGTTCTGTGCTATGCCATACATCTTTGGCTTTACCATCATCATTGCTGCCCAGAATCACTGGATGCTGTATCTGGGGAGGATACTGACAGGCTTGGCGAGTGGGGTCACCTCTCTGGTTGTTCCAGTAAGTTTAATAAATTTGACTATTTGACATTCAAGCAATTGTTTATGTTCTCAGTGTAATGGGAACAAATTGCACTATAGTCTATAAACCCCATGACTGTAATCCAAACAGAGATTTTCATTAGTTGTGCCAGTGATTATCAGTATGTTTTACAAGGATGTGGGTAAAGGTGCGTTAATTCCCTTGTCCTCAGTACTAAACATTTTGAGTTTCTGTTGTGTGTTCCTATGTTGGTTTGAGTATGTCTCTGCATGGCCTTGTGAAATGCTCTGGTATGAAAAATAACATTGTCTGCAGTGTCTGAAAATACATTCCAGGATTTTGTCTTAGCAAGCTTCATCAGTTCAACATTTAGATTTGTTTTACAGTTAGCTTTAGCAACAACACATGGTATCTACCTTGTCTACAGCTAAGCAGATAGCTCAGTTTTTGACTGCAAATACCAGTACCCCTTATGACATTTAAGTCTTTAGAGCAGATAGAAGTTTTAAAGTACAAGTACAAAGAAAATAATAGAGTCGAGTAATATAACTACAATATGTAGCCTAAAAAAGATAAAACCCAGTGAGTGAGTGATCCAGTCAGCAGTATGTTCCAGTATGTGCTACGATAGAGCAGACATGACAGGATAAATAGTCTTGTCATGATTCTCTTTGTGTGATTTGTTACACAAACAGCTCAACAGCACTGTAGTTTTCATGTTTGTTGTATCAGCATTATCAAACTCATGCTTTCACTTCCTCTGAAACATACAATACAACACTCATGACACTTGAGCCCCTCACAATGAGATTAAAAACAACATCTGTTCAATCCACTTACATTACATTTACATTTATGCATTTAGCAAACGATTTTATCCAAAGCGACTTACAAAAGAGGATAACATTCAAGCTACAGCACAATGAAAGAAACTAACAGAGTGCACATTGCTAACATAAAAATTGCACTGTTTTAAGTTGAAAGTGCAATAGTGTAATACAAAGTTCAGTATAAAAGAGAAATTAAGTATAAATCCAATCCAATGAAATTAAATGAGTCCCATCTCACTGAGTCCATTTCTCAACTCCTTCCGTAGCTCTACATCTCCGAGATGGCTCATGAGAGGGTGCGCGGAACAATGGGCTCCTGTGTCCAACTCATGGTGGTGACAGGAATCATGGGAGCTTACATAGCAGGTGAGGATCACAACCTTTATTTTCAGGTCTACTATACTTAACTTAAGGCTTAGCAAGGTTGTATATAAGCGGCTAAGTCAGCTGTAACACCACATCATGTCTTGAAATCTCAGAGTTGTGACCACAGTGTGGGTTTAGATGTTGCTATCTGTGCAAAAAAAAGGAAGTGAGGTAGGCAGAAATCAGAAAAAAGAGTTAATGTCATAGTGACATATTCTAATTGCTCATGAAGAACAAAGATATAGTGGAGAAGTTCAGTTTAGCTGAAATATGACTTTCACTGACCTAGAAACAGTTTTCCCTGAAGCTGCTATAGCTTCGCTGCCATGACATTGCAATAATGAGTGTATCCAAGCAGGGACAATTAATCTCTGTCAAGACAAAGAGCAACCTTTATGTACCAAAAGGTCATGTGTTCAACAAAAAATGCTCCACCTTTGTCGCTATGTCAATCTTTCCCAAGTGAGCGATTGCTTTGATTTGTCCTCCCACCGATTTGACTTTTCCTCTCACCCTCAGGCTTGTTCCTGGGTTGGCGTTGGCTAGCAGTCACTTCTTCTGTGCCCCCGGCTCTGATGTTGGTGCTGATGTGCTTCATGCCCGAGACGCCTCACTACCTGCTGACCCAGGGCAGGAGGGCCGAGGCCCAGGAGGCTCTTCGCTTCCTGCGGGGGCCCGACGCCTCGCCTGAGGAGGAGTGCGCCAGGATCGAGGGTGCTATGCAAGATCAGGTGACAATGCTATCTGTAAACAAATAAACAATTAGAAGCAGATGTTCAAGTCTGATAACTCAGAGATATGCTATTAGAGAATGGCATAGCCTGCTCAGTAACATACAAACAGGAAAGCAGACTTTTACTCCTTCATTCTCCCATTCATACTCGTGTCCATTCATCACTCCTCAAAACACAAACCTCCATTCATTTTTCAACACCGCACACACACACACACACACACATATATACACACACACACACACACACACACACACGCTTACTTTGCATGACCAAAGCATAGCAAAATCAGTCACATGATTTCAGTGGCATTCGCTTCAGTTGTATGCTGTGTCAGAACATCCGTGTGAGCAACATATTTCCATAGTCCTTTTTTTTTCTTGGGTGGGGGTGCATTTTGACCAGGGGGTCTTGAGCCATAAACCAACACCCTTTGGGTACTTGGGAGATACAATCAATATGATACTGGGTGCCACCGCTGCTTTCACCACTGTCTCCTCCATATCTGGTTATGATCATATTTAAATCATGTTGTGTGTTGTGTTGATTGCAGGGTGACAGCTTGGGGTGGTCAGACTTGAAGGACCCAATTATCTACAAGCCGCTGGGGATTGGGATTGTCATGATGCTCTTTCAGCAGCTCACAGGCATCAATGCCATCATGTTCTATGCTGAGTCCATTTTTGAGAAGGCCCATTTCAAGGTAAAGTATATGTATATACAAAATATATATATGCGTGTGTGTGTGTAACAACAATATGTAATGACTAGCGGACAGTGCATTATCCCTTAAGTAATACACACTTTGGTCAGTAATATTTTCATAGCTCTTCTAAATTCACTGCTTACTGTGTTTCCTATTCCAGAACAGTGATGTTGCCACAGTGATCGTGGCCTCAGTGCAGGTGTTCTTCACAGCTGTCGCAGCTCTGTTGATGGACAGGGCTGGCAGGAAGGTCCTTCTCATCCTCTCAGGTACACTGAGACACCATATATATAGATAAACACTATTGACTTTCTTTCTGTCAAGAATCTTAGCATCCTCTATATGTGCAGGTGTAGCTATAGCTATAGGTGTAGCAATAGTTTTCCACTGAATGGTATCAGCTCGACTCAAATCTACTGGGTTTGATTGTGGATGTTTCGTTTTTCACTGCATAAAAGTACCATTTAATAAAACTGGTTGCTGATGGGACGCTGAAGTAAACTACTCTAATGTCACCAACATGGAAACAATAATTGCTACAATGAATGAAATCAAGAGAATTTTGTTTCATCTGGGTTAGTTTGCCACATACAGACACATTTTTGGGGGGATGACATTCCTTTGTCAGCTGTCCTGTCGTGCTAACAAACAGCTAACTGCTGGGGGCTTGTTCAGAATGTTAACATTATGATGCTTGTAATAACTAGAGTAACGACCTTTCAGTAACCTTCAATATTTCGCATGTCATAGTTTACTGTCGCTTGGAACCTCGACAAAAGTGGTGTCAGGGATGTCTTATTGACATTACGTTATAAATATTATAAATTCAGCCTTTTGTTTTTGACTGTTCATGTGGTTGTCTGTCTCTGTTCTCAGGTGTTGCCATGACCATCAGTACAGCAGTGTTTGGTGTCTACTTCTGGCTCTCCAGCCCAAAGCACAGCAGTGCCTCTGTGCCTGGTGTTGCCATGGAAACGCCAGGTCCTGTTAGTCTGGCCTCTCAACCTGACCTGGCCTGGCTGGCCCTAGTCAGCATGGGCCTCTTCATCACAGGTTAGGAAATGGAGGCGTTGATTCAGTTGCTGAAATCAGTTTGAATATTGCTGTAAGCTCAATAACGTCAGCATATGAGGAAGTTATTTACAAACCGTTGCGTTCCATTACTACATGAAATTAATCATTTTATTATTATAACAATAAAAAAAGCCTCTTAATTTGAAAGAGATACTGTAGATCTTCCAGTCATGGTGTTTTGGTTGCTTGAGTGTCTAGGTTAACTTCAATGTGATCCTAGTCCATCTCTAGACAGTGATTAGCAGTTTCTGGACCTTCGCTCCCTCTGACTCTTGATGGTTGATTGGATCACATGATTCCTGGAATAGCCACTGTGTAAACAACCTCGTGATGTCTGCCAGTGCACCAGAAAGCAACATCTGGTGACTTGCGTTAAAAGACCTAGCCCCAGCAGACAGCTTAGACAATTATATAACTGCTTAGGTAATGCCAAGTAACTTTTCCTTTTGAATGCTGTTTATTTTCATTCTTCTCAGTTACAGTTACGTACAGCTGAATTTTATGAGGTCAGAGTCCTGCGCTAGGTATCCCACCCGCCGCTCTAAGGATTTGACATAGTCAGGCTGGAGTGCGAGTTAACTTTATCTTCTTGTCTTTGGCTGCTTGTGTGTGTGGAGACAAACGAAGAAAGAAAAAGAACAGTGACTGTCTGTTTACCATTCACGTCAATCTGGTTCTTGCAAGTTCTTTTCAAAAGCATTTTTACTTACATCTACAGTCCTCTAGAACAATGTGAATGGCTCCTTCTGGGTGAAGATTGGCTTTCCAAAACTTAATTTTCATTGGATTTGATCATTGATCTAAAATGTCAAGACAAGTCAATAAGATGCAGTAGTTTGACAAATGCCTTTAGTGCAGATCTGCATTTTCAAATTGTGAAGAAAAATATTGTTGACAAGTGTAATTGAAAAGGCAATTATTGGCAGTCATTGAGATTAAGGTAAATGTAAGGTCTGCACTAAGTGACAGTTTTGGCAGAAAATACTTCTGCCGAGGCTATTTGGAAATGTACCTACATAGATTATATATTACCTTTCTGAAGACAACAAGCCACACGTACTCTGTACCAGTATGCTGTTGTGGGCTCGTGAGAGATGTGATCTGTCCCATGACCATCCCCTTGTACATCAATAAACGGATTACAGTCTCTCCAGTGCAGGAGACTTAAATGTCAATTTAACCAATAATTAATGGTACCGTGTCGTACATCTAGGTATTTTAAATTGTTCTCTGACATCTCCAAAGATGGTTTGTAACTTTAGTTGGGCTGAAAACACTCCACAGAAGACCTTAACAGGGCCCTGTGCAACCTATTCAAATAACCCTAGGGTGAAGCACCTCGTTTTTCCTCCTATGATAATGAGCTGTGCTCTGATTCGCTGCTGTATCATGTCATTGTTGCATGGCATGTTCTAAATTCATATTTACATTAGCTCCTAATGTCAGAATTGCAAGAGAAGAAGAGGAAAAAATTTGGGAAGATGATGGCCTATAATTCACACATCCACTAATTGCTTGGAGATTGTAAACAGACACTTAACGCTTGTACATGAGCTTGTAATGTGTAGAGTTTCACACTAGCCAACATAACCAGTTACCTGCTTCGTTATAGCAAGGTTACAGTTACAACCACAGGTAAAAACTTACAAAGCCTGTTGAGTTCTGCAAAGTTGACCAGTCATTATTTTCGAAATGTGTTCGACATAATGGACTTTTCCAAAATTTAACTGCAGCTGTTTGTTCCTAAGCTCCTGTTATTTAGGTATAAAACTAAAAGGACCATTTTTGTTCTGCCTGTTATCTTTATGTCATGGATATTCAGTGATTTGGCATAGTTAGGATTCTGTGGGGCGGCTACTAATCAAATACAAGAGCATGGATTGGGTAATAATTCAGTAATATCCACCAATAGCTTTGAGATGGTCGACGCTACGTTTAACTGACTTTTCGCATTGGCCTAATTCTCTGTTTATTTCCTTTCATTGGCTATTACAGACAGTATTTTCACGTGTACCATATAATACAACTCATATAGACCTATCTTAATTCAAAAACAACAGGTAAAAACGGTTTTGTGTGGCAGGGCTCCTTTAAGATAAATTAGTTTGAATCAAGGAATTCTTACTTCTTCTAAACTAAAGGTTTTCTCTACATAACATTACTCTCTTTTTCAGAGCATAGGGCTTCCATGTTTAGTACAAAAGACACAATGCTGCCTTGTTAAAGCATTAGGACCACTTGTATAATGTTCTCCTCTGAACATTCTCACAGACAAATTATAGGGAGTGGCCACAGCAATTCTCTCATCCTGGGCTCAGCTCCAAAGCAGCACAGTCACTTAATGAAACACGGCTGCCTGCAAAACAAGATTAAACTCAGCTAGACAAAACCATTTGCTACATAATTTTTTTCCAGTGGTTATGTCCTAGCCACTGCAGAGACAAGTTATTTGCACTTAGCTCTATTGATTTTACCAGCTGATACTGAATCAGTGGCTGTCAAATCTGAATGATCTGAATGTGCCCTCCCTCTGCCTCTCCTCTGAATGTGCCCCCCCGCCCTCAGGCTTTGCTCTTGGTTGGGGCCCCACGCCCTGGCTGGTGATGTCGGAGATCTTCCCCACACGTGGAAGAGGCCTGGGAAGTTCACTGTGCGTGTTGACCAACTGGGCCTCCGCATTCATCGTCACTAAGACCTTCCACAATCTCATGGTACGTATTCTGAAACAGACATGCTTTGTTTTGGGTAGAAAGGCACACTTGGCAGCTCACTGGGTAGAGTAAGATTAAATTTACATCAGACTTCAACGTGACCAAAGTTAAACTGTAGACATTCATACTTTTATCAAGACATTGCATTTTAATTGGATTCTTCATTCTAATTTGATTAGAATTTGAATTGCAGTTGCAAGCAATGCAGCTGTACATACCCAGCAAATATTCTTAATTACTGTTCATCCAGTACATGACAGAGGCTGCATTCCCACACACCTGTACTGGCAAATCCTGGTGAGTTAAAGGGACACGCCGTAGTTTTTGCCAATTTACTCATTTAAAATTTAGGTTGGCTCTTCTGTAGTTACAAGGTGTACTAAGACTGCAACTACTGAAGAGGCAAGTTTTAAATAGGTAAAATAACAGAATTCAATGAATACTTTTAAGCAAGATGCTAATGGGTGAGATGCTAGTGGTAACCAAAGGATTCGGTATGCTAACCTGAAGCTATAAACACTACCGTCAGACTGAGACAATGGCTTGATGAACTGAATAAAAGTAAAAGTCAATTGTTTAAATCTAAGGGAGCTGGAAAATGAGTAAATTGGCTGAAATAGTGGCGTATCCCTTTAAAGAAGGAAGGAAGTGGTAAACATCCTGATAGAAACACTACATGGCTTTGTTGACCTTACATAATGACTAAAAGACTCTTTTAGATAGAAAAGATTCTTTTTGAAGGTTTACCCATCACTATGAGTGAACTTGCACAGGTTTTGTCATTCAAGCATGGATCTAAAATGCCTAATCATAGATGATGCTGAGGGTCTGTGGTAATCTGTCTGTCTGTCTGTCTGTCTGTCTGTCTCTTTCTCTTTCTTATGGCTCTCAGGACGTTCTGACCTCCGCTGGTACATTCTGGCTGTTCTCAGGCTTGTGTGCTCTGAACATCTTCTTCACAATCTTCTTTGTGCCGGAGACAAAAGGCAAGTCTCTCGAGCAGATCCAAGCTCACTTTAAAGGAACACGACCCAGCTAGAGCCATGCAAACAGGAACCGACATTTTTGTGTGTGCTTGTGTTTTGTTTGAGTGTGTGTGTGTGTGTGTGTATGTGTGTGTGTGAAAGAGAGAGCGAGCATGAGTGAATGAACACAAATGTGAAAGGTTTTGTGTGTTGGAGAGGGAATGAGCTGACACTTTGTAATTGTACTTTTGTCTACTTGCATTTTTTAAGTGCCAAACAACTATATTATTTGATACTGATAAAGAAATGAATGGAAAGCCGATTTTAAATAAACAGGGAGTCTCATTTGACGGCTCGTGTTCTTGAGTTTACATCTTTAAGATTGCTCACAGCACAATTCTCTTCTATAGCATCACATACCTAAATACACCACTATTAAATTAGGTGTTCTCACTTGCATACCACGAAGAACACTGGGCATCATCTTCAAGGCTGCTGGATACTAAACAAGGGTTTTCACAGAAGCTTCATACCACAAGGCAGCTTTTGTCTGAGAGTCCAGTGACAGACACACATACATAGTACCATACCACATACCAGACATAGAACCTATTGCAGAAGGGGAAACCCGGAATGCCAATAAGATCATTCTAGCAAGGAGAGAGAAAAGATGTGCTACCTGATGACTTTCCTATGTGACAGACAGTACATTGATTGTTCAAAGAAAATGCCACTGCTCTGTTATTGGATTTAAGAATCATGTTAATGTTAGTGTTAGTCCAGGCATACAGCACATGCATAAAGAGGATCTAAATGAAGGTGTTTTTATCTTGCTCAGCAGCATCCCCTACTGTCTGGTTAAGGTCTAACACCCAAAGCAGTGAGATAGTAGCCTAGAAATCTAGACGTATCTAGACGGTAGCAAATCGTTTTACTCAGCCAGTACGTCTAGCCATGCACCATAGGGCTTCAGTAGGTCTTCTACCGAGGTGTCGTTGAACAAATCACAACGCTCTGTCTTTGTAGAGAGTCGTTGGGCAGGCTTTGGGGTTGGCGTTGGGCTGTGTCAGTGCAAAAAACAACTGAGATGACTGTGAGTGGCTGTATCGCTGTCCTGTAGCATGCAGAAGCAGTTTGAAAGACAACCACTGATTTCGCCCTGAGGATTGAGGCTGGTCTATCAGTCATGACCAGACCATACATTTTGATGTTACAGTCTGGCTTGTCAGGCTAGTGAGAGAGTGAAATTTTCAGCCTGGCTTGTCAGGCTAGTGAGAGAGTGAAATTTTCATTATTTTACAACCACAGTTTGGAAAAATGATGCTGGCAAAATGCCCCCCACCAAGAAACATAGAAACAGCCTTGGAAAAAATAGAACAATTCCATTTTATTGTCATTTTTTTATAAACACTGAGACCATTTAGATATATAGGATCTGACTGATATATCAATAATCAACCACAATATAACAAATAGAACAGCTTTACATACAAAAGCAGAAACAAACAAATGAATAAATAAGCGTGTAAATAAATAAATAACTCATGATGTACAAATCTTTTTTTTTCTCTCTCTCACTATGGTAACATGTAGCAGCCTGCTATCACAGAGAACAATCAATATTCATTGCCTGACATCTACACCCATGAATTAAGCAATGCCTGTAGAACCACTGACATTTCAAGCTCTGAGACATACTGTTGGAGGGAAAGGTCTGTGGAATTACACCTGTGATGTATTATCATGGCTGGTGGTCTGAAGAGTGCAACATCAACATACACACACACACACACACATACCTACACATATACACACACAATCGCATTTTCATAGTGTGTCTCCAAATGGATTAATAATTAATTTTCCACAAAGCATTGTACTCAGCAGTATAGTAAAAATAGAAAGCTGAAAGGACGTATAATATAAAGCCAAGATTTTAGAAATGCCCCCTTGGACAGCATTTGCATTTGGTAAGTCTCATTTGAAGGATCTATGCAGGAAAGCCTAAGGTACTGAAGGAGCCATTGTTAGATCATCTGTGAGCAATGCTGATTGCATAATATTAACATCACAGAGTAATGAAAATCAGTAAACGCACAGGTCACTGTTTTTTTTTCACCCAAATAATATAAACGGTATATAACTCTGGATGTACAATAAATAGATCTATATTCTATATTATTCTATATATCTGTCTTTATTTATGTAATGAAGCACAATATTTTTCTTAAATTGCCTCTGCTTTGGCACTCCCTTGAACTTGCACATATGCCGTAGCACACACAAACAAGCACACGCACAGTAGATATCCGTTGTCAGAAATCTTGTAAAAAATAAGCTATGGTATACACTGATGTAGTTTCAGCTTCAACACACGTCTTTTGGAAACACAGTGTTCCCCATCATCCATAGACTTTCCTGGAAGGCTAATGCCCTATGGTGTCACACTGACTGTTTCTTCCTTTTGTTTACACAATAAAGTAAAAACAGAACAATAATGGCACAAAATGTCTCCTGAAGGACAGTACAGTAAGTTTGTTTTGATGAATTTGTTAAAGTAATGTAAATGTAAAGGACTGTGACACAGTGATGTACTGTAAGACAGGTAGAATTGTGTTGGGTTGATGAGGTTGTGTTGTTGTGTAGAACTGAGTTGTGTGTGATGAGGAATTTAAGATGCTGATGACAGTTGGCATTCTAGCAAATTTCCTTTGAAACACATGAGTGAACTAATTTATGTGTGATGAATCAAGCTACAGTGTGTCCTCTATACCTAGAGGTTCATCAGACAGCAGACAAACATACAATGCAATACCTACTGACTGTTGAACAACAAAGAGAGTAAAACAGACTAATGCCTTACAAACTGACCGTGCATTTAGCATGGTGATCACACAAACAAACACAAGGACTGTTGCAAAAAGCTGAGAACCTCTACACAGACAAAAAAAAAACACTTGACAAAACATCGCAAAAAAACTGGGAAGCCACCAACTGCAGACACTTGTGTGTCAACAGGATGTAGACACAGAACTCTAATTGGAGATCTTTTAGCAAAAAGAACATAGATAAACTGAAGTTCGTCATCATCATCATCATAATCATTAAACAACATCCAGTAACACTGTCCAAAATACTGAAATTATGAATCAGCAGAAAGCAATGGTGAGTACTGTCAGCCATGATGGCGAGTTGTACACTGTAGTAGAATGTGTAGTGGTGCTGTATGGTGCATTGGAGAAACAGAGGAGAACACTTAACTTCTTCCATTGTGAGGATTCAACCGCTTAAGGCCTACGAAGTCAATAGAGACTTCTGTTTGTGTGATGCAGCAGGGGACAGCAGGAAGCTTCTTCTTTTCAGATAGGAAGATAGAAAGAGAGAGAGATTGCTAGAGAGAAAGAGAGATACTGGCAGTTACTTGTTTTCAATAAGAGTTTGGACTTGGCACACCAGGTCTCTTGCCAGAGTCAGAATCTGCTTCATGTTGTGGTGCTCCGCCATTTCTGTTAGGCAAGAAGAAAAATCCAGAGTCAAGATAATACATTATTTTAGATTATAAACAATCTTTACAATTTACTGTCTTCTAACAGCATTGTTGGATTGGATTGCATATGCCTTAAACACTTAAAGCACAAATGTTGCAAGTCATGTCAGACAAAATGTACTGTGTGTTGGGGTCATGTATGGTGCTTTCTGTTTTCATAACCAGAGTGTGTTTCATCAGCACCATACCATTGAAGAACTTAATGATGTCGGTGAAGTCCATGTTGTTCTCCAGAATGATGTCTCGGTAGATCTCCACCAGAGCCAGGGCGATGAACAGGACAAAGTGGCCAGAGGAGACATACTTAGCTGCCCAGATGGTCTCCCACACTGAGAACACGTCATCGTAAACCAACTCTGATGATTGCCACAAAGGAGAGAGAGAGAGAGAGACAGGTTTTTAGCCGCCTTCTGTTTGTTTTTTGTTTTTTTTCAATACCTACAAACAGATGATCTAAAATGTGCATGACATTTAACTCAATGGACAAGAAGTTTAGCTTTTTACTGACAGATATGAAGATGTTCTAGTTGACTAGTTCAGTTCTTTAGTGCCCTTTAGTAGAGAGGCTTTGACAGGGTGTGCTGATGTGAATGATTCCCAGGCACAAGAGAGACACGTGCCAGACATTGGGATCTGTGGGTAGTTTTCCTCATTCATCTGAGACTCAGTTGATTACACTCAACCAGGAGCACTGCTCTCTTTCAAACTATTTCCATTCTCTGTTTAGTGTACATACTAATCAATTATGGTGTTTATCCTGGAATAAAACCGGGAACCAATGGACTTACTATGGCACAAAAATGATCATGCTCGCATGAGAATGGTTATTGTCAACTGCTTGCAAAATTACAAATAGCAACACATTTTACCCGAGTCCACTTCTATACAGAATTTGACAGTTGTCAAATTTTGGTTGGCCACAACATGCATGCCACTGAGTCTATTAGACAGCATTCAGCATAGGCTTTGAGCCCTTTTATTCTATAGGCCCAGTTTACTTGGGGGCCTTTACTAATACTGTCTTTGTTGGTAAGCAATCTGTTGTGCTACTTTAGTGAGAAGCACACAGACACATATATGTACAGTATGTGCTGCATGTACAAAGCATAATTCAACTGTTGTTGACTTTTCCACTCAGAAGTCCTTGCAAACACCTCTTACAAAACTGTCTCCAGCTGAAGACTTTCAAGAATTTACACCTGACCTTTTCTTCCTGTTTAAAAAAGCAGCCTCATGATCTTTTGATGCACACACACAGACACACACACACGCGCGCACACACAGAATAGCTCATTAACTGCCGGCAACGAACACTGCTTGACATCCCTCGACAGTGAATGGCTTTGAAGAAATGACGAGTTTCTCCTCGTTATAAGTCTCTCTTCATATAGGCAGGCGCCTGGCGAGGCGTCGTTACCTCTTTTGAAGTCGAGCAGGAACCAGCGGTAGCAGAAGTAGAAGTGGGTGTAGTCTCCGTTCTGGTGCATTAGCTCAAAGAGCTCCGAGTCCAGGATCTAAATGGAGTGGACGAGGAGGAGTAGGAGAGAAGAGAGGGAGGGAGCAGGGTATGAGGTGTAGTGAGGGGCAGTTGGGTAGTTTGAATAGCTTGGTCTTTGAATTACAGACAGCTATTTCAACAAAAGTCTGCCTCTAACACTGATGAAGCTAAACTAAAGCAACAGGTGAAAAAGTCTTCCCAGAATTCCATCAAACAGTTTTAGTTGTGTGCTTTGTGGCTGGCCATTAATAGACAGTATGTCAAACTATAGTTTAAGCAACAAAAACCAAGCACGGTGTTAATCATTTGTTAATGTTGAATTCATGTTTGTGGTAATTGGTCATGGCACAGCACCTGAATCAGAGATCTCATCTGAATCAGAGTTCTCACCTGAATCAGAGATCTCATCTGAATCAGAGTTCTCACCTGAATTAGAGATCTCATGTTAGCAAAGTGAGTGTCCATCGCTCCACCGTGTGGAAAGTTCTGGTTCATCCTCTTCATCAGTTCTGTGAAACAGCTGAAGGCCAGCGCCTCTGAGAGACAAGACAAGACAAACAGACAAACCCATCATAGAACACAGGCGATGGAGGACAAAGAGAAAACTAGAGACAGAGAACAGGGAAAAAAATACTGGACAGGAGTGTGTGTGTGTGTGTCTGTGTGTGTGCGTGTGTGAGACAGAGATGAGAGAGTGTGTTTTGTGTGGACAGAAAGACTAGTCAAGTGTTAAAGGCCAGATCAGATACAGAATCCTTGCCCTTTCCAAAAATATTCACAATAATGGAGTATTAAAGGAAAGAGAAGAAGAATGAGAGGAAAGGAGAAGGAGAATTAAAGAAACAGAGGCAAAGAGAAGACAGAGAGAGAGCAAGAGAGAGAGGGGAGCAACAGAAGGCAGCAGAGAGGAAATGAGACTCACCGTCGTCCAGGATTACCAGCAGCGGGGCCAAAAGGTCACACATACCCTGCACATATCCAATCTCCAGGTGCTGCCAGATGTAACTGCACAGAGCAAAGCAGGTCAGCCTGTCTCATCCAAACACTGACTGCCTCTTGGCACGAGCACCTGGGTGCAATTTATGGGTATTGCTTTGCAGAACACGGAAAACATTTTACATTTAGAACAGAAAAGTGAGAAAGGCTTTAGTCTGATGAAACAGCTAACTTTATATATGTATTTGTTTAGCTATGTATTTATTTATATGTACGTGTGTGTGTGCGAGAGTGTGTGTGTAGGGGTGGAGGGGGTGGGGGGTGTTGTCCTCTTGTGGGAAAATCGTGCTGTTTACCTGCACATAATGTTGCGGAGTTTCTCGAGGTTTACTGGGGTGAAGTACCAGTAGTTCCTGTCACAGCGCTGGACATCTTTCTCAATGCGATGCAGATTGAGGGTGTACATGTCCAAAAGCTCTTGCTGCAGTGCAAAAAACAAAAGAAGGAATTTTGCCATTTGTGACACAGCAGTTCAAACAATCCCACACTATTATTTATTGTATGCTGTTATCAGTAGACTGGTTAGTTAACTAAATGTTTTATGTACTTTGTCTTATTCGACATCATAGACACTAATGAAAGCTGTATGACAACAGTCTGCTTACAGAGTAGGTATTTCCAGTGGAAGACACTGACGAGGTGGCTGCAGTCTTCTCGGCAGTTGCAGCGAGGGAGTCAAACTGGGGATAAAAGTTCTCCATCTCCGGCCCATCTGACAGAGCCAACGCTGTCTCCTCTGGGCTGCGCTTGCGACTGTCCTCCGTTCTCAGCTTCAGGGCCTCTGCCTGATCCCCTGCGCCTTGACACGTGGGCTTTACTTCCCAGGGAGCCTTAGACACCCTGGCCGTGGGGATGTCCTCCATCTCGATGGCTGTAGGAGACTCGTCCGAGTCTGGGGCGACGGGAGCAACCTCTGGCTGGTGAATCCTGACCACCTCCAGCACTCTGGAAGCCACCGCCTTGGCAGCTGATGTTGCTAGTTGTAATTCAAGAGGAGAGGGTGTGCACTCTTCTGTCCCAGCATCCTTCGCTTCTTCCTCAACCTCTTTTGTCGCCTTGTCTTTACATGCCGTCAATGACACATCTGCGTCAGCCCCCTTCCGCTCATCTGCCTCATCTGATGTCATTTCCAGTACTTCTGGGTCTATTTTCACTGCATCTGGCAACGCATCTTCCTGTGTTACTGAGGCCTCTTTGAGAGTGGAGGCGTCATCTCCCTTGGATTGAGCCTCCCAGCTTGTTGCCACGTCTCCCCTTGAGTCTGTATTGTCTTGTGCCGCCTCCGCTGGCATGCTTATATTATGATCAGCAGCAGTCTCTGTTGTCAGGACCTCGGCCTCCCGCCTCTCTCCAGGCTCATCATCCTCTCTGGGCACCGCTGCCATCGCCTCTCTCTCTCTTTGTGCCTTTGCCGTCTCCTCTAATTCAGATGTGCCATTTGGCTCAGTAGGCCATGATACATCTGCATTCACTGTGGCAGCAACCTGGTCCTCCTCACCTGAGCCATCCTCATTTGTTTTACCATCTGTCTCTAGTGCTTTCTCAGTCACTTCTTTGTTTTTAAGTGGTGTACCCTCTTTTATTTCTGTGACTTTCACAGGCTATACTTGAAGTTTTTGTCATTATTGTACAGTCATCTGATTGAATGTTTGATGTTTTGTCCTCTTTTGTTTCAGGCTTCTCTCCTGCAGAGGTTGTGCCTTCTTGGGTTTCTTTAGCCATTTCTGCATCTGAAGTCGTGTCGTCTTTTGTTTCAGCAGACAGCCCTGTCTCCGATGTCTCATCCTCTTCTGTTGGAGAGTTTTTCTCTGTCTCTGATGTTGCTTCATCTTTTGTCTCTGTCGCGACTGTAACACTGCCCCGCTCGCTGCTGAGAGGCATTGATCCTGTAGCCTCCATTGTGTCGTTGTGTTCACCTGTCTCTGACACCATTACTTCAGCTCCTCTGTCCGCCTTTATGTTTTCGTCTCGCTCTTTTTCCCTCTCCATCTTTGCAGGTTTGGGAAGCTCTTCAACAACTTCTGGTTCCTCAGAATCTTCTTTGACAGATTCTTTCTCTTTAACAGCTTTTGGTTCTTCTGCTTTTTCGTTGATAGATTCTGCAGCCTCTACTTTGACAGATTCTATTTTTCTCTCTTCTGTTACCATAGCCTCCGTCTCCATGACACTATCTTTGACCTTTGAACCCTCTTCCTTCTCTGTTTCTTTTGATTTGATGTTACTGTCCTCCTCATCTGTTGCTACACCTGCTTCCTGCCTCTCTTCCTTTACTGTCTCCTTCTGCTTCGCTGATGACTGTGCCCCCAGTGCTCGCTCTTCACTTTCACCTGGCTGCGTTTCAGGTTCGGTGCTGATCGAGGCACCTAAGGGTGCTGTAGCCGCTGCAGCTGGTGGTGGTCCCTGCGGTGGACCTGGTGGGAGTGCAGTTGTAGCGGCGGCGACAGCTATTGGCTGGTGTGTGCACGTGCTCCTCAAGCTGGGCTCTTGCACGCCGCTGTCCTCCGTACTCAACGAGTCTGAGAGGCCAGAGGTCACAGAAAAATTCCGTGACGAAGGGTGGCCCGAGTCCGGCGAGCTGGTGCCGTTCTGGAGCGCCCCGTTGGGCATCTTGGGCACCTGCTTGACGAGTTCATCTGCCCTGGGCTCTGTCTCGATCTGCTCCACGTCCTCCACCGACTCAAACACCTGAAATAATAAGCCAAAGGGAAGCAGACTACTCCAGGGGAAGGTCTGGGAAGCAGCGAAGGACTATCGGGAAGAGAGTGCCAGGGTAAGGGACAGCAATTTAGAAAGAGCTTAGCAAGTAAACAAGCACAGTAGATAGACAGTGAACTGTTTAAAAGTCTATCTTTCACCCTTTCAGAAATTCAAAAAATGACATCTAATAGGAGTATTGTTATGAATATTCTGCTTTTACTTCAGCTTTGCGCATCACTTGACTGCGGTGCACATGATTAAATGTGCACTCTAGAAATCCACTGGCGAAAGTCTGAAGTAGTGGAGCAGAAGAGTCTAGACTATCTTATGCAGGTTCAATATGTGTAACCCAGATGGGCGAGGCTACCTGTGTACTGCTGCTGGAGTCACTCTGGAGCTGAGCGTGGCTCTGTCTGTCTGAGCTGCAGCTTTGAGAGGACTGCCATTGGGGGGCGCCAGTGAGTCAGCACACACATATGCACACACAGACACACACACACAAACAATGACAGACCAGACAGAGACAGATCAGAGCAAACAATAAACAAGCATTATTTTTATAAAAGCTGCCAAGATATCATGAACAGGCTTGTTTACCGCCCTCACACTTCATGTGTTCATGTCTCCTCCCCGACCTCTACTAACAGACGAGTGCCTCCCAAACCTCCTCTGTTTATGGATAACGTTTATTTGCACTTGCCAGACGCTTTTATCCAAACTGACGTACAATACAAAAAATATTATGTTGAAAACAAAAAGTACTTGGCTAAAAACTGACAACAACTTATTAAGACTTGAACACAATAACAAGAACACAATACTTGATAAATTAATACATAAACTCCGCTAAGGCAATATAGGGTCACTGACTCAATACAAATTCCAGACGGCGTAACGGATCACCACCAAAATGCAATCATCTGTTCCTTGTTCTAATACCCACGTTGTCTGAAAATTTCATCCAAATCTGTACAGTATTTTTTGAGTTCACAAACAGTACACAAACAGACAGACATATAGACAGGCAAATGCTGGTGAAAACATAACCTCCTTGGCAGAGGTAATACACATACATTAATAAATAAATTATAATAGACTTCTAATCCAATGCCCTGTATTACAAATCGTAGGTATGACAAAACGCTAACATTTTTAAAATAAGAATCATTTAGCTATATCCAATAGTTTTGTTTTGATATCTTTCCTGCTGTGCTTTCAACACATCTATTGTCCTCACTCATGACAACATATATACAGTGCGGTGCCAGGTCTGTACCGGCTTGTGCCAGATCTGGGCTGGAGGCCACATGGGTCTCACCTCATTGCTGAGCGTGGAGTCCCTGTGCAGGAGCTTCTGGGAGCTGCTGTCCATGCTGGCCCCGGAGGAGCACTTGGCCAGCGCGGCGGCGTGTTGCTCCCTCTCGCGCTGCTTCACGATGGCCTCGCAGCCTTGCCACTCGCTCATAGTCCGCTCGTAGCACAGACGCACCTGCTCATCCACCTGCACAAGGTCAAAGGTCAGCAAGTCGATAATGCGCTCCGATAATGCGAGAGCAGCCCTGACTAACAGGTTACGCTGAACAAATGAAAGCACTAAATACACTTAAGGTCACATATGGAGGATGTCTGCTAGATACACTTAACCTCACTTAAGTTCAACAGAAGCACTTTTTCTTCACTGACAGTGAGAATAATAATAATTTTTGTAAGAAAAAATAAGACAGTAGTTGCTATGTCTATATCCACATACAGTATGAACACAGTTCAATTCATATTCAAAATGTTCACTTCACAGATACCTTACCCATACTGTGAATGTACAGGTACAGGTACAATCTAATATTGTGTCTGTTGGAAGTTGTGTGTGTTGACAAACCTCCTTCCTCTGGGCCACAGACATGCCAAACTGGTAGTGTCCCAGGAGGAAAGGCCACACCTCCTTCCGCAGTGAGGGTTCCACGCCTCCAAAGTACACCAGCCGCAACAGCTCTGTTTCCTCATAGGACTGACCACAGAGAGAGAGAGAGAGAATGTGAGAGAGAGAGAGAGAGATGAATGGAGAGAGAGAAGTCCCTTTTATTCTATACTGTATTTATTCACGGGGGCGGGGGGTCAAAGGTCATTCAGCAGTGTTGATAAATGCATGAATCCAGTATTCAGTCTAACTGGGAGAATTATATGCAGATGGTGTGTATGCAGTGGACTTACATTCACATAGTATATTCTGAAATACTCCAAACTCCACTAAATGGTGGCTCATATACTACATAAACTCCTTACAACAAACCGCTGGAGAACCCGGGGTTGCAGAGTTATCATACATTTGCTAGACTGTGAATAATAAATCACCATGTTCCCTCATTACATTTCAGAGACACAGTGGCCAATTTCCATAAACCTAGGTGAGTCATCGGGACATTCAGCTGGCTGGAACAGAGAGAGAAAATATAATAGGCTGAATAGGGAGTCTCTTGGGAGTGTGAAGCAGATGAATATCAGCGTGCAGAAACATCCCTTCCATGGCATTCAGCCTGAGCATTAGCTCCCCGGCACCTTGTTTATCTGGCTGAGAGCGCTGGAGACCTGATTAAGCCACCATGACTATGCATGAGGCTGGGGAGGCTTCCCTTTGACTCAGTTTAGCAGGGCAGTTTGGGCAGTAGCTGTGGCGCGCTAGCCCTCATTTAGAGACTTTGACACTCTTGGTGCGAGCACAATTATTCGATAATTATACGTGCATACAAGGCTTCAAGCAAGCTGGAGCCACTGATGGCCTTCACTGCACGCAGATGAACGAGTTGGGAAAGTCCCAATGAATGAGGTCCTTGATAGCATTGCTACTAATTTTAATCACACCATTAATCACTGCTGGATCAAGCTTCTCTTGGGAAAAGTATGAGGCTGAGTCATGACCACTGAGAAGCAATCAAGCAAGTCCCACTAATATGATAAAGTACATGAGAAATGTTCCGTCCTACTTGGAGAACTATATAATGAATCTTGAAGACAACGTGATGCTTAAGACAAACTCGGTTAAGTACGAGAGAGTAGAGCAATGGAGTGGATGACTAATTGTTGTGGTGTTGTGTGTGTGTGTGTGTGTATGTATGTGTGTACGTGCATGTGTGTGTGATCATGGATATTTTTCTGGATTACTGTAATGAATTGTAAATAGGAGAAACAAGGAGAGAGAGGCTGTATGTGTGTGTATGTGTGTGTGTGTGTGTGTGTGTGTGTGTGTGTGTGTGTGTGTGTGTTTGTGTGTATGTGTGCGTGTGTGTGTGAGAGAGAGAGACAGAGAGAGAGAGAGAATATGGATATAAATGTATGCATGTGTGTGCATGTGTGTGTGTGTGTGTGTGTGAGAGAGAGACAGAGAGAAAGAGAGAGACTGTATATGAGAGACAGACAAAATATAAATATTTGCATAGAGAGAGAAGGTGGCCATCTCTTACGCTGCAGTCCTGTAGGAAGCTCTGCCAGATGTCAGCGGTGAGTCCCCCGTAGGCATCACAGGGGGCATTGGGGTCCACGATGGTGTGGTTCACTAGGGCTGAAAGGTGGGTGCGCACTGTGGATAGGTGACGACAGTAGGCCAACCCTAGGTAGCAGCACACATACACAGGCAAACATAAATACTTACTCATATACTGTAAGTGAATGATAAAAAACACAATTCAATTTCTCAATTGGAACTTTTGTACAGCTATGGATATATATCTATTACCACCACCAAGATCACCAGTGCCACATTGCTTTAAAACAAAAAGTTCAGTGAAATACTATTAAAACTGCCAGCATAAATATCAAGTGTCTTACACATTTGTCAAATTGTATATTGGTAAGTCTGTGGTGATCAATGCTCCTCACAAGCAAAACTATTTGAACAATGAAGTACTAACCAACTAGATTAGCTGCATTATCTTACAGTCAATGCAACATGTCAGAGAGAACACTAAATACAGTACATACAGCCGTAGAAAGCCCTGGAGATGATCTGATTCTTCATGTTGTCACAGAGGAGTTTTAGGGGAGCTCTGTAGAGGAGTAGGAAAACAAAAATGGCACATACCATTAAACATATACCATTAAAATCTGTACACGACAGCAGCGCGCATAAACAACACGTTCCTATTTGTAACATAGTATATACAGACTGAGTTTGTACACAAACAGCAGCAGCATAAGATCACAATACTTATGAATGAATTAACAAATAAATACAATACATTAATCAATACATCAAATACGTACATAAAGTTTTATACATCTAGTCAGCAACACACAATACACTGACATTAGCACTGCGGTAGTGCTCAACAAATTAAAGGTTTATCTACATCTTTATCTGTATGACAATGGAAAGAACATGAGGATTTATCCTTGATAGACAATAAATCAATGTCTTATCTACATCTGTATTTGATTGTGATAAATGAAAAGCTCATCTGCATATACAATATTTATGGAGGGGATCTGAGTGGACCTTGATGGACCCCCTGCAAACTGCTCAGATCAATGGACAGACTGCGCTGTGTATCTTAGAGCCTTGAAGCCTAGAAAGTTTTTTTAATATTAATAATATTTTTGAAGATGTCAAATGTAAGCAAACTGCCTAATTTCACATTGCTCTGTAGTAGTGTACCTCTCATGGTTGCAGCCATTGGGAGGCCCTCCCTCTGAGAAACTGCCCTGGGAACAGGAGGAGCAGGAGGACTTCCTGGGAGTCGGCTGCCACATGGACGCCCCTTGCTCCATCAGGTCTGGTGGTGGCGCTATAGTGCACAGTGCACACATGGACACAACACACCCACACACATACATAGATGTGCATGCATGCACACACGCAAGAACACATAACAACATGTGCACATACACACGAGTACACACAGACATAACACACATACATGATCACATTCACACATACACCCACACACATACCAGTAACACACACACACACACACACACACAAGAATGCATCAATCAATACATAAGCAACATAAAAGCTTCTGTAAAGCTCTTGTGGCAAGCTGCGAGGCCAAAACAGGATCAGGTTGCACCTTTGATTTTTTTTCCCCCAATTCTCAAGAGCCCAAGAGATTATGATAAAAAGATTATTGATCCGGTGAGATCTGCCGACAAATTACAAAGCACAGTACACAGCTGGAGGGCCAAGACAAGTAAGAAAAAGAAAGAAATTAAACAAACTAAATCAACCCATTAAAAGATGCTTCATTGCCTGGGAGCCAAATTTATTTAGCAGGTACAAACCAGCACCAGCAACAAACATTGTTTATTTTCGAGATGCTTTGCTCATGCAGTAAACAGTGTATCTTGCTGACATTTGTCTCACAGGCTACAACAGATTATTCATTGTATAAAGAACTGCCAAGACTTAGTAATAAGAAGAACAAAATGTGATTTGGACAATATATGTACTGCTAAAAAAAATGACTAATGAAAGGGGCATAAGGCGTAATCACCCATCCTTTGTTTGTGTATCAAGACAACTACACCCTGAGGCAGAGCGCTGAGCAAGGGCTAGCTGAGTGAGGGATGAAGAGAGGAGGAAGAAAAAGAAGAAATGGACAAAGAGATGATGAAGAAATATCTGTCTCCACAACAAGAGTCAGAGATGGACACTGAGATGAGAGAGAGCAGAGAAAAACACATATATAGAGACAGAAATGGCTAGGTACCACCAGATGCTTTTGGTAATGAAATACTTTCTGAACTATGTCGTTGTACAGGACAAAGACAAGAGACTCATGGATAACATGGAGAGCAAAGAGATGGATATCGGTAGCTGAGCTCTGAAGCCATGGCGGTGAAAGATGAGCAGAGGCACAGAGGGTGAGCTGGATGGCAGGAGAGCAAGAGGGGGGAGATTACAGGCTTGCTCTGGAGACGCCGGGGTGCCCCCCGGACAGCTGCAGGAGCGTTTGGGGACCACCAGGACCTGGCGCTTGGGTGGGGCCGGCCGGGAGAGGGTGCGGGACAGAAGACTGCCCCCCAACGGTGCAGGGGATGGGTGGGTGACAGTTACTACAATGAAAATATACAACCATGTGGAATGAGAGAGAACAACGAAAACAACAGTTGGGGTAAAATGAGAAAGGTAATGGAAAATTAATGAAACAAAGGTTTGAAAAAAGAAGTTGAAAAAGAAAATAAAATAAATAGGTTTTGGAAAATGAAATCTGTGGTTGTGTTATTACCAAAGGCACTGATTTTAAATCAATTAGAATAATTGGGGAGGGTGACTAATTTGTTGACATTAAATAATTGGAATAATGCTGAATAAATGAAAACACCTTCAAGACAAAAACACGCAAGAAATAAATAAATGGGAATTAAAGTGAAACCAAATGTGTAAATGCTTTGTTGTAAACAAGAAGCTATTCAAACAGAGCCCAAAGGCTGTGCTTCAGCGCCGTTGCCAGATCTGACAAAGACTTGCAGCAGGAAACTGATGGCTTTCCCCTCAGACTCTGATTTCCTCACTGCCTTCAAGTGTGTGGGAGCAGCTGGTATGCTTCGAGCGGCTTCATTCGGTTTGCCGCTGCTCCTCTCTCCATGCTAATATCGATTCAGTATGATAAGTCACGAGTCCTGTGTGTGCTGCCGAGGGCTTTTTCTAAGAAGGGAGCTGCATGTGCGTTTTCGTTTGGTTACCTACAGTGCAACTCTAAAAGATAAAAGGCCTGTTCAAATGGAGTTGTGTTTGCTTAGCAATGGCTTGTGTTTGTAAAGGACTTGTCTGTTCCGTGCGTCTCTTGTGTTAGCTTGTCTCGCGCTAGTGAGCAACACTGTGCTGCAAATATCACTTTTGAGAGAGATTTTCTCGCTGTAATTCTGTAATTCTACAAATTCTAATTAAAAAACTCAAACATCCAAGGCTTACCAAATTCCGATTGGCTGTTGGGAAACAGGATGCGGAAGACATAGTCTGTGGCCTCATCTTCTTCCTTATCAGAGATGGAGTCATAAGAACCCTGAGCGCTCCTCTTCCTCAGCTTGGGGAACACCTTCCCCTAAAAACAGACACTTCGTCTCAGTCAGTGGACAAGCGTATGAGTCAGTGTAGTAGTCAACCTAAGAACAGTAACCATCCACTCATATGATCATATGAGTAGCATTTCATCTCTTTAAAGTGCTTTAAAGTTCCATTTTAAAAAGTCATTGAAACCTAACACAGAATACAACATATGATAGAAACATGTTATCCAACAGAGTAAGAGGCTCAATGATGGGGGATGACAAAAGATGAAGTACCAAAGAGCTGAAGGCACAGACAAGCTGGCTGGACTGAAACAGGGAGAAGAGAGGGCAGTCCGAGAGTGCAATAATAATAACTTTCTCCACTGCCCTGTACAACATCATGAAGTTAATGGTGCGGAGCTTGCCTGAATGCCCCCTCTCCCCTGGGCTCCATAAACTGAAGGCCAGCATTGAAATCTCACTTCATTATGTGCCATCAAACCTGACCACAGTTCTCAGTGTGAACTCATAAAGCCCACCTGAATGAGACTCAAAATGAATCACAGCCATAAACGAACAAGGCAAGGATAATATCAGGACTATTCCTAATCCGCAGATTGTTAAAAAAAAAAAAAAACGGCGACGACAGTTAAGGATTGCCCCGAGAAGACAGCAGTTCTGTTAAAGGCACTGAAACCATGAATTGAATTTTCAGTAAGTGTAAAAAGGCAGGCTGAGAGCCACACTCTGTGATGGAGGGGAAGCTTCGCTGAGAGATGCTTGAGACTCAGCAAACCTGTGGGCGTGTTTGTCATCATTTATTCATAGATACTTTGGCAAACTAAGGTGACTGTGCACCCTTACATACGCTGCTCTCTGTTGAGAGACATATGCTCCTCTCTGATAGAAGAGAAAGAGAGAGAGAGAAGGATGTTGGTGGTGGGCTCTTTGGTTTGACACATAAATCATTAGTTCCATAAAGGGACGAGTTGTTTTATGACTATAAAGCACAGAGTGGATCAAATGGCTGCCATCCAGTTTGTTTATGACTAAATATGTTTAATTTGTACTCATTAGGCCATTAATCTTTGCTGGATCTCTATTGCTTACCATGTTATGCATTTATAAACATTCTTTATAGTGAAGATAAAAAGACACATACTGGCAGTTCATAAATCTTGTGTAGACCTGCATGCACGCTCGCTGATGCTGTGGCACATGACACGAATGACACGATACATGAAACTACATATTGTCCCTTTTCCACTGTACTGTTTTAGCACTACTCGGCTTGTCTCAACTTCCTTTTTTTGCTCTTCCATGGGGTTGTACCTGGTACCCATTGCGCTTTTATACATATCTGCTTTGGCCAGGTTCTATCCAAGCTGAGCCGATACTAAAATGTGAAGGGAACAGACTGACAGCCACTGGTTTCAGCTGGCCATCGCAAGCGGCAAGAGTCACATTTTAGTACATGAGAGAGAATCAACTTTGCCAGTGAACTTTGAAAGTCGTTCAGTTATTCTTTGTCAAATAAAATATTCCAAGCCATGAATTTGAAACTACTGTGCTCCTTTTGAGAACATTGTGCCATCGTAAAATTATATTGTTGGTTAAGAGCATGTTTAACCAGCAAATATGAATGAAGAAAGGGAAGGATGCACAATCACACACAGTGAGGTATAGCATAACGAAAAATTAATTGCCACACTTGAATTTTTGTTCTAATTAAGATGGCCAGTGAGCATAAATAATTAGTCTACATGATGTTTTGTGACAACAGTGTAGTAAAAAACAGTTTGTGCTCCCCCTTGCCCCACCCACAACATGCACGTTGAGGAGGTACCATGTTTTAATGGAAAACTAGTCAGACCGAGTAAGGTCGAGCTTGTTCCATGTAATGGAAAAGAGGCATATGTTGTCTTTACCTCAGCCTGCTGTGACTCACTTTTGCACCTAAAACAGTGAGGCTTTTGGTCTCTAACCCATCCCCCCTCCACACACACACACACACACCACAACTCTACCCCCCCCCCCCCCCCCCCCCCCTCACCCCTAACCTTTTTTTATTTTGTTTAGTTGTTGTAAAGTGACTTTGTGTAACTGAAAGGAGCTATATAAAATCAAGTCGTTATTATTATTATTATTATTGTTATTATTCAGACCTTTCCTCTCTGGGACCAGAGCGGCGGGTCCAGCTGTCCATGGGGAGCAGGCCATTCTCCAGGCAGGACAGGAACTGCAGGAGGTGACCCCCTCTGGGGAAGCGCAGTGGGGGCCTCTGGATGCCATCCTGGCTCACCAGCACCACCGTGCCACCACTGTCCACTAAAGAGGGAACTGTTACAGTCAGAAGACAGGAACCATACACCAACAAGCAGGAACACATACATGTACAGACATAAACAAAGAAGTTTGTAACAGATTGATTGATTGAATTTATTTACAATAAGACCCAAGGGATGACATGTAAAAGTGAAGTGGTGGTGGAATGAGGTGGAATAAAATGTCAGTTGTAAATGTATTACTTATCAATGGATCTGTACCATTAAAAAAGAGAACTGCAATAGCAGTTGGATTTGTGACACCACAAGAAAAAGTACCTATAATGATACATGGAGACACATGAAATCACACTGTAGCTGTAACATTAAAATACATCTAAAATATCTCGTAAATCTACCTAAAGCTCTATATAAAGTTCATAACTTGGCAAATAATTTGCTCATTAACACCATGGATAAGACCTTAAGAACAAACACGGATGAATCTAGAAAGTGTTACCACCTACAGTCTACTGTTACCACACGCAAGCAAAAGAGCTAGCATTAAGGCTCCAAAACATGGCTTGGTGATAGACTGTGCACTTTCCCTTCTAGATTAGAACTCATATTTTACAATTTTAGACTTATAGGGCCTAAAATATACTACTAGATTTAACATTTTTAGATATTCAAAAACCTCACAGACAATAATACCATACCAGGTCATAATCTGCAGTGCTGTCAGAGTTGACATAGCAACAGTGCCTTGTCCACTTGGAGACCTTTTTCTCTGACAGTACGCTTTACAACTGGTGAAAATCTGAGGAAAACGTCACCAAATACTAAAAGGGTGTTGGCATCTTTATGGGAAGCCCTAGCCTCTCTGTTGGTCAAATAAAATACATGAAATACCATATTAACTAATTGGCATATTGCAAGGCAGGTATACATGTGTTATAAAAGCTACCTTTATTCATGCAAAGCTGTTATTTTTCTGACTGGATACAATGTATGTAATTTTTACATTACACCATGATTAAGCTAATTGCACTAGATCACTGGAGAATATGTGACTATGTATGAACATCTCTATTATATCTGCCTGCTAGAGAGTCTCCAGTAATTTCACCTCTGTAGCGCTTTCTGAACCATAGGTCATGTATGTTTCTGAATACAGAAGAAAATAATCATTTCAGTGGTTTCATCCAGTTTTATCCCTGCAGTATCCACAACATATGGTGAGATTTAAGGGGGGTTGACTGGGACTATTAGCTCAATTGAAATTCAGTTTTTTATTTTTTGTATTGACAACATGGAGTGGATGTAATTACCACGAGGGAGTGGGACTGTTGATCCTACCTTGCTGATGACAGTGCAGATAGACAATTTCCTCCAAAGGGATAGTCATAGCGTAGTCCCAGTAAACACTGAAACAGACCACAGAGGATCAGTCACTCTCTAACCAAATCTGTCAGCTCTTTAATCAGACATCTTGTTTGCATACTTTGCCTCCAGTGAAATTGGCTCTGTGTATGTCTCCTTACATGAGAGCACACCACCAATATCCGCAGTGTATTGTAATTGGCCCACAGGATTTAAGGCTAATCCTAGGGGTTTGCAAATGTTTTTACATGTAATTGGCCAAAAATCTACATACACCATTAACTCTGTGTCTGACATACACTATCCTGGTGAAGTCAGCTCCATCTCAATCTTGCCAAATGAAATCTACTATGGACTGGATGTGTGCATTCCATCTGCCAAGCTTTATCACCAGGTTTACTGTGGCTTCTCCTTGCAAGCCCATAGGCAGAAACAATACCAGATGGGAGATATAAAAAGAGGAGTGCTTCCCCCTCCAAAGTCTGCTGCTTTATAGTTCTTTCCTGTGTCCTCAGGCCATTTGATTCTGGAACACAGTGGCCAGAGTCACAAAAGAATAGCTTACATAACCACTCGTCAGACTGGCGGCACAATGACACAAATGGTAGCACTGAAATATATTTCATATTCTCATGTACATCGGACACAGCTGTGGTCAGATGTAAAAACAACTTTGAGACATGGAGTTCATGAACAGCCATGAAATGCTCCTTTTAATAAGAGGCCTGTGTATAAAAATCATTAAGTTGTCCAAGCCCGCAGTGGTAGGTTTTTTCTAGCCCTGAAGAATAGAGCTTGACTAGCTGGGGGGGGGATTGGAGAGGGCTTGCCATTTTTGAAGCATATTGATTTCACCTTCGCTCATATTCGAGATCCCCCATTGATCCATTCATCAACTGATTGGGTGTCCACTTCAGGGTCATGACATCAGCAGTCTGGTGGAGAGAGAGGTACCCTGGGATGGCCTCCATGTCATCCCTCTGCAAGAGATGGACATCCACAAAACATTAAAGTGCTTTTGCATTCATGGCTAATCAAAAAGAGAAGTTCAAAAGCATATTCATACAGTACATTTAAGAAGTTCTTAATGAATATTAATTCCACCCCAATTAACTTGTTCAATGAGCTCTGCCAGTGACTTACAAAGAACTGAAAGACTTTTCTGACACCACTCTATAATCTAACCACATGCTTTCTGGCACAATGGCTCTAATGACTGAACATGAACAATAGAATAAAGGTAAAGTAAGGGAAAGGAGACTTTATTAGCAAATGAATCCAAACTGAAAGTGGGAGTGGATATTTCAGAGAGAGGGTGTGGATACCGGCTGTACAAGCACGTTGTTCTTGCCGAACAGGAGCGTTGCTCTGTTGTTCTGGTGAAGAGACTCCACATAGTCCCTGGCAGAGGGGGAGGGGGACGGCCTCTCGTCAATGCTGCTGCTCGAATGCCTCTTCTGAATCTGGGGAGGTGGGGGGGATATAAATACATTTTCAACCACAAGTTTGCTCGTCTAACACTCTACAATAGACCCATGTATGTGACCTCTTACTCGACCTGTTAATGTTTGTGTTATTCATTTATTCATCTACCCATCCATCCCAATTACAATATCCATTCAAATTCCAATTCTTCTAGGAGTCCACTAGTCTACTTTATTATCTTTTGATTATTCTGTCCATCTGTTTACGTCTGTTTTGTCTGTGCATCCATTCTCCCAGCAGGCCGAATAGTAATGTTTAATTTTGCCTGAAACAAAAAGACACTGGACACAATAGAGCAGTTTCCTATAACTGAATAAGACACAATTTGTCACACTCTTCTCACAGAATGACTTATTGACTAGCCAGCATTGACTCTAAAGAACCACACTATAAATGGATCCGCTGTATTGAATTTAACAAAACACCGCACACTGATGCAGTGAAACGTATTTTGGACAATGGCAACATAATTCATGGAGTATACACAGCAAATACCTCCACTATCATATTTGCATTGTGTACACCAAAATATAGATAAGAAATATAGATGATCTCATTTTGATTCAGACATTACTTCAGACAAAACTGACATCTGAATACTTGGCTTTTTTCAGAGTATTTCATAGTGCCTGAAGTATTTTCTTGTATCCTTGTAAGTATTCATACATTATTCTTTAAACGATTCAGTTAATAGCCTGTTGTCTTTGTTGTCACTGGCAATGCTTTCCCAATCCCCCTGGTCAATCTAACACACCTTCCCTCTAGTTCCCTGGCACTCTGGCAAAGCACACAAAACTGGCACATAACAGGCACATAAAACCCCTGAACCACGTTTAATTACTCGAGCACGTTCCCTACCTCAAGCTCTCAAGGTCAAAATGACCACAGTATGGGTTTAAGCCATGCATTATACAATGGTCTTGTGCAACATTATCTCTGCTTGCCTCTGATGATGGTCTCTCTGCTGTGTTCTCCCTCCCGGGGTGAGAGAAGAGCAGTGACAAAAAGCCCGTCTATTATTGTGTGTGTGTGTGTGTAAGTGTGTATGTGTGTGTGAGTGTGTGTGTAGTTATGGCTTAGGATACTCTCCAACCACATGAAGGCCTTTTTTGCAACAGAGGTAACTAATGGGGCAAAAAAGACAGCTAGAAAAATAAAAAGCCATTTGGGTTCTTCTGCTGAATCACGGCACATCCTTCACTCTGCCAACCGCAGTGGGCTTTTAGGTCCCAGTGTGGGAACTATGGGCTGCTCACCGCAGCTATATGAATAAAATATAAAAGAAACAAGAAATATGCCAAAGTTACGGAACAGAGGCTATGCAAGGGGCAGTGATTTTATATTTTCGCATTTCATACATAGTAAGTCTCTAACTGTGAACTGAACTCAATAAAAAATCTATCATAAAAAAAACGAAGCAGCTTCAACGGGGTCAAGATTTTTTTTTCTTTCCAGAATCTGCAATTTCAGAAAAAGCAAACATTATTATGGTGCTTTTTCTCAACACTGGGCAAATGGAGCTCATTCGAAGGATGAATTGTGGCAATGTTGTGAGGGTTTCCACTTTCTCACAACCTGGCATTACTATTAGCGAATGCTATATTTCCACAGCTTTAGGTCAGAGACCTAGCAGACGGAGAGGAGTGATGAGTTTGGCTTTGAGCCGTGGCCAGCCAACAGGGGGTTACGCACACACAGGGCAGGTCTCTTAGTGGGCGAGTCCTGCCGACAGTGGCCACTGTGGATGCGATGCCTCTGCAGCAGCTCGTCTGCAGAAGGGTCTGTCCAGAAGTGATCGGCCGTCTTCATCTTAGTGTACTCCAGGGCACAAGGCCCCACTGAAAAAAGAGAAAGATAGATAGACAGAGAGAGAGAGAAAGACAGAGAAGTCCCCTTTATTCTATCCTGTATTTATTCACTTCTAAAGCAAGAAAAGCAAAATAAATAAAACAATTGAGAGAGAGAGTGGGAGATAGAGAGAGGTAAAAGGAATCAGTCAGTGCTCTTAGTTTATGAGAGAAAAGAGAGAGAGAGGGAGAGAGAGAGAGCAGGCAATATAGGCAGAAGAGGCAAGAAGTAAAGCAAAAAAGTGATCATAAGAAAGTCAGACAGGATGATGCATCTTACGTGACAGACATAAAGAGGGGGGTGAAAGAGTAAGAGAGACAGAGAGAGACAGAGAGAGAGAAAGAAAGAGATCTCTATCTACTATCTAAATGAGGTCTAATGGCTATTCACAGCCACAACATTACCATCATTCTTTAAAGTGCACCATCAAAGCAAAAATAATCACAAGCTGCATCTTTCATCCCGTTTTCTTCTATGAGAACAACAATTCATTTCCGATGAGACTGCTGAGTCCATAACAGATCAAAATGTCCATATGCGTATCTGATGACCTTATAAGAGTGCTTTACTAATAGAATTAAACACATCAATCTAGCTTATATATCCGCATGAATAAAAAACACGTACCTAATAAAGAGGCAAGAATGTGGCCATCCACAGGATCCATCATAATTGCCTCCTTTTCATAGAATTTACTAGAACAAAAGGAGACATCAGTGTCAGCATTTCTGATAACTGAAGAATGACTGCTCTTCAGCATCAAAGAAAATAACAGTGGGAGGAGTCTGATACTTACATTAAGAAGCATCATAGAACTAATATAACTTAATATAATATTACTAAGGAAACTTCCAGAGCATTTCAATATTCCCATATTCCCATTGTTCAAGTTCACCAAAACCAGAGCATTCCAATATTCCCATATTCCTGTTGTTTAAGGTCACTAAATTCAGAGCATTTCAATATTCCCATATTCCCGTTGTTCAAGGTCACCAAAACCTGTCCTGCTCAGTTAGCACTAGCTGCTGATCCGCTATTCGGTTCATGTTGCACCAAATACTACCATTCTTTTTCCTACAACTGGACTTGGAGACCATGAACAACAGGGCTACGGGTTGAAATGTCCCTGAATCGGTTCATCCATGTGAGTCTTCGCTTACCTGCTGTTCTCCACCAGGTAGAGCACAATCTTGTCCAGCACCTTCTCTATGAGGGCTGTGCGGATCCACAGGTGCTTGAAGCCCTGGGGGGACAGACTAGGAAGCCTGGGCAGCTTGCGAGCACTGTCCTGGTGAGTCAAGGTCTGGCTTCTCCTGAAGTGTACACACACACACATGCGCGCACGAATGCACACACACATACACAGACACACACACAGACAGACAAACAAACAGATACAGAGAGGGAAAAACAATAAAGCAATAGTCAAACTGTGCCAGAACACACTGGAGTCTGAGAGTTCAAGACCTCCCCAGAATTTGCAAATGAGGGTGGATACCGGTGGTTCAGCTGGGGCTAAACAAATTACTGAAGTCAGCTGGGTGGGAGTGGCAAGGTGCAGAAACATCATGGTGGGACATTCACTGGCTGAACCATCTTCACATCCTTACCACAAAATATCAGTGTGATGCTACAAAGTGAAGCTCTATTACTTACAGATTTGAAAATCAATACTATAACTATAACTTACACTGCTACTGAGAGCTCAACATCACCACTGGAGCTAATAAAACATCACTTATTGACAGTGAGAGGGGCCCATATAGATGCACAGTAGTGCGCATTACTGAGCAGGCTTGTACAACATTCAGAATGATTCAGGAATTGCAAGTGCAATCAAATTAAATTACAATTCATTTTAATTCCTTCAATACAAATTTAAACTGCAATTCTGCATCCTGTTTGCTATCTCAATTCAAATTTAACTGAAATTCAAGAGTCATTCGCAGGTCAGTTCTGAATTTTGCACACCCTTGCTACTAAAGGGGGTTAGACTGTCGGGGGCACACTGTTGGAACCCACTGCAAATGGGATGGCTGGGTGGTTGGGTGAGTGAGGGCATTTGGGGGCTGAGGTGTGTGCCCTCACTTGTTCTCGATGACTAGCTCCATCTCCTGGGCCTTCCTGCACAGCTCCTCGGCCGGGGGAAAACTCTTGGCCACCTTGGTGAAGAGCGCTGCCACCTTGTTGCTCCGGAGGAAGCCGGCCGCACGCCGCTTCAACCCATGCAGGACACATGCCTCCACAGCAGCTGGGGATTAGCAAGTGTATATATACACATGATCACACAGATGCACATACACATGCACACACACACACGCACACACACACCATACAAACAACAAGAGAGAGAGAGAGAGAGAGAGAGAGAGAGAGAGAGAGAGAGAGAGAGAGAGAGAGAGAGAGAGAGAGCAAGCAAGGCTGAGACTTAAACACAAAGGCACAAACTTAATACACATGCTTTTATATACAGTCCATACAAACAAGTACACTTGTACTCTTGTATTCTTCCTGTTTTATCAGTGTTGCTTGTCTTCCCTCCTACATGTCCTGAACATCTACTGTTTCTGGCTTTTAATGCACCTCTATCCGATTACATGTATTAGACCACACTTATAAGACCTCTTTGAATTGGGCTGAATGAGGAGAGTTGACTTGAGTAAACAAGCACAAAGCTGAAGGTTACCCAGACCTGTTTTCCTTTTATTGATTTGTTCAAGAACCCACTTACCCACCACACAGAGTCTTCAGGCATTATTAAGTATAATAGCAGCAATCAGTCCCATGCCATCATTTCACTCTATTCCTGCTTGACTAACACTGGATGAATCGATGCTCTTCAGTGCCACTCCTCATTGGCTGAACACATCTGATTGAGCCCGTCAATGAGGAAGTTGTGGTCTTCAAAGACTGTAGCTGTAGCTGTTGTCATCAAGTCTGCTAAAAGTGATAGGTCGGAGTAATTCTAGTCATAGCCCTGTTGTACGAGCTGCCGATAGGAAGGAGAGCTGAAGAATTTGGAACAACATAGACCAAATAGCGAACCAGCAGCTAACACTAACTGAATGGTGCCGTGGGTAACAAAAGTGAGCTTATGATGCCATTCAGTTAGCATAAGTTGTGCGTTACCTATTCGGTCTAGGTTGGCCAAAATTCTTTCATTCTCCTTCCTACCGACAGCACTCAGCAAGCTTGTCCATTGGAATTACTCTGATCTATCACTTTAACGGGGCAGGTCTGAGGACCATAGGAGGCCTCCAGTGGGGTGACTAAATGTAATATTAATGGTATCCCTCATCAAGGTCGTATCCTCAGGGATGAATTAAACTGGACTTTTAACTGTACAAGCTACTTACTATTATGAAGCAAACAGACACACACACACACACACACACACACACACACACACACAGCAGTGCTGAGTCCTACGTGGCAGAGCCCTGGGCAGAGTTGTTGTTGCTGGGGTGGAAGGGAGACAGAGAGGGAGAAACAGAGTGATGAAGAGGGAGAGAGATGGGGACACAGAGATAGAGAGAGAGAGAAAGAGAGAGCGAGAGAGAGAGAGAGATCTCCCAGGACTGTGGCTTGGCTCGCCATGGGGTCAGAGGGAAGGCCGTTGTCATGGGAACCCTTGATGATGGTGCACTCCTGCTTGACGAGAGATGTGGAGGGCTGGGCTGTGATTCATCCATCTCCCTCTCTCTTTCTCTTCCTCTTGCTATCTCTCTCTCACTTCGTCTCTTTCCCCTGTCTCTCGCGAGCGTGTTCTCTCAGTTCATCTTTCTCTATTTCAGCTCCACTCCTCTCCATCTATTTCTTACTTGCCTAAGTCATTTTCCATTTCTCACTCTCTCTCTCCTTCTTTCTGTTTCCATCACTCTTAAGTTCTCTTGCTGTCTCATTCAGAATCTCTTTATCTATGATGGCCGACACCAGAAGAAACTCTTTCCATTCTGTATTTCAGTTATTATATGTCTGTCAGTGACATCAGTTCAACTCTCCTTTTTCTCACCCTTTTCCTCTTTTTTTACCCTCCTCCACTGGGTGGGAGGTCCACACACACACACACAGACACACAGACACACACACACACACACACACCACACACACACAGAGCCCTTTCCAGTCTGTCAATTGTGGGCATTTTAGGCTCTCCCTGGTGCTACAGCACCACTAATGGAAGATGAGCTGCAACGGAGAGAGAGGGCTTTATTATGCTATTAGGCAGGGGGCAAAGAATAGGAGAGAATCAATATGGCTGTATGGGTGCACCAGGAACACAATGGACCTTTGAGTCGCGTCTGAGAGGGAAGTCCTTGTGAGCAGGAGAGGTATAGACAGATCCGCACCTGATACCTCCTCTGGCCTCATTCACCAATATCTTAAGAATTTTATTCGATTTTTTCTTAAGAAGATCCTGGGATAATTCTTCACAAAGGTGTTCTTAAACCTCAGAATTTTTCATAGCTTCATTCTTATGATGCTGAATCCCATTTCTTTTTAAGTTCAGGGGGTGGGTCAATTTTCATTAATTAGCATGGGTAAACCTCCATCAGTCCCTATAAAAGGGCACAATACTGCAGGGCCGTGTGCAAACAAACTGAGAGAGAAGTTTAGAAAACCAAATAAAAACGTAATGAAGACAGGGCAGACCCAGGTCACCCCAGGTGTTCCTCTTAATTTCATTTGCTAATACTGATGATTGAGAGTTCATTGCAAGCCTTTGTAAAAAGCACTTTTTTAAGTTGGAGATCAAAAAAGAGGGAACATTTGTGGCAGTCACTGAGAGGAAATGGAGAGGTTCTGCTGTGAAAACATCATTATGAGTACCTCACTAGTTAATCAGATAAAACATGTCTGCTCCCAATCTTGCAACTGTGAATTAGGAAGGATAACTTAATGATGTCATTTCTATGCAAGATATGGTGGCCATCAACATTAATATGGATAAATTAGCAAGATACAGCAACAATCAGAATTAAGATGCATAAGGTAATGTAATAAGGTATAGCTATCAGTGGTCAAGATGTTTACATAGCAATTTGAAATCAATTCAGGCTTCAATGCTCCAGAACACCCATTTTCTCTCCGTTGAATTGCTCTTGCTCCATCAAATACAAGAACATAATCTGAGCTTTCACATGGTGTCATTTGGAAGTTGCTATGATAAACAGTTTGGAAGAAAATTAATGTTGAAGTGATGTTACATATTTAAGTAAGCTTGCACATATCTTCATCTTGCATCTTAAAACACCAATTTTCTCTCCAGTGGATTGCTCTTACAGTATTCGTCATACATGCACACCACGCACATCACATAAAAGTGCATAATCTCATCTTTCAAATGGTACTAGTAGCTACCTGCTGTGATAAACAGAGGAATTTTGAGCAACTGTGTGTATGTTTGTGTATGTGTGTGTGTGTGTGCGTGTGTGTGTATGTGGGTATGTGTATATTTGTGGTTTAGGCATCCATGCACGTATGCTGTTCAGACGTGCTCAAAGATGGTGGAATAGGCTACACATTTTCTTGGACCTCCTGTGGACCCCCTGAAATAGCCTTGGCCACCCCCTGGTCACCCTATGTACAAAAGTCTAGCTCCGCCTTTGTTAATGACAACAGTCATACACATTAGAAAAGTGTTATTAATGATTATGACACATGTCATGATGTTTCTTATGTTGACACCCTCAAGTAGAGTGTTACCAAATTCTTTAATTTCAAACCAACAGTGACATTTACAGTAATGCTTATTACTGGAACCCAAACAATAGAGACACAGAAAGAAAACAAACAATGACAAGAATTCACAGACTGTCCTCAAACACCACACGAGCAGCACAGAGCACACGGCAAACAGACCAGCATGGTCTCCTGGTGGGCCGACAGAATGCAATCTGTGCCCATGGCTCTGGTACCAGTAACCGGCTTCAGTCATGAACAGAGACAACAAAAAACCCACAGTTCCACAAAAGAGAAGAGACTGGCTGTGAAATACCAAGATGGAGAAGAATTCTTTGTAGGACGCGGCTTATTCTGTTGTGGGAGCACATAATCACCAACAGGTTGCTTAGGGCACCGGCAGCAATAATCCAAAAGGTACAGTCTGACAATCCAACATGCTTTATGAGAAATTCAGCTGAATGGACTAGCTGCTAGCTGTCAGCTATGCCCTTAATACATCGGCTCTGTAATTGGAAACAAACACAGCAGCTAAGACAGATGCGTAAATAATACGCAAAGGATGAGAATCATTTCATTGGCTGTAGAGCTCACACTTCAGCAGCCATCCACCAGATTATTCCTTTATTTAACTCATAAGGTTTGGTTTCTTCTCCTACCTGCCAAAACAATTCCACAATAAAAGCAATATGGAAACCAACCTCTACCCCTGGGATAAAACAGACACTACTATCAGTAGCATCTTGGACCAGGGTGGCGATGGCAACTGTACATCACCTGGCAGCGATGTTACCACGGCAATATCCACGGCAACACGCCGGGCCTGAAGGTTAATACTGTCCAGGAGAGATGGGAAAGGGGCCAAGTGGAGATTCCCCAGCATCGAGGGCTCTTATGAAAAATGCAATCACACAGCCAAGAGTAATGGCCTCTCAACACTCTGTCACACCGCGCTAACCAGCAAGGGTGGCTAAATAAGATGTGGCAGGAGAGGAGAGAGGAGAGGAGAAAAGACAAGAAGAGAGGAGATGAGAATGTAAGGGAAGAAAAGAAATGAGAAGAGAAGAAATAGAGGTTTGTTAACGACCATTACGGGTGAGAAAGAGCTGTGAGGTGCTGTTCTCTCCCACTCTTCCTGACAGTAGAGTAGACCTCGGAGTACTTTTTCCGTGCCTGATTTAGCCACGACGACACCTTCTTGTCACTCCAGCCGTACACTTCACACAAGAGCCTTTTTCCCATCCCACCCACTTCACAACTGAATGCTTCAGGCAAAAACGCTTTGCTTTCATTTGTGCACGGTCTAACCCGCCACTGTCCAGCAGTCACGCTGTTAACCCCTGCCGACTGCCGGTGTTGTGGACTCTATGGTAAGCTTTGTCAGTGTGGCCTCAATGAGGAGGTTGTATGTGTGTGTGTGTGAGAGTGTGTGTGTGTGTGTGTGTGTGTGTGTGTGTGTGTGTGTGTCTGTGTGTGTGCTGTTCACTCTCTCCCTCACACTGCCTGAGGCGCTGTGGTTGTGCTACTGCCACACGGTGTAGGGCAGGCATGATGGATAGGCAGAGACATGCTGTTCAGCACCTCAGGGAGAGAGGAGAAAAACAAATAATGAGAGGGTGTGAGAAAGCAAGAGGGAGTGAGAGAGGGAGAGAAAGGCCACTATCCATCTGTCTCCAAACCACACTATGAGCTGTGAAATGCAACAGGTTGTCAGTTCTGTGAAGCAGTGTGAGAGTATAGTATTCAAACTATGTTTGTTTACTTCATTTAACATAAATAACAACAAATACACAGATGGTGCCTTTTCCTTCCTGATGTTTCCAACAGACATCCATGTGGCACAACTGACTTTCACACTGTATTGCTGTGTTTCTCTACCACTGTGCCATTCAGGTTAGTGTTTTTATGTGTAAATAATACCTCATTTTCACTGCAGACACTGGCTTGAAGTCAGTTATGTCCATGCACAGGCACACGCACAACGCATACATACACACACACACCACACACCTAGGAGCGCTTTGATTTAATTGCATAAACGCCTTTTGTTGGGTGCTTCACAGCCTGTAGCAATTAAAGGCAATTAGTCAATGTTTGTTTCATATCTGACTGTCCTTTGTCTCTCACTTTGGCTTTGCTCAATATGTTCAATCATGTGGTTCCCTTGCATCGATCAAACACCTGCACACTTCTCTCTCCGTCTCGTTCACACACTCGTTCACACATCTTGTGTAGCCCAGAAAAGCTGAGTCCTGTCACATACACAACCAGCTTCTCGTACCTGCACTCAAAAGCAGCTAACCCATCTAGTAACAGCCCAGCTCTGTGTGAACCCAAATGGAATAGTATTACATGATCTCTGGAACACATAGGCACATATGGAGGGGGAGAGAGAAAGAGAGCAAGGAAAGGCAATATAGACAAATCCCATTGTGATCATGTGACAGTAACAGAGAGAGAGAAAGGGAGATAAGAGAGAGAGAGAGAAGTGGAGAGGAGAGATTGTGAGATTGTGTGTGTGAGAGAGAGAGAGAGACAGAAAGCGAGAAAAAAAGAGAGAGAGAGAGAGAGAGAGAGGAGGTCAGAAAGTGGTGGACGAGGACTGGTGTGTGACTCAATCTGCCACTTCAGGAAGAGTGAAGCAGATGGTGGGTGGAGCTATTAAGGCTGGCCAGCGAATAAAGAGAAGAGATGACGGGTGCTCGCTTTTAGTCACTCATATGGACACGCGCGTGTATGCACACACAGACATGCAGTGCATGCATCTACAATTGTGATGTACAAGATCACTAATACATGATCACACCAACATCCACACATTACCACAACTCCTTGTCACATAACATGACATTAAGCACACAAAATCTCTTCTTACAAAATTTACAAAAATATACAAAGTATACAAAAATCTCTTTCCTTCTCTCTCACTCTCCACTCATGTATAGTCACTCTGTTGTGTTTCTGAATTCAGCTAAATAATACATTTCACTGGCATGAGCTTTCAAGAAAAGCATGTACAGCACAAAAATTTAGAAAACATCGGAACATAAAATTAGATTGAATCTGAACAAGCCCTGCAAGCATTTACGGACACCTTTCTTTGGACCTTAAACAAATTTTTTTGGACGTTAAATAAAATTTCTACAGAACTCAGCATGCAGAGCTTTTTCAGGCTGTTTGTCCTGGCTTCCCTCTCCCTCCCTCTCTCCCTCTCTCTCTCTCTCTCTCTCTGTTTTATCCAAAGTCCCTGGACACGCAGCATGGCTTTGGAGGCATTAGGGGGGAAATGCAGCATGACGAGCACTGTCTGCTGGAGTATCTGACATGACGCTCCACAGGAGACGTGGCAGGGGGCTGGAGAGCCATCCAAAATGAACCAGTCCTACTGCCACCACTGAGATCTCACACCACAACAGCAAACAGACATACTGGACACTGGAGGCTTTGTAGAAAGGCACTGTGTAAATAATTAGGGGAACTATGGGGAATACATGCCATATCACACAAACACACACACACACACACACAAACACAAGCACGCATAAACACACACATACACACATGCACGCACACACACACACACACACACACAAAAATAAGACAGTTTGCCAGGAATACTTTAAAATTAACACAAAATGGGGTCTAGTATTTGAGATTTGATGCTCCCTTGTACCACCAAATTGGAGGTTCAAATCCCCCCTGCCACTGTTGTGCCCCTGAGCAAGGCACTTAACCCTAAGTTGCTCTAGGGGACACTGGCCATGATATAATTGGTAACTGACAAATGTAAGTGGCTGTGAATAAAAGCATCTGCTAAATGCATAAATGTATATCTCAATGTAAATTTCTGTGCATCCTTTCCTTCAACCGGCCACCCTCTTCCCTCTCTCCTCAGACATAGACTCAGGCTCTGTGTCCCTCAGCTGGAGCATTCCCAGTGGGCAAATGCAATAGACATCACTGTCCACCTACTCCCTCGTTCTGTCTTCCTGCTGTGAACATACTAATGACTTTTCAAAGAGCAGTCAAGCATCATTAGACTCAGACTAAGGGGTGGAATGAGGGTGGGGTTCTGTCGGAAATTGTAATCCGATCCAATTCCAGTTTAATTTTCGATCCATCATCGAGAAGCACTGAGAAGTTTCTTCTTGAGTTGAATGCAGGGCTATTATCATGCTCTTTATCTGTAATGACCCTCTATGGTCACAAATGAATTTCTGCAAATGAGTGAATTTCTGCACTATATATCATTCCACACAGGCCTTACCACAAAATGACACAATATGGCTGCTGTCTTCATGAACAAACTTCCTGGTAACAGCCTCTTCCATAATTTGCTTCACCTAAAACAGAACAGAGAGAAAGACTTGGTCTGTAAGTGGTAAATTCAGCAGTATCACTCATGTCAACAGATTTTGTGTTTGGTCTTTAGTAGAAAAGTGTAACAAAAGACAATAACAAAGTTCAAAACACTTCACTGCCAGTGCTACTGAGGACAGATGGTCAATGAATGCACTGGTTACATAGAGTTTTCTGACAGTTAAACATGGGCCTGGAATAATCTCTTAACCACCACACCTACACAACCCCTCTTTATGAGTTAAGGTTTAACTGGGGTGAATATTTATAAATCTAACACTGATTAACAACAGTTGCCATTTTTGTTAGCTTTATGTGATCCAGTGCAAATACTGTGGTACAACTTATTTTCCACTCTTGAAGTTTCGTGATAAACCAGTGAAGCACATGAATATTACACAGCACAAATGAGCAATTGATGGAATGAAAGCTACTATAAAGACAAAAAGGAAGAGAGCAGATGCAAAGAGAATAGACAAAAGAAGATGATGAAAGAAAAAAGTTGAAAGTTAGGCAGACACAATAAGATAAGATGGAAATGAGACGGGGAGTCTAGAGAGAGAGTCGATAGAGAGAGAGAGAGAGCTAGACAAATGTACAACATTCATGGAAATGAGTCACCAGCCAGTTTGCGGCGGTATCTCAAGTCATGGAAGTGAGGTCGTATGGGTGGGTGTCTGGGTTCAGTTTGGTTGGTGGAGACGCTGAATCTTTTAGGAGGTCTGATCAAATCTTGATGTCTTCAGGAAAATAAAATAAAAAAAACACTTGAGCTGGGTGTTCCAGAGCTACCCAGGTGAAGAGGGAGCAGGGAGAATGTCAGCTTGCCTCAGGCTTAATGCCTCTGAAGACCTATTGAGCAGTCCTTCAGCACCAACAATATTTAGCAACAATGTCTCTCTCTCTCTTACACACATATCGCACACACGCGTGCGCACGCACGCACGCATGCACACACACTTACACTCACTAACACACACACATACACACACACCACACACACACACACAGACCTACAGGCTATGCTAAATCAACAGATAGGAACGTGAGCCCTCTAAATGCTTGGCTGTAGGTGTAGGGTTTGAAAGTGATCATGTAACAGGCAGGCTTTAATCTCTGGAGGAAAAATGGTGTGCATGAGAGTGGAGAATGAAGTAACAGAGAGCTCAAGTGCTACAGAGATTCCCAATGCCACTTTCACCACACACACACACACACACACACATCCCACTCCTTTATCAAATTAGTGCTGCCAAGCAACCAGTTAATCTGGCCTATGATAATCAGTGCAAGGCACCAGCAATTTCCTGTTTTTGTGTCTTTGACCAGAGATTGCAGGAGCCAAACGCAAGTGCACACACACACACACACTACAGTTAAAGTGGCAGACAAATGTGCAGTTACGTAATTTTACAAATCCCCAACAATGGCTTTAAGATGTTCTTATCAGTGATAACCACAGCATGGCCTTCCACACCAAGGTCGGTTTCCCTCATTAGATATGTAGCTGTGCTAACATCCTGCTATTGTTAAAAAAACACGCTGCATAGACTGCATATTGCTATTATGGGGAACTGTCTGTTCATACCCTGCATCCTTAGATGAAATGAACCATACTACAGACCCACTACTGTCTGTTCACCTCATCGTTCTTGTGGTGTGTGGAAAGTATGACTGTGTTGTGTCTGCATCCATGTTTGCATTTGTGCCCACACCAGTGACAACAACAACGCCACCACTAGCACAGGTGGTGACTCACCTCCGGTAGTCAGAGAAAAAAAGAGAGAGAGAAAAAAAAACACTCAACCTAAACTCAAATCCAATCAGAGGTGGGAGTTTCTCTATTGTCACCATTGCCACCTTCACGACATCCAACTTAGCACCTCGCTGTGCGAATCATTCAAGATCCCTGAGGCCTCAAGGGGATGGGGGTTGGAGGGGGGGATACAGGTAGGGTGGGGAGGTGGGGAGTGGGCATTCTCTCAGGTTCTCTGCAGTGTGACTCACTCAGGGGGTGGCGGCTGGGGGGGGCGGGGGGGTAGTGACAAGGGAATGCGACGAGAAGTCTGTCATTAGTGTGGATAATCCTTGTACACCTCTGGATGTCTGTAAAAATCAGTGCAGCATCCACACTGACATGGTCAGGTGGGTCACCACACAGTGTAGAGGGCCTCTTGGCACTCAGTGCGCTTGTAGCAGTGATGCTTGTTTCAGTCAGGAAGAGAAGCATAATCATCAGGCCACTCATCAAGTCAAATGCTGCGGACAAACTCATTTTCAGTCTACATACTGGTGTTGTTAATCAATCACAGCCGTGTGACAATGATGACATGTATGAGTGGGGATACACTGATATGAAACTCAATATGAATATAGAATATGAATGAATGTCTTACAGTAAATGTATTTATGAGAAAAGGCAGTTAGTTTTTTTCTTTCCTCCAAGTTTTATGTACTGACAGCAATGACGTCATATGCTGTTTAAAGGGACACTCGACAACATTTTATGCTGTTAGTAACTTTGATGGTTAAATGACTAATTACGGGGTGACTGAAGACTCTCACAGCTTCCTCTACAGCCTCTTAGCAAATTTACAGTACTTGCAAGATGCCTGTGTTGCCCTGTTGCAGAACGAAACCGACTTACATATGAGCTTTAGGTATTTTACCTCATCAGTCAATATTACTACTTTTTACTCATTGTTGGTTCCCATTCTTTGGTTTGCAATCAGATCCACATGTATTAATGAGAACTTAGGTCATTGGTCAGTTAAAAGTTGACTGTATTAGCTCCGTAGTGATAAAAAATTCGCACACTTGCCTGGTGCTCAAAATACTATGCACATGTAATGGATGCCAACTAGCCTAGCTGCACATGTAGAACGTTAACAAAACTTCCCTCACAACACTTGTTGAGCCTGGCCTTTTCGGTCGACTGACAAGAGCGTTCACCTCCCAACCCGTGGTTGCTGTGTTGTTGTGAGGTCGTGGGTTTTCAGCCCCGGGCTGGACTAGAGTAAGATGACCTCTGTTACACACAGGCATATCCACATAATGTTTGTTTAGCATAATGCTCATATAAAAAAGCCTCAAGGTTTTCATCTGACAGGGCATTTGTTTGTTGCTCTTTTAAGATAACGGCTTATGTGGGCCTGCTAGACATTTGCAAGGAAGATAACAGACTAATTAGACAATGATCCTGGAGTGAAATGCCATCCCTTCCATTTTGTGCCCATAAGGAATTATTCTTCTAGTGTTGAAACAGAATGATTCATGTGGTGACTAACCAATGCTTTTTGTGTTCACTAAAAAGATGCAGCTACTTGAAAAAGCAAATTCACTTGAAAACGGCACTATGTCTCTATATCTCGATTGCAGATGCAAGCAACTGCCATTACTATTCACTTACTCTATTATGACCTTTATTACAGTCAGCCTCAGTTCATGCGCATTAGAGTTCATGCCACAAATCAGCTATCTATTATTTGTACTCTGTAAGTACCTCTGACACTTTTTCTTAAAATACTGTAGACCAGTGAGATGTGCAGCACACCAACAACACAAGATGCTCAAATAACATGTAATTTGCTTTATAACACAGAAAAGGTCCGATATTCTCTTGTCGTCTCAACATACAATTAGAGCACATTATATGAGCAACTCTTTTTCACCCTAACTATACCTAGCATTCTGTTGTTTGAGATGGCCAAATTATATATTCTAATAATGCTTTTACTCCTGCCTGTGAATACAGTATCAAAGCAAGTCAGTTCCAAGAGAGACCCATTTGAATTTTAAAAAGGAGTCATTATCTAGGTTCTGTAAAATATTTCTGACCCTTGCATTTGCCTTCAATTACCAAACAGGCAAAAATAGACAATATTTGAATGAATGGTTCATGGCCATGACTAAATTAGAGACAGACTGCCTGCTTTTCTGGTTCCCAGGTGTTTCGATTAGTGTTTGTGTATGCCTGAGAAAGAAAGAAAAAATCAGAAAAATAGAGTGAAGAGTTATTATTCCAGTTGCTGGTCACTGATGCAAGATAAGATATCTCTGAGTCATCTCTGAAACACTATTCCCTGTCATAGGAAAACAATAAGAGATTTCAAGGTGCCAAGTGAAAGAACTACAGTGTCTTGAATGCTAACATGCAAAGCTTGGCCAAGAGGAAGGACATTAAAATCCATCCTTGGTGATCCTCAGCAAACGAGACACAGAGGCATACATGCCTGAGCCCAAGACAACTCACTGGCTCCCTCAGGTCAGGCTAATTTACTTTTGTGTGGCTGTGGCCTTAAACTGAAACCTTATCCCTGTTACATGGGCAGAGACAAGGGAGAGGAACAGATAGGGAAAAGTAAATAAATTTTGCGTAGCCGTGCTTGGGTGTGTGCTCAAGCCCTTGCTGGACTGGCTCGATCATTCTGCAAATACAGGTGTGTCCTGCACGTGAGTGTGTGTCTCTGTGTGTGTGTTTGTGTGTGTGTGGGTGGGGGGAATGTATGTGTGTGTGAGAGAGAGAGACTTGCTGAAAGAGACTTGTGTTTGATGGATTCACAAATTTTTGATTCAGTATAATTCCAAATTGCCATGATTGAGAACACTTACATTGAGCAGGGCCTTATCATTTTGTTGATATGCATGTCAGTGAAAGAGAATATCTACATGTCAGAATATCCAGTATGCGCTAAATCTGGTCAGTCAATCATTGCTTTTTCATTGCCAAGATTCCATAGGTACTGTATGAGGTTTTAAAGGCCATGACGTTGAAATCACAGGTAGCGAGAGATCAGACCACAACCCTGTTGTGAATCCTTCCACAAAAAGCAAAGTGTATCCTCCAATATCCTTCCCTACTTCAGGGCAGACAAGATGACAATATTGGCTTGTTTACTTGCACAATGCACCAGAAAGGGATGTGCTAAGGCTGTGTCAACACCAATACACACCATCCACAACAATTACCTTCCTGAAGAAATTTGACAGTGTCGGCTGAATAAGGGGTCTCTGACCTTTGCAAATCAATGCTTACTACATCGCCTAATATCTGTCACATTGCATTGGCCTAACATGGCTGAACAACACATTAAGAATTCCCCTCTGCAGTCATTTAGCGGATATTAAAAACACAACCGAAGGTGATGCCTGGTTAAGTGATTAAGACAAGAGGACCTGGGAAAGGTCTTTTGTGTAGGTAGGGAAAAATATGATGTTACTTGTGCAATTTCGCTCCACACAAGGGGATTCTCACATAATGAATTTTAGCCATAAAATCGACTGATTACTACCGATTAGTGCACATTACAAATATGGCACAGCCTTCCGTTGCTCTGGGTGATGTTCCGCTTCTTGAAATAGATCATCTGAGTCTTTATGGAAGTGAGTAGAGTGAATGTCTCTTCAAAACATTTTTTCTTCAAAACTGACTTGTGAATGATGTAGGTAAGGAAATTAATGAGCTATACACAATGTTAATATCCATCCAAACTGAAGTGGAGATCACGATAAGCTATATAGGGATAGGAGGGGGAGATGGCATCCCATGCATAAGGCCACATATGTGACCACTGACAGCAGGAGTTCAAGAACACATGGGTCAGGGTTGGCTCTAGCCTTTTAGCTATTATTATTATTATTTAGCTTTTTATTTGAGTTTCACAAATACAAGTGAAATACTGAAGGAAAAATAAAGAAATTCATGCAATGCCTCTGTGAAATTTTGCGCCACAGACGACTGGTTTGGTTGCCTATGCCGGGCCCTGGCCCTGACATGGGTCACTGTGTGAGGTCTAGCAGCTTGACTGGGAGTGAGATCTGAGGCCAGCATGTTAGGGAGGAGTTTGGTAAAAATGCTCATCCCCCTGATAGCGTGATTCTGGGCCAGGACACAACATCTCTCATTCATGCAAGTGCAGCGAAGATGCATATTCCTTAAACTACCTTAGAATATGAAATCAACATAAAAGCTCGATAAGTCAGTCGAGTCAATCAGAATGGGAATTCAACATGAATGTTGGCTGTCATGGGATTGATTTACATTAAGCAGTTCTCTATAGCATTTCTAGGCCAGGAATCATCAGGTCAGTGTAATGGATGCCACCTAGCCTAGCTGCACATAGAAGAATGCTAGTAAACCTCCCTCTCGACACTTCAAGAACCTCCTAGTCAGCTGACTGGGAGTCTGGGCTTTTTGGTCAACTGGCTAGGGCATTCACCTCCCAATCTGAGGTTGCTATCATTGTGAGGTTGCGGGTTCAAGCTCTGGGTTGGACTGCACAGGATGACATCTGTTACATCAGCAACAAGAAAACTGTCTATCACATGTTGAAGCTTAACATAGGTTCATGACTTCAAGCATGTCCTTGCTGTTCAACAGCAGTAAAGAACATTTTACATAAAATGAATTTTCTGCACCTGATCGCTTCAGCCTAATACCTATCTGAACTGGTTATTCCAAAAATAGTAGAATGTCCATTTTTTTCTCTAATCTTCAATCTAATTGACAATACAATATCACAAGATGCAGTTAACTGTTGCATTTTTTTTAACTCTATCTACTTCTTGGGTTATCTTGTAGTTGTCCTCGGCCCTCAAAAGGCTTGATGACTCATCACTGATGACAGCAAAACACTAACAAGCCACGTCTTCATGAATTACAATGAACAGTGACTCTTTCACTAGTACCATTTGCCTGTAAGATCTCTGATCTTAAATATAATAAATAGCAACCTATTTTTTGCTAAATGAAGGCACCGAATATTATTATTGTGGTAGCCTATAGAAACTGGGCTAGGATTTTCTTCATGCAGCTGATCAATAATTGTCCTCTTTTGACTTCCTCCAAGCCTAGACATCAAAGGATAAAGGTAAAAAAAACTGCAAGGACGACTATCTACATTGACAGGTGACTGCACACTAAGTTCACAGAATGCACAAATTGAAAAAATAGACTAGGCTACTGTTAGAAGACAAGGGTGCTTAGGCTATATTAAATCAAAGGGAAACTCATCTATGGCCATAGCTTAGGCTACAACAAAACAGTCAACAGACCTGGAAGTTAAATTATGGCTCAATAGCCAATCTAGGAAAGCATACAGAGGCAACTCTATAATTTGGATTGAACTATACAGACCACACAAAAGCATATTAAAGTGAACATAAATAAATTCCAGACAGGCTTAGTATATTAGATGTATTAAATTATGCCATAACGTTATTAGGTCTGATGAAAAAAAAATAAAAACTTCCTTAGGTAGACTACAGCATGCGTTTGGACACATTTGGTAAATTATCTGTGACGGATTTAAACTAAAACACAACTAAACAGTCCACTCTGTCTCTGGCTCAAGGATCGTGTAGCCCTTGCGTCCATCCGTTTGTTTGTTTTTTAGATTTAATTAGACTTCAGTTGAAGCGAAAAAACACCCACCTCCTTCTTGACGGTCCTCAGCAAGCGCTGACGGGTCTCCGCTTCTGCTAGATAACAAGAAAAAAGCGTGTGTGAGTGAAGAGTATAGAAGCAGTTCAAACAGTTTTCCAACAAATTGTTTTTATGCATCCTTAGATGCATCTTAAAAAGCTTATTTTGCCTCACCTGCTATTGCGGTTGCCATGGCTTCAGTTCCTAAAGCGCAGCTCCGGGGACTAAAGCGTGCGTGTAGACCTGCCCGCCTCCACTCCTCGACTGAGTGAAAGTAGCGATACGGTCGGCCCCCACCAGTGTGTCTCTTAAAGCGACATTATTCACAGAATTTCAATAGCGACGGCCACTGTGGACAGAAACAAATATGAGAGCATAGCACATGTCTACACCACTGCAACTTATTCATAAATGGTAAGTCCAAACTGGAATTGGAGAATGCAGTCAACAAGGCAGTATGAGTGAACAGTCATCACATCAGATGATGATTTTGTCTCGGGATTGTAGTTTTAGATGGCTATTTAGATCTGTCCATTTTTAGCCAACTATTAACGCCCTAGGCCACTACAAATATGCAATGTTGATTTCCTCACCACCAAGGCCAGAAAGGATTGTCGAAATATCTGGTCTAATCCAGAACCACTAGGCTACAACTGGATGTTATTGATAGGCCTATTACCATGTTGAAATGACGTATTTTGATTTTAAGATCTGAAGATCTGAAACTATCTCGATTTCAGTTTTAAAAATGTACCAACGATCCTAAGGCTAACTGAAGATCTTCTACCTTCTGGTCACCCAAACTGTAGGCCTAATCAACGCTGTCTCATAGTCACTGGCACTCCTAGTGGTTGTATGTATATTCACAAAACAAACAACCCCGCAGTTATAAACAGCAGGTCATAAGAACTGTTTATAGAGAGAGGACCAGAAGCTTCTTCCAAATAAATACGATACTGTCTTAGAATATTAAAAATAGCCAGTTATAGAATGCTTGTGGTGTGTCAATAAACTACAATGCTTGATATTGCATTCAGCATTACACCACACAGACATAAGCACATCAACACAAGCATGTTTTTCATACCATTAAATAGGCTATGTTTGCAAATCCAGCGCGTCTGTCATATCTTAAGAGATGTTAGTGACACAGGACACAAGGTTCAATTTATCTTCAGCAAAAATCTCATAAGAATAATTGTATTATGCATGTCCTTTTGGCTACCCCTGTCACTTCTAATACAAACAGCCCTCCCACTGATCAAGTTAATTTCATAGTAATAATCATTCAAGAAGTAAAAAATTCTAAGAGATGTAGATGATCAGTATACTGTACCATGATCAAACCATCCATGGAATTACAAATTCTGGGATAAAGATGTGTGTGTGTGTGTGTGTGATTTCATGAGTTGAAGTTTAATTTAAACTTTTTTCTGTTAATTTTGTTGACATGCAGTGAGTATGTAATTAGTTCAAAGTAGCCTATAGAGTTTCAGTGCATAGGGAACTGCTCTGTGGGGTAGCTAAAGGAAGTTTAGCCGCATACAAAATCTAAGGGAACTCCCACAACAGATGACCAGAACAAAACAACCGCCACTTGCATCAACAGACTAAACAATGAGACTCTTCAGAGAGGGATGCCTTTCATGCAATTTCACCGCCATAAACACACAAATGGAGGAAGAACTACAATTGTGCCCAGAGTGATATGTTAGGGGGAAAACTTCCCTTTATCTGTTTCCCATCTTTTGCCATCAAGAGGCGCTCACAGCTCGCAGCTGGTATGGGAGGAGAAATTTGGTTACCAACACAAAAGCTCTTCCTCACCAGTGAGACAAGTTGCTAAGCAACCTTGTGGGGACTATTAGCTGCACTAATTGCACAGAGCCAGCGTAGCCAGTGTCTGGTTTTTTCAATGAGCCTCCTGGGTAAATGGAGGTTATCACTGGAAATGAAATAAACTACTGCACACATGACATTAGATCTGCAACAATGAGCAATTTATGTAGCTGAGAGAATGTTATCGCGCTAGTAAAATGTCTGTGCTTTTTCTCCCATGGGACTAAAGGAGAACACAACATGCAATTTCTGTGATTTGATGTGTTGAATCTGTGGAATGGTGAAAACTCTGCTACTACTGGTCTCACAAGCCTCCACTCTTGGACGGGCTTCCAATTCACTTATTATGTCATGAACACAATTTAGCTGTGAAGTATATCACGGTAAATGGCTTGAACTGTCTAAAACTGACTTTACTTTAGTATACTTTCCTCAAAACTTATCTATGGTCCCTAAGGAAAGTAAACACTTTAGAGAGCATTTCATAGATTTCACTGACACTGACAAAACAATTGGATAGGATATGTTGATGCTGCACCATGTTTGGTTCAGTGCTTGCTGCCAAATGCACTTGCTTAAGGGAGACTTCCGGTATAATTCAATTCATAGCTCTGTTGTTTGTCACTGAGTATTTTCTGTAAGAAAGAGAAAAAGAATTTGATGCAGTATACACCAATTAGCAAATTGGCAGCTAAACACTGACCAAATAGGGCACAGAAACTCACTCTCAGTTACATTTTCCTATGCCCCATTTAGTAAGATGACAAACCCTCATCTTTTTCCCTCTATGTCTAATTTCAGAACAGATCACATCTGAGGTGCACTGCCATCAATGGCACCTTTCCACATTACTGCCTCCATTATTTTTTTTTTAGATGTAGCCACTAGATGGAGACATCATAAAACTCTTCCTAAGCACTGCGGTCACATTTCTCCAGTTTGGTTGTTCCACATAGGGTCGTTCAGCTATTCATATTTGTTTTCAGAACGCAAGAATTGTTGAGAAAAAGCAACAATGCAGGTATGAGATTACTATCATTTCCAGTCCACCTCATAAAATCTCAAAATCAGACCTTGATATGATCTATTTATTAAGCACACTGAGTGGTCAGGACACCAGCAGCACCAGTGAAAACAAATGCAGCGAGGGCGGTCATGGTCTTGACTCACTGCAGCGCTCAATGGCCCTGGGACTCCCATAGGGGCGATAGGTGAGGGTGAGGCCTGCAGATCGGAGCTGTCAGGAGCATGAACAAGCGAAAGGGCAGCCAGGTAATCCAAGATGACACCAGCCTCCAGAGGAAGGGGGACCAAGAGCAGAGAAACAGACAGAGAGAGAGAGAGGAAGAGATGGAAAGAGAGTGAATGTCAGAGAGAGAGGGAGAGAGAGAGAGCACAGGGTTAGATCATTGTTGCAGACCGGTCTCTCTCTCTCTTTCTCTCTCACTCTCTCTGTCTTTCTGAATCTCTCTATCTATCTGTCTCTATCTCACTCCACCACCAGCCTCTATCAACAGGCCAGCCGATGCTGAGGTGATTATATGTCATCCAACACAAGCCAAGAGAGCATATAGCAGATGGTATGGCCATTGCAGCTGTCAGGATCAACTCATCACACGTGTGTTATCTGACTCCAATATGGAAACAATATGGGAGTCCAGCCAGTGTGTCTCAGTTTGATACATCACCTACCACAGTGTCCGAGTGCCAGTCAGGCGTAGTGTGCTTGTTCACAGGCTGGTAGGACTGTGATATGAATGCATCAAGATGGCCACACACAAGAAATGCAATTTATTATAAACTGAGAATGCCCATGTAAACGTACTCTTTATATTGAGCCACAGATCAGACATAGACCCTTTGAGGGCCATTAGAAAAGTTATTGGATCTACTGAGTAATTTTTCATTTGTCTTGACATGCAGATAAATTAAGTAAGGAAAGGAAAGTATCTTGTCATATCTTTCTCTGGACCGACAGTTGGGATTAATAAGTGGTCAGGGATTAGTCTCATCAGACGCTAACTTGCTCTAGACATGAATGGAGTAAAAAGAATTTTTTTGAGTAAGGTAAACCTTTGGACCTCTACCACATTATTAATGTTTGAATCCTGCCCTAAATTTGCTTGGTTTAGTTTCCTGTCACCCAGATAATATAAAACTATTAGTCTATGAGAGTTTGTCACTTAGAAACCCAAATACATAAAATGCGGTGGTAGCGAACTAATCATTTGTTCCCTACACTTTTGAAGTGTGCAAAGAGCCTGTGGAATGGCATCTGAACACAGCAATCGCATATTTGCAGGGACAAACACCATTAGATGTAGCCATGAGACAGCACCTGGGAGAGGTTGCCAGTGTCTCCTTTCACAAATGCACGAGTTAAGATAAATTGCCCACTAAGTGGATGACCCAAACTTCACTGTCAGAATCACTAATTTGATCACAGTCCCTCAACTACATGATACTGAAAAAGGCTTTTGTAAGATACTGATTTGATGCCATCCATTGCCCCCACCCAAACTCCATCACTCATTAAACAACACAGGCATGCCATGGGAGTGTCCCACTTAAAACACTGATGATAAATTGGATTATGTAATCTGATCTGGTATTTTACAGCTATGTAAATGCTATGTAAAAGATTATGTGTCATTTAAATGACCAGTAAAGTTTTTTTCATGACTATTTCTGAAAGATGACATTATACTCATACAGTCATGTCTTATTTGCTAATATGTCAAGGTTTTAGCACTATCATGATCAATACTCCAGAAGTGTCAGAATACTGAATACTTTCTGCAAGTAGGAAAATCTGTGAAATAGGTGGGCTAACAGTAAAACCTTACTATACTTTTGTATTTTCACAAATGGAGCTCCTATGCTGTAGACACAAGGGGAAATTCTGAAATTTCTGTACGCATTATCTAATTTAATCTAATTTAACCTTGATAGCACATACAGTTATCTTTTGCATTCCTTATCGCTACCTTAAATGAGTTGATTCCACAAAATTCTCTGTGTCACAGCACAATTATGCTGCCTTTGGACACTTGTCTGCATTCTCTTTCTTCCTCCATCTTTTGCCCTGTTCACCTCTGGTGACAGATCCTTCTCATAGCAAAATGGGAGCATTCCCCATGTTACATGACTCACACATAAGCATTTATTCGTGTTACAAAAATGTCCTAAATGCCAGGACAAGGACTTCTGCTTGAGGTGACACTGATACAACCACTCTTCCACCCAGTGACTCATCAATGAAGGTGGCCAAGGCTGACCACAACGTGCAAGTCACCCCTCCCGCCCCCTCTGACACACATACTCATCTCATCCAAGAGTTTACCACAAGACCCTTCAGATCCAAAGTCATCAGCGCTTGAAATGGCATCACCGCCTCACCTTAATCCTCCAGCATGTTTGAGGCTAAGCTGAAACCCAGTGTATAAAATCCCTTGCGTGATGGAGTGGAAGGTGAGGAGACACAAAGAAAGCAGCTAACCCCCTCCCTCCCCCTCATTAAAATGGACACACACACACACACACACAGGGCAGGGGCAGCACTAGTACAAACAAGGAAAAGGATGAATGCAGTGTGTGCATGCACAGGTGAGAGCTGAGATTGGAATACATTAACAACGTGGATGGGGGAGGGGAGACTGGGCTGGGGGTTTGAGGGGGGCAAGAAAGACCACAATGACGATGACAAAGCATGACATGGAAGGCAGGATGAAGTGAGTCACCGATTCACCGCTAAATGGAAAATCAGGAGGACAAGAAGCACAAGGAAGATGATGTGCATGTGACAAAGGAGCGGACGGAACATGGAGGACAGACAGGAGGAGAAGAGAAGGACATGAAAGAATTGAGGAGGAAGAAGAAGGGAAGGAGGAAGGAAAGGACAGAAAGCAAAGCACAAGAGAGAAAGATGATGAAGAGGAAGAAGAGGACAAAGATAATATAAAGGTGTATTCCACCAATAACTCTGATAACAGGGAAAAATCCAACCATAGTTTTGAAGCAGGGGGTGAAAAATCGGTGTCTGTGTGAACTGTGCTTTGGCAGCCAAAAGTGCAACCCAGCATGTCTCCCTGGCACACGCTACAAATCCTACTCCGTGTCCCCCCACCACCGAGGCTGCGGTGCCCCTGAGTTCTGTGGGGCGGTGTGCTCAGGTTAGTGTGTGATCTGAGTCGACAGCCTCTAATGGCTGCGCGGGCATGTTGAGCGAAGTGCCGTCACTCTGATGTTCCCTTGGCCGTGCTGGCCCTGTGTAGATTGACAGCAACGTTGATCTCAGATATATGAACTGTATGCCAGGAGCATGGTGGGTTTGCCGGCTTGGTTGGTTCAAAGCTTGGCTTCCCTCAAGGGTCAGGGTGGGAGGTGGAGGTCGGTGGGTGTGTATGTGTTTGGGGGGGTGTATCCCTCATCCTCCTCCCTACCTCCCCTCTGTCTCTCTCTGTCTTTCTCTCAAACACACAGACACACACACACACACACATACACACACAGAGCCAATGTTTTTCACCCTGACTGGTCGTTTAGCTCAGCACCGGGGCAAATGGGGAATGAGCTGAAAGGGCTTGTAAAAAGGTCGCTAGGATGGCAGAGTGGCACTACTCAAGATTACATGGCTGGTTGAGGCTGCATTATGTCAGCCCCCTTATGGGGATCTGGCAACATCATTGCACAAGACCTGCAATTTTAAGAACTCCTCCGTTCTGATGATTCACCTCAATCATAACTTTTAGCATCAAATTATGTGTTTTAAGACTCAGTTTTACAGAAATATAGCGGGTAAAGGTCATACAGGAATATATTGACAGTGAAAAGTATGGAACTATTTTGTCTTTAAATCATCAAGTCACTAAAAATCTGATCTTGTCAAGAATGTAATCTTCAAGGACATGAGGATGTATCCCTGCTACAGTAGATTGCCATTCATCCCTGTCCTGTCGACAGATCCATTTTCAGGAGGTAATTTCGTTTGGCTTCGTTTGCGCACTCTAGCTCCATTGACCCATAAGACAACTGCAGTCTCTGGATCCAGTTAAGACTTTTCAGAAATCATCCAGTGCTAAAAGCAGGTGGATTCAATTACAAACTCTTTTTATTAGGTTCTGTTAACGAGCCCGGTCATACCACATAAATGTTATTTTCTGCCTTGGCTCCACAGAAGCCTTGCAGGCATGGGGAGGGCCTGGCCTTCAGAAGACGCCGTTTACACATCATCAGGCTAAATGTCACAGGTTCACACGTGCTCCACATGCATGTCCCCGAGATCCGCTTGGTAAAATGGAGCTTTGGAGGCAAATGCAACTAGCTCAACTAGCTAAAGGAGAGGCCAGTGATGGTAGGCCAAAGATGTTATTGCAGTTTTTCGAAGTTTCCTTTATTTTTTTTATTTTTCTTTTATGGTAGGCTACTCCATGAGCAACAAGTTTTGAAACTTATGTTCATAATGCCTCTGAAAAGATTTGCATTTCATTTGTAGTTCATTTTTGTTGAGACTTACAGTAGACACATACATTATATAATATATATATAAATATATATTGGCAGCAGAAGGATATATCATTTTCTCAGACTTGCTTTGTACATTTGACATCTCTTTCATTTCCGTCAATACAATCCTCCATCTGCCTGTTTAAAAAATTATGAAATATGGTGTCTGAATGAATTGAATGTCTGAATGAATTTCTGACAAACTTGACTTGAAATATTGTTAATTGTTAGATTATCATCTGAACAACATCTTAAAATCAGTAATGTGAAATATGTAAATTTAAACTGTACATAAAATAACTACCCTATCTTACCTGCAACTGCAGAACTATGAGATTATTTTTTTAAAGAAAATAGTGTTGTTTTTGTATTGCATTTGTATTTCATTGGCTTGGTAAACGTATTCTACACAATGACAATGAAGATGAAATGAATCTCCCTTAAAAAAGAAGCAAGATTAAGTGGCACTTAAGTGGTCTTACTGTGAAATTATAAAATGAACGAGTAAGTGCAATAAATGCAAAAAAAAATGGCCTTTCACGAAAGCATCGTTGACCAATTACATTATTTCATCACTACCGTTACATATGGGTGAGGAGTTGTGATTCATATCCTGGTACAGTGTTTTATGTCAGAGTTTCCTGTGCCGTAACCTCAGTTGCCTCTTTGTCACCAACTATTTCTGCAAGTGCATAAACCGTTTTGTGAAAACGAAAAAAATGGGCACTGGATTCAGTGCAAATGGCACTGAATCAAACGTAGACTCTACAGGCGCATTTCTCTAAAGGAACAGCTGTAGACCTGCAAAAAAGGAAGCGCTGTCATGTGCGTTCGCGCACATCTGACTGGTAATCTCATTCGTCCGCTGCATGTGCACTCAGGTGGGATTGAGTTCTCCCCTCCACCTTTGGACACATCTCCAGAAGTGTTGCATGCTCCTCTCCGCACTCCTTTTTCTTAGTCTTTTCTACCTCTGCGGGTTGTAAAAACTTACTTCTTCAGCTACCGGAGCGTCCCGTCCACCAACAATGCCTCAACAGGACTCCACGGCACTAACTGGCAATCTCTGCGGCCAGGGTGCCTCAAACTCCGGATACAACACCAACCCCGTGCCGGTCATCACACAAACAGACAACAGGGACCGATGGAGCAAAAAGATGGACTTCCTTTTATCTGTCATTGGTTTCGCTGTGGACCTCGGAAATGTCTGGAGATTTCCATACATATGTTATCAAAATGGTGGTGGTGAGTTTGATTTTATGTTCATACAGTAACTTACATGTGTTCATACTTCTTGGTTTACCGATTATCGATTTTATGACATAAAAAAGGAAAAAGGTTAGTTTTTCGTATGAATGTGAGAATGATAAGCTACCAAACTGGAAGATAAAGGAGTTGACCTCCAACGTCAGGAGCTATCCATGGTGCTGACTGACATTAATGCAACGACGTGAACCGGGGAAAGTAACCCTCTGAATGAATGAATCCAGTGATAAAATCATCAAACAGAAATATGCTCCATGAACCAAATACTCCAAAACTGTTTGCAGTAAATAAGATGACATAAAACTGTTATGAGCATCTCTGCAATCATTTAAAGTCCCATTTACTGATGCTATTACCTAATTCGAAGATAAATGTGTCACTTTTCCATATTATGAAATAATCTTGGATTGTCTTGGATTGATGACTTGTCTGATATTTGTTTGTCTACTTGTCTGATATGTGTTTGTCACATACAATTATACAGAGATAAGCTGTTCCACAGGTTTCCCCAGTGGTTCCTAAAAATATTTTTGGTGATGGAAAAAAAAGAAAAAGATCCAGATTCATGTCCAAAACTGTGGTCATAATACCAACAATTTGGGATGTATGCAATTAACAATTTTACACATTCTCTTTAGCATATGGATAATGAAACCCTGTCTACAGTGTGATAATTCCCTTTCATCCGCAGGTGCGTTTCTCATCCCATACATACTCATGGCCATCTTTGGAGGAGTGCCTCTTTTCTACATGGAGTTAGCACTGGGACAGTTCCACAGGACAGGGGCCATCTCCATATGGAAGCACATCTGTCCCATATTTAAAGGTACCCCCCCCCCCCCAACACACACACACACTCTCACACACACACTTCGACCACCAAACACATACACACACACACACTCTGCATATTTTAGTAGTTGCTCGCTATTTAGATGAACTCTTATGCCATTCATCAGACACGCTCTTCTCTGTCTGCTGAGACTTTAGTCTGGACTCAGTCAGCTACTAGGAGCAAATTGCATTTCCTCTGCTCACAAATGTGTTTGCGCTGTGAAACTGATACCAAAATCGTTGTTGATGTCCAAATCATGGCGATCCCTTGTTCTTGATGTTTTTTCCCACCTCGCAGGAATCGGGTTTGCCATCTGCATCATTGCCCTGTATGTCTCCTTCTACTACAACACCATTATTGCCTGGGCCCTCTTCTATTTCTACTCCTCGTTCACCAGCACGCTGCCCTGGACCAGCTGCAATAACCCCTGGAACACTGCCAACTGCACCAACTACTTTACCAGCAGTGACAACTGGACCAATTACTCCCGCTCGCCCGCAGAGGAGTTCTACACGTATGTGTGTGTGTGTGTGTGTGTGTGTGTGTGTGTGTGTGTGTGTGTGTGTGTGTGTGTGAGGTTAGTTGGAATAGGGGCATAGGGATGAATGAGGGTAGTAGGATGGAGCAGCAATACCCTAATACTTCTGTTCATGTTGAGTTCTTTTCAAAATATTTTGTGTGTGTGTGTGTGTGTGTGTGTGTGTGTGTGTGTGTGTGAGAGAGAGAGAGAGAGAGAGAGAGAGAGGTTAGTTGGAGGAATGGGGGCATAGGGATGGATGAGGGTAGTAGGATGGAGCAGCAAGATACCCTGATACTTCAGCTCATGTTGAGTTCTTTTCAAAATATTGTGTGTGTGTGTGTGTATGTGTGTGTGTGTGTGTGTAAGGGAGAGAGAGAAACTGTGTATGTTTGAAAAGGATGCCCGGAGCTCTAAAAAGTAGTATTCAGTGTGTCCACAGGTGTGCCTGCCACTAGTCATAATTATTGGTCACTTAACTGAGCTCCATTATGGGTGAATACAGAATTACCATGGCACCTGGTCAGTGACTTGCATGCACCTGTATGAATTGCAGCCATCTATTCAGTACAGAGGCACAGGTGCTGTGACAGTGACTGTGTACTGTGTTGAACAGGAGGAACGTTCTTGAAATTCAGGGATCCGATGGGCTCCGCAACGTAGGTGGAATCCGCTGGCAGCTCACACTCTGCCTCTTCCTCATCTTCACTATTGTGTACTTCAGCCTCTGGAAGGGAGTGAAGACCTCAGGGAAGGTGAGATCAGAGTCACCGATGCTGCACACACACACACACACACACACACACACACACACACAGGCACAGGCACAGGCACACCTGTTGATTGAAAAAGGACAAAGGCAGAGATGAAAGATGTTGCCATGGAAAGGGTTTTGCAATATACACATTTCTCACCATATTATCTCCCATGATGTGAGATGCATGTACTGTCTACATTCAATTTACATTCATCAATCTATAAAGAGACAAACCAAGGAATACATTATTTACACGCATTCTTCATGCATGGTCTGAGTATTGTACTACAAGATAGAATAGAAGAATAGAAAAATTCTTTCAGAGGAGCAATAACACTTAGGCTTTCCTAATAAGACGACCAACCGAATAAGGTTTTCAAAATCAAACATCCAATAAAACGTAAGCATTTCCAGTAAGACAACCAATAAGACTGAGGCCAATGTGTGCAGGCGTGTTGTTGGACTGTGTCTGTGTGCCCGTAGGTGGTGTGGGTGACTGCCACCCTTCCGTACGTGGTGCTCCTGATCCTACTGGTCCGTGGGGCCACACTCCCTGGAGCCTGGGAGGGCATCAAGTTCTACCTGGAGCCCAAATGGGACAAGCTCCTTGAGACAGGCGTGAGTGGCAAGTGCTCTTCTACACAGTGATGTAGTCTCATTTGCTGTACTAGTGGGTATACTAGGATGATTTCCTAAGCACACCCCCACAGGAAAAGGCAAGTGACAGGGCAAAGGATGATTAAAAAAAAAAAAAAAACCCTTGCATCGCAAGTATGGCCAACACAGCTTCCTTGTACGCATCATTAAAAATAGGCTCTCATGAAGATTACTTGACAAAAATCTGTTTATGCACATCTATTTTTAGTGAGTATACTGAAATCAGGGTGCTTTTTAAGTGGGTACAATGCATATACCTGCATATCATGTTGACTCTGCATCCATCAAGCCTGTTTCACACCTGTGTCCAGAGGTCAGAATACTTTTAATGCACATAGCATGAATCAAAAGGACAACTGGCATGAACAGGAGAACTTAAAAAAATGTATCAAAAATGTAAAAACCACATGTATCCTGTGGGACCAGGAGCACAATGATCAGAGAATTCTCAGCTCTTTACAGATCCACATTTTTGTGGATCTGTAATTTTGGGTTTTTTTGCTTTTTTTTTTACAGGCTCTGCCAATTCTAAGTGCATCATATCTCAGAAGTCTAAAAAAGCATTGCATCCAAACAGGCATCCAAAGCACTGCTGGCTTGTGTTGTATGAAGGCACTGACTAACAGGAGATTAAAAAATAAATGCAATGTATCAACATTGTAAAAATGTTCCCAAGAACCTGTCAAGTTAATTGTATCACCATCCAGATGTCATGATCAGACGGAGATTAAGTGGCTAGTCGTAGTCGTAAATGACACCCCTTGGCTTTGTATTCTATTAACAAAGGTGATGTAGATCACCATAAAAACCCACACAGTAGTCAGTGTATTTGTATATTCCTGGTTAGTACTGCGTGAGGAGCCCTGTTGCTTATGCCTATGCATGGACACCATGTTTGCCATTCATAGGAGTGGAGATTAGATGCGTAAGTAAGGCTCAGGAAGCATAATGCTATGCATAATTAGTTTACTTTTTTCTGCTCATCATCAAACAAAGTCTCTCCACCTTAGACACACAGACTCTCTCTCTCTCTCTTTCACACACACACACACACACACACATACACACACACAAACACACATACACACTTGGTATCCCCCCCCACACACTCTGTCTTCATCTTCAAAACCGAGCACAGCTCTTCAGATCTGTTTGTGCTATTTACTGTCAGTGGGGAAAAAAATCATACAAGGGTTACTCAGGCTATGCTAATCTTTCAATTATGCCTTGATCCACTTAAACCTAGAAGTACTGGAGATTCTTAGGTGCTTTATAAACCTGTTGATTCCTAGTGGAGGATTATTCATTTATAAAGACCTCCACTTTATTTTAAGTAACCTTGTGAAGTCCAGGTTTATTGAATTAATTTGTACTTATGTAAGTAAATGTCATTACAAGAAGGTTCATTTAGGACAGTGGTTGGTAACTTGTAACATCCACATGATAGGTGCGCTGCATTAAAAGCTTTTATATCTGAAATAAATCTTACTTAAGACCTCTTAAACCAATGAGATACCTCACCAATATCGATTGTTTTGTGAGATTGTGACAGAATTTGGTAGACAGTGGGCAATCATTGTTCTTTCCAACTCACTGTATCAGCAATTCTGAATCTGAAAATCTCTGAAATCTCTGAAAATCTCTGAGAGCTACGATGAAATCAGAAGGAGTTCATCCATTCTGTGGTCATTTCCCATGCATCTCTTTGCAGGTGTGGGTAGATGCAGCCACACAGATCTTCTTCTCCTTAGGACCTGGTTTTGGAGTCCTTCTTGCACTCTCCAGTTACAATTCCTTCACTAACAACTGCTACAGGTCAGTGAGTATCCACTCATCTCCCACCACTCATCTCTGCTACAGAGGCAAAACCTCCACCACCCTGCACACCATGTTGATCAATCTATTCCCATCACTGGAAAAATCTGAAGTCAATCAGCCCATATCCCTGTTCTTTGAGGTTGCTGAGTGCTATTGGTAGGTTTAAGAACGACAACATTTGAAACAATACAACACAAATTCGCAACCTGGCAGCAAACGTTAACTGAACAGAGCACAGAAAACAAAACTGAAACAATGTTTCCTTGCCGTCATCATTCTCGTTCTTACTCTAACCTACGGCACTCACCAGCCACCAACGACAAGCTATGGGTTGATTGACTCTGGACTATTACTTTAAGTATGTTCAGCTTAAAGTCAGGAAGTTCAGATCCTGACTTGCTGCCTGCTGTTGTGCTTTCTGGCAGAGGGGCAAGCTAATGACTATTTTTAATTCCCGAGCTATCTATAGCACGCCTCATTCATTTGCATTCTGGTCTGTTGTCTGTACAAAAGAGGAAGAAAGAAACACCCACCGAGTCAGGTGGACTATGCCAATGAATGGCCCAGCCATAACAGATGCCCTAGAATTCTCAACAGTAAATGCAATTTGGAGAAAGAGTGATGACTGTCTGTCTACAGAGACCATGGGGCTATAGCTGGTCCAGGGGAATAAATGTCATTAAGCTCGCCATAATGCTGTGATTTTACATGTGGTTAATGTAAACAGAACTGGCCAGACACACACACTCTCTCTCATGCACATGCACACACACATACACACACACACACATACAAATAGCTCCATTTTACCATTCTAACATGTGAATAAACCCAGTCATCCCACTAAAATTGGGAAGTTGGAAGTTGGCAATGTAATCCCATCAACAATCAGTGAAAGTGTATATTGACAACGACGATGACTGAGAAGATTATTTTACATAGCACATAAAACATTTATTCGCCCAAAATTTCAGATGCACTGCAGCAATAAAGCAGTAAGATGTAGATCTTTTCATTGGTATTCAGACAAAGCACATATGCCGCCAGCACAGAAGTATCTTGCTAACAGATCACATCCACAGATACTCTGTACTGTGCACACGACCCTTTGCAGTGATTTTCGTTTGGTAGTAGAGCAACTATTTAATTTAACCACCTAATTATCTCTGTGTTTTAAAACAGTATAGATAAACTTTCTTCCTGTTTCAATGTGTGTGCTGTAGGGATGCCATAGTAACCAGCCTGGTGAACTGTTTGACCAGTTTCATCTCTGGCTTTGTCATCTTTACTGTGCTGGGGGATATGGCAAAGAGACGCGGAGTCAAAGTGGAGGATGTGGCAAAAGATACAGGTGAAACTATTACTTAGATATGAATTCAGAGTACTCCTGAATATCAAAGACAAATTCTCCTGTCAGAGTATCAAATATATATACAAAAATAAGGTCCATTTTGCACAGTGATGAACTTGAATAGATCTCTATGTTCTGTGCATTCATGGCACATTACCTGTCTTTTTGTGATCTAAATTAACTGACCGTCAATCAGTTATGATAACAAAATTACCTTTCAATCTTCAGGGCCAAGTTTACTCTTCATAACGTATCCTGAAGCCATCGCCCATATGGAGGGCCAAACTTTTTTTGCCATCTTATTTTTCATGATGATGATCACGCTGGGACTGGATAGTACGGTATGGATCAGAATTATTGATATGAGAATGACACTTAGTAATTGTTAGTAGACACTTTCTGTAGTTGTTAAAATACACTTTTCTGCTGTGTGTTGTTTAAACTTTCACTTCTCAACTACACTGTATTATATATTTCCTTTGTAATGAACTGAATTGAATGTAAAATATAATGAACTGTGACTTAACATGAGAGTATTTACACAGCATCTGACTGCAGCAGCCTCAGAATACACATTTCTATGCTCTGTCTGAACGAATGAAGGAATTGAAGCGCTAACAATATGCTGCCTGTTTGTTCCTGCTCACCTCACAGTTCGGGGGGCTGGAGGCCATCATCACAGCCGTCTTGGACGAGTACCCAGACTGCTTGACCCAGCGACGGGAGCTGTTTGTCCTCTGCCTTGTCGTGGTGTGCTTTTTGGGCTCTCTCAGCACTCTTACTCATGTGGGTACACCATGTTTTTCCCTGGACTCCTCGTCATAGAAGGGTCCGGATCATCCACTTACTTTTTACCTACAGTACATAGATGTTTCATGCCAGGATGTCATGATTATCACAGACAGAGAGACAGAGAGTTTTGTTTTGAGTGTTTATCAAAACATCACAGGGATGGAAGATGCCCTAGTACAAATATAAAGATGCTAATATCAGGGAATAACTACCTAGAATTTAATTGTGATGGCACATCTGGATGTTCTTGTATAGTGAGCCCAATACAAGTGTTAAATGTTTTGAAAATGTTAGACATGACCTTACTGTCCATGACAAAAGAGAGTAAGAATCATTGGGTTGATGAGAAATGTTTGTTTTGACAGGGGGGTGCTTATGTTGTGAAATTGCTGGAGGAGTTTGGGGTTGGCTGCTCCATCATTGCTGTTGGTTTCCTGGAGGCCATTGCTGTTTCCTGGTTCTACGGTGAGATCATTTGTGTGGCCCAATCATGTCTGCTTCATTCAATAACAATACCTTAATCATGGAGAAATCAAATTACCCTGAATGAGCGTTTGAAGGTGCAGGAAAAGATACACTACTGTTGGAGAACACAATATGTTTTTGTAATTTAGTGTTTTCTGTGTTTGGTGATGTGTTTACCCAAGTGTCTCACCCAATTTTTGTGCGGCTGTTTCAGGTATCCAGAGGTTCAGTAATGACATCAAGGCCATGTTGGGTTACACCCCTGGGTTGTTTTGGAAGGTCTGCTGGGTGGCCATCAGCCCTGCTTTTCTGGCTGTAAGTTGCAGCAAAAGACTTAACATGCAAGAAAAATACAAAGACACAACACAACAATAAGTAGGACTACTTAGTTTTATTTAAACGTCTGAAGAGGACATATTTCATTTTGAGAAGAACAAATGCCCCACTGGGAATTATAAAGCATATAAAGCAATCAGAGATGCAATGAGAGACCAGGTCAGGTTTTTTCAGAAGGTGTCATCTACTGTGATGCAGGAGATAGAACCCAGCTCTTGGTGAGTAAGGGTTGAGCCTGTGGTCAAAGTTAATCGCCTTTCATTTGAAAATGAACTATTCACAGACTGCTAATTTTTTTTTTAGTAGACTTGAGAGTATAGTTTATCATTCTTTTTTCCATTAGAATGAAGCATTGCTAACTTCCCTTTCATGGCCATCCTTATTGCTTTTTCTAGATCCTTATTTTTGCCCCTGTTCATATTTCCAAATCCCATCTGTGGAAATGTCAATTCTATTGGCCTGCATGATTTAATATTCCAGCCTCCACTTTGCATATATGCTTCCTAATTTCCCCTTGATAAACCACTGTTGAAAGGCATGACATTTTCACTATGGGTTTTTTGTCTCACTCCTGGGCAAGGAAAAAAAAGATCAAATGTACTTTCAGCCTGCAGCCAACACAAATAACAAATACCCAATGTGATTTTTTTGGGGTGCACCATGATCATTTAAAAATGCTACCTTTGCATATCCCATAGGCAAATGTAATTTTTTTATAAGAAATTTAGAAGGACATGTGAGCTTCTATAAGTGCCAGGAATGCATTGGAGAAGCATTTACAAACCCTTTCTGATGTCATTTAAGTTCATGATTCGTGTGTCCCTTTGGCTGAAGGTGTGACTGAGTGAAAACCTTCACATTCAAAATACAGATAGGCAAAATAAGCCAAGTTTAGGCAATAGGCAATAATATGCTAAGTTTTTAAATGATCATGGCTTCAGGTTTTTGGAGTGAGAGTCTGTGTTTCTAAGGTGGGCAGACTTTGATAATGAGGGGAGAAGTACGTTATGCATGTTATTTATGATTCCTGAGCTTTACTTATGCAACTAATTCCCACACCTGTGAACATGGTGACCATGCACTGGCTCATTGTGCAGCAGTAACACAGGAATATGTACTATTGAACAATGTGTGTTCACGTTTGTTGAGAAAATTAGTCCTCTGACAACAAGCCATCATATGATCTTTTCATAAAGTCCTTCAGTGGGTATTCCTCTATTAAATATACCTAATGTATATGACCCCCCTTATTAAATATACCTAATGATTCACCCCCTGTGGTGAATTAAGAGACCTAGACAGCCTATGTTGAATTTTATATTGCTGAATGCACTTGGCCAGCTTCATCTTCCATAGCTGGTACTGATTAAAACACTATCCGCCCTTACGGTACAGCTAGTACTGATTAAAACACTATCCACCCTTATGGTATATCTAGTACTGATTAAAACACTATCCACCCTTATGGTATATCTAGTACTGATTAAAACACTATCTGCCCTTATGGTATATCTAGTACTGATTAAAACACTATCCGCCCTTACGGTACAGCTAGTACTGATTAAAACACTATCCACCCTTATGGTATATCTAGTACTGATTAAAACACTATCTGCCCTTATGGTATATCTAGTACAGATTAAAACACTATCCACCCTTATGGTATAGCTAGTACTGATTAAAACACCATCCGCCCTTATGGTATATCTAGTACTAATTAAAACACTTATGCCTAACACTTTCTTCCTTTGTCCCCCCAGTATATTATAGTGAGTTCACTACTCAACCCTCAGCCCCTTACCCTCTTTGACTACAAGTACCCAAGCTGGACCATTACTGTGGGATATATCATTGGTGCCTCCTCTTTCATGTGGATTCCCATTTACATTGTTTACAAGCTTGTTTGGACTCCTGGATCTCTAAAGCAGGTGAGATTTTAAACTTTTTCTTCACACTGACTTGTGTGTATGACTTATTTCCAGAGATATCAATAGCACTGGAGGGTATTCTAACATATACTTGAGTGAGCTGGAAAGATATTGGTCTTGACAGCAAAGAAAACAAGAACAGTAAACTGAATGAATATATGACCCAAAATGTTCTTTGGCTTTTGTGACCTTACCAGCACTGGTTCTTTTTCAGCGCCTTGCAGTGTGTTTGAATCCAGAGATGACATTACCGGACCTTCACACAGATGCCCTCGGCATGGCCCCTGTCCCATAGTACCTTTCAGCAAAGGGCAGTATCGGACATTCTCTTGGGTCTCCACACGAGACACCCAAGCATTAAAATAATAATAACATGCATATCACATAAAAGACTACCTGGGGTAAAAACTAGTAGAAAGATTTTTAATACAAATGTTGTCAAAAGTTTTCTAAAATCTAGACTTTGAACTAACAACAACAACAAAGATATTACACTCATCAAATAAACCCTAGTATTCCACCTCAGGTTTTAAAGTCTATTTTGGTATGCAAGAACATTGCCGTTATAGATGCAGAAAGAAAAGACTAACATATTTCTTTACCAAATGTTGTTAAGCTGTTTTAAAGTGAACTAAATTTTCACGTGTTCCCACATAATTTTTGAAGAGGAATTTGTAAACTGAATTTTGATGTATTATGTTTGATGTGTAAACTAAACTAAGATTATGTTATGTGACCTTTATGTGTCTAAAACACGAATCATGAGAAGAACAACCTATATAAACATCATGATTGGCTTTTTAATTTCGGGCTCTATTTGAAGGACTGTAGTAAACATGATCCCTATAATGATAGTGTTATTATAGCCAAAAAGAGAAAAAAAATCCGCTCAATTTGTGTATCTTCATGGAAATTATACTATGACAAATTTGAGAGTCGGGGAAACACACATACTTCAAGTCCTCAGTTTTCAAGTCTGGTCCTATGCATGCATGTTTGCATAGGATGAGAATTTCCTGCAAATGACATGCCAGTGAGAAGATTACCTCATCATTAACAACATAAATATGTCCGCTTCTATCCCATTCTCCTGTTATTGAATCAAAAATGTTATTGTTTTCTGCCTTAAATTATGTATTGTAGATATGTCAAAGAATTATACTGTCTGTATTGATATTTTGCCTCTCCAGACTTACAATACTACATTTCACTATGTAATAACAAAAAGACTGTTTAAATGTTCTTTTGTCAAATCAGAGAATACTGTTACTTAGCCTAAAAAGCCAAGCATGTATTTAAGATTTAATATATGTTCACTTGTAAAATGAATCAAACTCTTGCTAACTATGGATGCATAATTTAAGTACAAATATATGAATGTGTTGTGTGAGAGAAGAGGTTTTATGTGTGTGTAAAGTATGTTGTGATTTCAAAACTTCTATTCGGTAAATAATAAATGACAACCTAAAATCAAACACAGATTCTAGTGACTGAACACCTGAACACAGAACCTGCATTTTCTGTCAGATTTTCCTGAGAGGAAAACACACAGTAACATGCATTTCTCATACAGTTCCACTGAATCCTGATGAAGATCAATTTGCATTGATGACAACTGTCTACCTCACTCTGCTCTTGGATTCTGCACCACGGACACTTGAGCGAGTGCTCTTAATTAACATGTTGTTTTGCATCTAGCTGCTCCCAGTGCATCAATTTACAACAGGGAAAAATAGAGAGGAAAGGGAGGGAGGGGGAGGGAGGGAGAGAGAGGGAGAGGGAGAGGGGGAGAGAGAGAGAGAGACCTCGGCTTTAATGCTTTAATGAGATGTTTTATTAAAAAGCAGCCCCCTCAATTACTGGCCTGATCGCACCGGCATCGGTGGACAGCACCAAGGACCTCAGGTATGGGGGTCAGGGTCCATAAAGGAGATAATGTAATCCCTTATTGAGCTACTTGTGATCAAAGCCCTTTGTGGTAACATGAGCAGCATAGGTAGCCTACCTCAGTCTCTGCTACAGGGGAGCCACATGAAAGGACAGAGACCTCAATGGATTCAGGTCCATCTTCATTATCTTCATCATGGCTGTGTGTTGGCTGGGCGGCTTGCTGGCACACAGATGTATCATGTGCTTTTAGTCCTGGGATGCACACATGGAGATAAATGCACTTAGACTCCTAACAAGAGACCTACATGGCTTTTACCAGTGTTTGATTGAAATAGGCTACTACCACTATCAGTTCCTCATTTAACATGCAAAGGTGTGATGGGAACAGAGGGTGGGGTGATTACAGAACTAGTCCCCTATTTTAGTTTTAAATAAACATAAATGTAGGCGTATTATTATTATTATTATTATTATTATTATTATTATTATACTACAGCCAACATTCAGAACTTACATTTGAAACATTAACCAGTTAACCAGGCTACTACTTTTGAAAAGTCTTGAGAAAAAAAGTAGATCTACCTTAGGAAACAAATTGTGTATCACGTAAACTTTTCTTTTCTTTTCTTATTAAATTTTACTCCCAAAATAGATTCTCATCGTTGCGTTGCGTTTCAGTCTTGAACCTAGCCAGCTTTAGGACCCTGGGCAACAAAACATGTCACCATCCTCCACAGCTCCTCCTGCTCCACAGCTTTCCTTCAGCGCGTATTCCCATCGCCTGGTACAAGGAAACTGCTCGCTATGTCGCCCATAAAGATGTCTCGGGTGTCTGCTAACACATTATTTGCCCTCTTAGTTTTCTCAATTATATGTACTGCCGCAAACGGTCAACTGGGAGAATCTAGGCTGAGCGAAAGACCCTACATGGTGTTGCAAAATCAAAATCTAGGTAAGGTAGCCTGCCCTGTACCTAGCCTTCTTAGCATACATGCATGGCACTAGGCCCTCTCTGAAAATTGGCGAAACACTGATAACCCAAAATTGACCTCATGATTATTTTGTGTTGTTCTACAGTTCTGCTCGTGAGTGTGTTTTCCGTTCTACTGGTGGTGATGATCATCATGGCAGTGTGTGTTTACAAACCTGTGCGACGGAGGTGAAATAGGCTCCCAGGAAGCATCATTTGACACTGGAGGACACTATGAGGGACAATCAAGAGGTTCACTCAACCTCGCCTTTGTTTTGTTACGTTTTGTAACGAGCGGGGACATAATGAATGATTAAACAAGGCGCTTACATTTCCCGTAATAGGAAATCAAAGGTGGCGATAATTTGTTTTATGTCATTAGTAAGCTTTGCCATCTCTCATTCCATTAGGCTTGTCCAAGCCCAAACAACTACTTGTCAATTTTATTTGCTTTCCTTTGAGATATTCTCTAAACCAGGGGTCTCCAACCCTTTTTCCTTCGAGAGCTACATTACTTTCGATAAAATCAACACGGCCGAAACCTACGCTACAGCTATTTTACATCAGTATTGATAGTCCTGGAGATGAATGTTACATCCTTTACCATCTTGTACACTTACAGTGCAGTGCAAACACTTATCTGTAAAAGTGCCATTTAAGGATGTCAGGATGTTTGAATTTTATTTAACAGAGATTTTATCCTTTAATACATTTTGAGACTATGTCATGAGGTTTATTTACACTTCTTTTGACCCTTTGGAGAGCTACTCTTAAGCAGGTGGAGAGATACTGGTGGCCCCTGAGCAACCTATTGGAGACCCCTGCCCTAAACACTGTAGTTGCAGAACCAGATTTCTGCAATATTCCAGAACTCATGCTGCTTTTTTCTGATCTTTATTTCTTTTTGTGCACTTTCACCACTTTGCAAGAAGATTGTAGCCTACCTGTTATTTATCACTGTCAATTCTTAAATATTTATTGTTGATTGATTTATTATATTTGTGAATAGTTTGTGGTTTTGGATGAATAAACTGGAGATGTGTTCTAAGAGACTGGTATAGTTATTTTTCTTATTTTAGGAGCCTATTGCAGATTTGTTAGTGAATAGTCCATCGTCCACTCGTCACAACCGATGGCAAAACCAAACACTTCGCTTGGATCCCCTACTGACATGGGGAATGGTAAATCTCAACTTTGAATCTACCTACACCCCACCCCCTAAACACACACACACACACACACACACACAGCTTGGCCCATAGACAAATGGCACGGTTCAATGTTACTGTTAGTTTTCATAAGAGCTTGTGAAGTAACTCATTCACAGGCAGTCTGTCAGAGCAGTAATTGAAAGGTATTGTTCACAATCCACTAATCTTATCCACTATACTTGTTTTGCCAAATACTGAACTGTTCTTTCCAGTCTTGTAGTTGCACGCTCTTTAAAAGACTGGTTGGATAGATATAGTGGGGGACCCCACGTATCTGATTTAGGGGCCCATTGGCTTTGCTTGTTAATTTTTGGAGAGCATTACATCTTGATTCTAGGGGGTTTAAGGAATAAAAAAACATGTTTCAATTTTTTTCTTGTAGCTTTTAGTGACCGGCAAAATGTGATATTTAGAAACATGTTGCTTGGCTTATTATTGAAACTTTTTGCTCAGCAAGTGGGCTAATGTTTGTTAGCAGAACATTAAACTGAGGATTCTGAATTCTGGGAACATAGGTCAGTGGAAACAAAGGACCATGAAATCTGAGCACCTGGGGATGTGAGAACACGTTTACCTTCACCATCTTTACATGATGGTCGCCAGCTGAGTAAACTCGGCATCTAATGCTTCCAGTCCGTCTATAATAAAAAATCTTATCTTTCATTAAAGACATCCATGTTTCATGTTCAGTCTACCATTATTTCAGTCATAATTGACCTATGAGACTGGTTTGGTTTGCTGTTGATGGTCACATGTGGTAAACAACCATTGGCTGATTACTATCCTCTTTTGGGAAATCACATCCAAATTTCTCAAGTTTGCATGTTTAGTATGTAACTTGGATTCATAGTATTGTTTTCTGCAACTGGCTTACAGGTCCGTACCTGTTTTGTTGTGCATATTTAAGGAATAAGAGATAAATGATCAGTTCTCACTTCAGAATGACCATCAGTTCTGATGTACTGCATGTTTTAAAATGGCAAACAAAATATTCTCTGTTCTCTGAAGCAAGATCAGAAAAAGATTTTTTTTTTAGCTATGAATCCAGTGTCAGAAGGCAATTATGCATGGACTGGTAAATCAGCTATCACTGGGAACATATTTAAAATATCTGTCTTTTGTTCATGAGTGAAGTATGGAGCTGCAGATTACCCACAGATCAGCAAACAACTACAGCTGTACAGTGCAAGTGATCTGAAACAGAATAACGCAGTGTGGCACAGGAACTTTTTCCAGAATGCAAAACACAATTGGGATGGTGCAGAACCACTAAAAGGGTCTGCACCTGGTTAAAACTTTCCAGCTACCCAATACTGGCCTTAACACTAAATATATTTCTTGCTTTAAAGGAGGGAAAACACACAGTGCACACAACTTGGTGTGACACTATTGAATGTGTCAGTCAGTGATTGGGCAACCAACTAACAAAGCTGGTGTAGATGTATATAGTGGATTTGGTGATTTGGAAACAGATCTGTCACAAAAGTAACTGCTGTCTGGGAACTATTTTATTGAAAATTGTACTGTGTTGTTATTTATAAACAGCTTTTTGAATATTGTTGAATATTATTAGCCACAGGGTAAAAAAGATCTGGCTGTGCTGAATGTGAATTTGAATGTTAACACTGAATATTTTGGGATGCGCTACCTGTTTTAGGCCCATGTATGTATGTCAATTACAAATTATTGTGGTTCTAAGTCATTTAATTCCTTTGAAATTCATTAGAAAAGTATGCATACTCCATAGGATGGAGGAAGTTGGGACACATCTAGAGATCATAGGCTTTCTGAAAATATGTTGTAGCTCTTGTAGACCTGAACAATTCTCAGCATTTACTCTGACTGGTTTTATAGGCATCTTTCTTCTCAGCTCAGTGAGGTTGCTACGTTTCAAGTAGAAGGGTAACTTACAAGATTAACTGGATGGAAATGATGAGAGTTTCATGGGTGTACTACAGTGGCAGATCTAAAAGGCATTTTTAAGGTGGGCCAAGGTTAAATCGAGATGTGTCAAAGATGCAAGCGCGCTTTCTTTAATTTTGCACAGACATGCGAATAAAGAATGAGTTCTGCTGCTTCTTAAAGTTTAACAAGCATTTATTTTGTTTTATATAGCCTACTACCATACCGTTAATTAAGTAATAAAGCCTCAAAGCGGGACTAACGGTCTCTCACGGACAAGGTCCTTGTTACAAAGTATACAGAGTATATTGTTACATTGCATCATATTAATAAAAATGTTTTGCCTAGTAGCTTAAATCAAGTTTGAATTTGTTCATGCTGCAGTAGTGATGACCACACTATCTGTGTAAAACAAATTCGCAGTAGCAATTTCCTTATAATCGGAGTCTCTCGACTTCTCTGGCAAATATGAAAATTAAGTTTTAAGCATTCCATTAAGGCCCATCTTCATTCATTTTATTATGAAGAAAAGTTTCTCAATTCTGAAAAGTATATGCTGATGGCTCTTAACAGGGAGTCATTCTATGTATGCCTACTAAAAATATTTGCAAAACAATGATTCGGTAATAGGAGAGGTGCAGATATTTTTCTCCTTCGACAACAGAGCAACTAAACTGAAACGCTGCAGTGAGGAGGAGACTTCGAAAGGTTAAATTAGTCTATGATTGTGATTTTGATCATTTTCACTTAGACTACAGTAGCTTTACATCGATGTTCTTGTGGGCTGCACTTCATAATCTTCAGAAAATGTAATTAGTTTATGAAAAAAAAGGTCTGCCAGACCGAATCTCTGACTGGACGGGCTAGCTGTCTGTCTAATCTGGGTGGGCATCTGGTGTACTTCATCTTTTTACAAATCGAGAGTAAGTATATCTTTAGTAGCCCAGTTTAGGGTAGTTATTGCTGTTTAACCCCTGTTTGTACTCTTGGTTCATTCTTGTTTCACAAATCTAACATAGGCCCTATGTGGACAGATGTTGCGTTTTTGCCTTTTACCCTTAAGGGAAACAGGTTAAAGAGCAAAACCTATACATTTTCTAAAAGCTTATACCCTGTAGATTTAACATGCATTGGGGCATGTCCCATCTTCCTCCATCCCATGGGCTATGCCTAGTTTTCTGGTGTTTATCAGTGGAATTAAAAGGTTTAGAAACCCAGTGATTTTCAATGAACATACATTCATGGGTCAGAAACAGGTAGTGCATCCCAAAATGTTCAATGTTAACATTCAAATTCACATTGAGCAGGACCGGAGCTTTCAAAAATAGTTGAATTAAAATATTACTACAGGCCATATTTATGGCGTCCATTAGCACAATACAAACTCGAGGGGAAAAAGGTAAGAAATGGGGGAAATAGAGACATCATTTTTCTCATCATTTATCAAGTTCAGCGACCCTATAAGACACTGCAACCACTTAACATAGAAATACCACAAAAATACATAGGCCCCTCTACTAACAGTTTTTGCTTTGCGAAAAGGAAAAGGGTAGTTTTCACCAACCAAGGCTTTGTTATTTCAGCCAATCAAAGTGCTGCTTCAGCAGCAAGGATGATAGATATAAATGGACTAGCTCAAAGGTCAAATCTTCCATAGAATTGCAGACTGCCACTATGACAAAACAAACATGTTCTCATCTCAAGGATACATGTAAACTAGACTCCTGAACTCACATAATATTCCAGTCAGAGTTTGAGAGACGTTTCACCTCCCATTTTTTAGTTGCAGAGTGGTCTGGATGTTTTTACAGGCCTGGCCATTCCACAGGTGACTGATACATATTTTATTTTGCTATCAGATCTTGTACTCAATTTAGAGTGATTGGGGTGTGAAAAAAATCTCAAGTAATTCTGCAACAATTTCTTCAGAAAAATATTTCATACTCCTTTATGTTGACCTTTATTACTGGTAAATAAAGATTCTCTTACGTATGCCAAGTTCCAAGAACTTATGACAGTTATGAAGTAAACATCCAGGTCCCATTCCTGTCAGGTGTTTGATGTGGGATTCAGAGGAAACTGATGAAATCAGTTGAAACAGATAGTATGCTCCAATGTCACTTTCAACAAAGCAAGTGCCAGTTAAACCTACCAATCTAAGATTATAATTAAGAAACATCAGGCTGGGTGAGTTTAGAGTAAATATAGCAAATCTCTTGTTGTCCACTTGCATCTGTTTTTAATATTATAGGTCTGCTAATATAATTTGTATATAATATGTGATTTTCACTCAGTTTCACAGAATAAGAGCTTTCCAGTAATTCAGAATGGTTTGACATAAGTATAATTTCATCTGACTTGCTGTTATTTAACTAGAACTTGATAAATCCTTTAAATAATACACAGACCTATAATCATACCCAATATCTAATACATCATTACCCTGCAGGTTTCATTGTCTATTTGTTCTGTACATTACTAAAGATCTGTGCATAACCCTGTCAACTGTCAATTCCTTTTCATGTGTAGTCTGTAAATCATTGTACATTAGCAGTCCTTGAAGCATCCCACCACCACCTCTCACATTTGTCAGTTGGAAACCCTCGTAACCTGTTTGTACTTTCATTAGCGACAGACACCAAAGGTGAGGGAAGAAGAGCCAATGCTCCTAATCCAGTGCCATGGAAACAGAGTGCTTCCATGGACCTCATTCTCCTCTAACCCCCCTCATCTTCTGTTATGAGCGAAGAAGTGGCATGAACTCCACCATGCCTTCAAGTGGTATGTGTATTCCCCATTGTTAACAAGCATGCACCAGAATTAATTTTCGCGATAATAAGACCTCAACGGTGACTAACATTTCATCACCTGGCTACAGCCAAAGGAATCTGTATATATGTGTTTGTGATTAATGGTTACACAGTTAGACAGAGGATGGCGTCTCTTGACCCAAAAGTGTAGACTTTAACCAACCATTACAGATACATTGCCAAACACATATACACTACATCGCCAATTACAGTCTTTCATTGTATTTCTTGTTATGGTTTCTTCATACCTTGGTTAAGTATGGTGCTTGACTAAAGCATTTTGCTATTACAACATTTGACTCAGGATACTCAGTTCTTCTGCATCAGTGGTACACTGTGTATTTGCTCCATACTTGCTCATGAAGAGCTACTCATGAGCTGTTCTTACAGTCACAATATAGAGGTATTTGCTATTGTAGTCCATACAAACAGTGGGCACGTTTCTGACCACATCCAAACTGACCAGCATACAGATCAATAATGTCAGTTATTATTCAGTTATCTTTAAATCCCTGCTGCATCATATAGTTCACAGCAGCATATGAGCAGTGTGATATTTTCACGTTGGCCTAACTGGATTAACGCACAGTTCAGAAACTGTAATTGGTCTGGGTTGTGTACAATGTAGTACCGCTGTCAGGATCTGATTGTGGGTGGTGGCTATGTTTAGCCAACAAGCAGGGATTTGCACTTAAAATTCCATGAAAATACACTGAATGAAGAGGGCGTCAGGATGCTTCCCTGTTCTTTTGCCTCTGTCTGACTATTTGTTCTAGCCTACTGTGACCTCTGCTGTTTGTCTTTCTGAGTGCTCTTTGGATTACAACTACACCATTTATTATTTCAGACACAATGGAATATCAAGAAAATATTTCTGAGAAGAGAATGCATTTCCCATTCAAGTACGCATGCATGCATGCACGCACGCACACAAACACACAGACTTTATATGTCAAGACACTGCCACCTGCTGGTCTGGGTAGACCATTGCATGAAGGAGAAGTTAGGACATATTTTCCATTTCTTCTTTTAATATTTAAGGACATACATAGGTCATACCAAAAATGAAATAAAGTGCTTTTATTTAATTTCTTTTTTTAAGGGGAACGAAAAGACATTTGCACCGACATACACCACTTATCAAATGCTTTCTTGAATTCTTCAACATGCCAAGTAAGACCTGCTGCAAGCATGCTGTGGCTTGATTAAGACCTGTAGCTGCTTCAAAACCAGCACTCTGTTAAGTCTGTACATGAGTGGACACAGTTTGGCAATTTGGCATTGAGATTCTCAGCCGTTCAAGCTCAGCAAAAAAAAAAAAAAAAAAGGCGAGGAGGAAAGGTATTCTGCAATTTATGAATGAAACAAAGACAGAAAAATCTCTGTGGATGAGTTAGCCCTCACACCCTTACATCTGGAAAGTGTTTCCCTTTTAGTAGTTTTGGTCTGTGTAGCACTGCCTACTGGATCAGTGCTGATCCAGTCTACAATCCAATATACTAGAACTTTAGGCCCTTATGTTTGGGAAAAAACAAAAACAAAAATAGCAGTTCTGTGCCATAATAAGTCCTATGGCAACTACTAGAGCACAGCTCTGATTACCTAAACATCACTTTCCAAGGGAAAAGAGAAACAGAAATCTAGCGACTACGCATCTATGCTAAAGAAGAGGCATTAGTCCACCCAAGCCATCGACATCAGATCAGAGAATATCTGATGATATGCTGCAAAGGAAGCTTTTTTCTTTTTTTTTTTTTTACAAAACTTTGAGTTTTTCCACCCTAAAGCATTAGAGGTGGAGTCGAGGGGTTGAGGATCAACAACCATTACTAGGTAAAAGCAGCAACAGCAGATGGATCTAGGTTTGGCAGTTCATCCACTTCCATCGTTGTGTTTGTGTCTAAGTCAGGGACGTTTGGAAAACAAATATCTCACTGCACCAACGCATCTGCACTCATCCTGTCCTGATGTATAACACCGCAATGGACAACTGATGTTCCATGAGCTGCCTATGCATGGAAAGCATACACATGTCTGTGACTGAGGAGGCACACTGGCTTTTATTGCTGTTTGTGAAGTTTGAGGTGTTGATGCTAGCTGATAGCAGTGGAAAAAAAATATATTAAAATCAAGCCTGGTTCAAAGAAATCCTGCACCAAAAGTTGCAGTTTTTAAAGAAAATGAAAGTAAAAATATTTTCTAATATGTTTATGCTAAGCCTGTTAAAAACTCGACAAAAGATGATATCTCCTGTGTTAGCATTACAGTTTTCAGAACATAATCTACTCATGTTAACTTTGACATTACTTCGAAAGTATGGAAAACTGGAACCCTGAGATGGTCTGTTCAATTTAAAGGCAAAACCCTGGGACCCAAACCCAAACCCCTAAACACCCACCCCCAAACTCAAAACACTTATGCCACACACACACACACACACACACACACACACACACACACACACACACATCTGGAACACTGTTACACCAGTAGCACTGTCCACAACAAACATTTCATCTTATATCCTTTCAGTGCCTGGATTAAGTTAGAAGCGGAAAAAAGACCCATGCTCACCACCACGCACTAAAAGAAACAAGCAGCTTAACCATCGACATGGACAAAAAAAAAAAAAAAAAGACTGCATTGAGCTAGTAACTCAAACAACTTTGTGAGGCAAGGAAAAGGAAGCCGGCAATTCACAGGGAGTTTCAAATAGTCAGAATGATGATCACAGCAAAAAAAGTGCCTCAAAGATTTGCTCAAGAAAGATACTTCGATCGCTACACGACTCCATTCCACATGTTTGCCGATTTCCTGCTAGTCTGTGGCAAAAAATTACGGATTATTTATTAAGAGCGTAAATTAGAAACAAACATGGTAAAATGGCAAAAATATGGACCTGCTCCCTTTTTTTCCTATCCCTCCTATGCTGTGTTTTTTTTGAGCCTCTGCACCCAGTCTGTGTTTGTGACTGCTTTACTTCTCAGTGAGGGACAGCTGCAGTATCCGCTGAAGCTCCTCTTCCTCTTCCTTAATCCGGCGCTCCTCTTCCTCCCTGGCCCGAGCAGAGAGCTCCAGGGCCAGACGCAGCTCGTTGTCCGGGCTGGAGACGGAGACAGAGCTGCCTGTGCTGGTGTCTCCCAGGTCAAGGAGAACTCCTTCAGACGACAAGGTCCTGTATGGGGAAAGTGTGTTAGAAATGTGTTAGAAATTTTGAGATCTCTTCTCAAATTATAAATGTTCTGTATCTAAGCTCTGGATGAATTCATATCTAAGGAGTGGCAGTACAAAAAGTACACAGTGTGTCGGAGTGGCAAAAAGAAAGCAAAGAAGAGAAATATCATAATAATAATTATCTCAAAATTTCAGGGCAGCTACTTACCCATCACTTTGGCTACTCCCCATTGGCTCAGTGAGCACACCATTGGCATCTCCCCACACCACCTCCTATCACACACCATACACATATCACACACACACAAACACACACATATGTACACACACAGGCACACACACACACATAGTATAAGCCCACAACAGAACAACTCCAACTCTGAATGTATTTGTGCATAAATGTATAAATATTCCTGAAAGCATCTTGAACTCCCTATTGTCTGTGAGTCATGTGGGCGTGTGTTGAACGTGTGTGTGTGAGTGTGAGTGTGAGTGACCTGTGTGGGTCCCCCGCTGGACTCCAGCAGGCTCTGGTGGATGGCATACTGGAGCAGCTCCTCTTCATGGCTGTGTGAGTGCACGGCTGGCATGTGCCGACTGCCCCCCCGGATCCGGTAGTGTGGTGGCACAGTGAACACCGACGGACACACCTGGAAGGGCACCGCACCTGCCAGAGCTGACACGGAGAGGGCACATTCTCCTGTCATGTCCAACTAGGAAAGAGGAACTCCCAAGAAATGCCTTTGTTTCACAGTAAACTCTGGGAGCAAGTGTAATCAAGCCTCCCTGAATGAATCAGTAAAAGAAAGGCAGTATACTTGCAGTTTGTACAATGCTGGTTGGTACAATGCTGATGGACTTCAAATGAAATTTAGCCTCTAAGCTAACACTTGATGCCTACTGACAGCCAACAATTGTAACACATTATGTGTGAATTGCATTATAGTGATCAGATCTTGATTTATTCAGGAAGGCTGAAAGAAAAATGCATCCCTTTATACAACCCATGTGTCTGCTGCATAACTGAAGTATTTTTGCTAAATCAATTTATAAACCTCAGTTTATAAATCTCAGTCTGTTATAGTATGGGACCTGTTTTGCTGAACTTGACCAGAGGTGCCAAGAAATGTGGAAGGCACGATATGTTCTTCTTACTACATCAGCTAAGCTCTATTGACTGTGCTCGTCTACATGATGAACACACAGCTTAGCCTTGCATAAGAAATAGCATTTGCTGAGTAAAAGATATAACATATAAAACCTCAATGTGAATTTTACTGGGTGGTTTCAGTCAGGTGTCCCACCTGTGGTCTCTCTCTCTTCCCCTTCCTCAGAAGGGGTGGGTGTGGCAGCAGGTGTGGCAGAGGGCGTAGTAGAAGGGGTGGCAGAGGGAGTAGCAGCAGGAGTGACGGCAGGGGTGGCACTGGCTGGCTCCTCTGTGCTACACTTATTTACATTCCCGAAGGTGATACGGGCGTTAAGCACATGGAAGAGTGGAATCTCTGTCAGCGGATTGAGGAAACGGATCAGCTCTCATGCCACCAAATCAATATCCACATAGCAGACATACTTCAGCAACATTGCTGAACTCATAATGTATAACTGAAGGCGACAGGTGTGCTTTATAAATAAGTAAGTAAGTAAGTAAGTAAGTAAGTAAATAAATAAATAAATAAAGGCTTCTCTGTACCTATTTTGACGGGGAATCCGGGGGGGAACCTGAGGATGAGGAAGTCGTTGAGGCGGGCGAAGTGGGAGCTGGTGCGGGACATGAGCTCGATGATGGGCGTCACCTGCTCCACCAGGGAGAGTGGATACTCCTCACTCATCCACAGAGTACCCTTGAACCTGCAGCACAGCAGAGCACAGCATCAGAATGAACTATTCAGCATGACTGGACCGGCTCCAGGCTTTCTGCTATAGACCAGACTTGAGTTTTGCCCTTCTTTTCTAGAAATACAAGTGAAAAACTGAAGAAAAAAATAAAGATATGAATGATGCCCCTGATTACCATAGGTACGCCCTGCAGTGCAGGAGCTGGGCTAGGGTTAAAAGGCTTATTAACATCTGACTTAGATATGAGTCACACCATGGTTACAATTAACTGTGTGAGACTGGAAGGTGTGCTGGTGAAAGCATCAGAATGATCATTTCTAAGCTTCAATTTCCTGCATTTGCACTTCAGAATTAGTCACCAAAGGGCAAAATACTAAGTTCAATGAGGATATACAGAATACATATGTGCACAGTCTATACATTTAATTAATCAGTTTGAATTGATTAATTTTTACCACCTTGTGTGGACAAGCTGACTTGCGTCATGTCAGATCATATATTTTTTAAAGAAAACTGTGATTGGTTGATATGAATATGTTGTGATCTCTGTGTGGCCTCATACTTCTGGGTCCTGATGGTGAGCTCAATTGGCCTGCCAATGTCTCTGCCCTGCAGATCAAAGTCGGGGTTGAAGTACTCCTCTGGTGAGATGGCTGTGGGGTTGGTGGGCGTAGCATACTCCAGGGTCAGATCCTGCAAAGACATTTGGCACTTTCATAAAGACAGTAATCAGTATATTCTTCAACAGCTATAACAGATTTGGGCAGCAGTCAAGAAAACACTTGCTACCTACTGTAAACCATGTTGAGCAACAGTGGGTGAAACTGTATTGTTCCATCACTTGTGAGAAGCCGCACAGTTCAAAGGGTTATTAGACAGTCATAGCTTACCCCTTGAACACTGACGTGCTGCTCTACAGTTCCAAGAAGTGATTCCAGAATGTTCCTCTCACCTAGAAGAGGGAATTGAGGGAGACTCATTGTACATATACAATCATTCCTCCATTTCAGTGCCTTTTAACACCAACAGCAAGCATCAGTTAAAAAAAATTAACAGGCAGCATCAAAGCATTTTTTCCTCTAACTGTATTCATCAAAGCAACACTACTAAAGACACTACATCCACAATACAACATTTTAACCATTTTTTAACACTGATGATCTTACAGCAACCTACACAGTACCTTTTATTCTGGCCTTTTCTTCATCTGTTAAATGTTCAGTCCTTGTTCGAATCACCACATTCACATTATTTACACTAAAAACCTTTAAAAAAGTAAAGAGAGCATGGCATGTGGACATGTTAACTTGTGATGCTATATTTCCAGTTAGGGTTTCAGGTTGTAAGAGACTGGCTTGTGCAAAATTCAAAAATCTAAATTTCAGAACTAGTCTTAATTCAATACATAAATTGTAAGTGGACTCAACTTAAATTAGATTTTACATCTTTTAATTCAATGCAATTCTGCATTCTATTTACTACCTCAAGTCAAATTCAACTGAAATCCAAGCGTTGTTCACAATTCAATTCTACATTTTACACTACCCTGGTTAAGTAAAAAATTAAAAGAAAGGGAGGTGTTACTGAACAGTGATTTACCCATTTTTGGCACCTTACCTTTGCTTCAAATCCATTAACAATCTCTGTTTTGTCAGACCTCCATCCCCAGATACCAGACTTTGACCTGTTTAGAGCAGAGTCATAAAAACCACCTCCAAACACACTGCTCTCTTTTTAATGTGTATTCATACATACCTCTCGAAGGCAATGTCTTTTGTATCCAAATAGGTATTCACAATGGACGTAGTTAGCCTCTTGGCAACTTCCTGCTGGTTGGGTTGCATTGAATCGAGTGTGACCTCTTCCATTTCCATGTCAAAGCGCTCTGTGTCCACCACCTCATCATCATGGTTTATCTCCATGAGCTCGGTAAAGCTGTCTGCAGTGCACACCTCACAAATCAGCAAACCGCTTTCACAAATTTTCAGCTATTTGTGTAGAAGCCGAGTGTACTCTACTACGAAAGATCCTGAGAAAGTAACAGGAGCACAAAACCAAACAAAATGCAAAAACGAAGCAAAACTCTTGCTCAGGTTGTCACAGGAAGACACTCACCATCTCCCCGAAAAATGTAACTCCGTCTGCCTCTAATCCAGGTCATGTTTTCGAAGCCAAGCAAAGTGGCATCCACTCGCAGGCTGGCGCCACTTTTCCATACCCGACAGACATCACTGGGGCACACCCTTGACACCAGTGGAACTGGAGCAACAAGAAGATAAATGAGTATCATTTACGTCACTTTTCATAAACTACATAAATGAAGAATTTCCCATATTTATTATGGCATAAAAGCTAAACTTACTCCAACTTGTGAACTCCCATTTCATCTCCAAGTAAAAATCTGGAGACTGGAAATTTTAAAACAAGAGTTGTTAGGGTGAGATATCCAAAAACAGACCTATTATTCATCAGAAACAAATCTGCAATACTTTGTGTGGCTGACACTATTTTTCAGGGCATATGAAAAAAAGCATTATTGTAGTAAAAAATGTGATGAGAAGAGAAGGACAGCAAAATTAGAAAGTGTGTCAAAGTGATGGAAGGAGGAGCAGAGTGTGACGGAAATAGTGTGAGTGTGTGTGTGTGTGTGTGTGTGTATGAGAAAGAGAGAGAGACAGAAAGAAATAACTGGAGGTTTGTGTATGTCTGTATGTGTGTGTGCGCATGAGTGAGTGAATGATACCTCTCGTATCTTTGACAGCAGCTCAGGCACTCCTCCGAGGGCAGTGGAGGCTTTGAGGTAGTCCCGTCGCTGCAGCACCAGTTGCACCATCTCTGGATCTCCTGTGCTGACTGCCTCTTGCAGCACTGGCACAGTATGTGTGGGGCCACACATGCACATGCACACACACACACACACACACACACACACACAGAAAGAGAGAGGCATGCAATCACACCCTAATTCGAGGTGTAGTAATGATATTACTTGTTGCATTTATGTTTCCATTGTCAATGCAACTGGGCTAAACACTGTAGTTACAGCCTTACAGGTGAACTTCACAGGTAGCAGAGATAGCAGTGCCAACTGACACTACCTCAACACAGAAAGAAAGTAAAACAAAAAGTATTTTAATACACATGATCGTTTAAGTCTTACCTGTCCAATTCTTAGCATTCTCTTTGGTGACATCAGCTCCATGTCTCAGGAGAACTCTCACGGATTCCAAATGACCCAAGGACACTGCTAGATGGAGAGGTGTTCGTCCCCTGGGGTCAACCTCCTCTACGTTATTCTGTGACGTGACAAATGAAAACAGTGATGGCCCCATTGAAAATCACACAACGAAATGTTGAAACAATTATCGCAACATCTCGAAAACAACTTCAAAGGGAGCCCAATGAAAAGGGTAAAGACAAAACAATAACTTACTAAACGAAACATCACTACTAGGCTGCCTCTCTCGTGTTTCTGCTGTGACCAAATTCGACGCAACATTAGTTGTAGACCGAACCTAGCCATAACCTGTTATGCTAACAAGCTAACGACCCACTCCTTGGATTCAAGAATTTAATTCGAGCAACCACTAATGAACCGAATTTCACTAATATCCTCGTTGGCCAGCAAGAAAGGTCACCACAAATTGGTTTGAAAAGGCTCAGTTAATAAAAAGCAGAAAACGAAATCTAACGTGCTATCGATAGTTACTTTACCCAGCTAAACCAGCCAGCCATCGCTAGCTAAGGTTAGCAGATGCGGGAGACCTGTCATTGCAATACATCATCATGAGCAATTATTTGAAACAACAGTCGATTTATCACACATACCGTAGGCAACGCCTTCTCCAAATTCCTGTAATCATTCTCCCAAACTAAGGAGTGCAATGGAAACTTTGCCCTGAAATCGTCGTTGTCGGCAGGTAACATTCTTCCTTGATAAACTTCCACCTTATGTTCCACACCATCAAGCTAGCATAAGCTAGCTATGTGTTGCCATGAAAAAATATCAAACATTGACCCTTTAATATATCAGTGCAAATTTAAATGAAAAAAATTGTCGGTATAAATGAGTGCCATACAAATATGAAAACCGACTGTCGGCCAAATCACAAAACGAGTGCGCTAACTTTCCAAAATAAAACTTTCGAAAAACAAGGAAGTAAATGGCTCAAACCACTACGACGCAGGGGTGATTTATATGACTCACACGACTTGTATATAATTCAAATTAAACATTACGACAATATTGTTGTTGAAACAACTACAGCGTAAGTAATATTCCAATAATATAGTTCAGTAATTGTAATATTCCCCCGGTTTATGAAGTTGATAGGTTGCTGAACTAAGACGTCACCACTGGTCGCGACCATTTCAAAGTGGGCGTGTTGAGGTTGTCATGCGCGCTACGTAACCTAGATCACAAATCTATATATATGCAGATTTTATTTCATTGTCTCCTGAAGATATTAGTATGTTTTAAATTTGATGACCAGCTGTGTCGCTAGGAAAAGACAATTCTTAAAGGGAAATAAACGTCATCTTCTGCACCCCCACCCCCCTTTTTGGTATAATGAGGAGTGATTCACGAATAACGAATAAGGCATGTAATAACATTTAGGATGGACCCTTCTAATTGTTCATATTTTTGTAGCATTTGCAGCATTTGTAACAACTGCTGACGTGTAATTCAAAACAACGATTGCGTGCACACATCCTGGACCTAAGCATCAAGCTCAGTAGCTAGAGTCTTCTTGCTGTTCCCATCCTGCACTGCAGCTGTCAGCTAGCTTGCTAGACTGCTGGTTACACTTCTGATTGCTCAGTCTGTCCTGAGCTAGCCCCGTGGGTCAGCGAGCTCCCTCATCAGTCTGATACATGACAAACTTAAAAGGGGAAGAGGAATATATCGTCGATTTTCTAAGATTTTTGAGAGACCATATGACTTTGATAATACCAAAACTCCTGACCTTCCGGATTTATTGGAGCTAGTTTGCTAGCTAGCATTTCACACGAAAAGGATGTCGAAACGACTACGAAACAGTGAAGTCTGCGCCGATTGCAGCGTTTCTGGTAAGGGTAACGTTAACGTTAACGTTAAAATCTCGTGTACCCATTGTATAGTATGGAAGTAAATATTCTACCCTATCCACGCAAGCAAGATGAATTCGCAATCTTAATTTACTTGTTGCAAGAGAATATTAGAGAGCTACCTAGCCCAAACCCATTTTGACTAGAGGAGGTAACGGGTAACATTAACGAATAGCTAACGCCAGCTAATCGTGGGTGTTCTACGCCGCTCAGGCTGTGATGGTATTAGGTTGAATTGGCTTACATGCGTAACTGAATGCATTGATGTACATTAGTCTTCAGAACATATTCAGGTACTTTTTGCTCATGCTAGGTTACTTAGGGGGAAACGTGATATAGACGGTTATGGACACATCAAAGTTGGCTGTGGTCACGTTGATTTAAATACGACTATACCGTCTGACTGCACTCCGACAAGCTGGGCACTCTTGCGGAGGGCTTTAACTTGTCAGCATGTGTTGTCATTTAAGCTGTATAAAACATGTGCCATTTTGTTGGTGGTTTGAAAACATTTGGTCTGAGCTATTGTTGATGTCATCGGTTTGTTTTCTTCCACGAAAGAACTGTAACATCAGACAGTTCGATAGCGTTTAGCAGGTAGTCTGTTCTGTATCAGTTTATCCTTTTTGCGCGTGGACCACAGTGTGATGGAGTAACCTTAGACCCTCCGTGACCTCTAGGTGACGTTATGTTTTGCTCGACTGATTTCAGCTGGTTCGTCCAGTAAGAGTAACAACTTATATTCGGGGTGCAGAATGAGCATTGCATATGCCACTTCCTCCATAAAGTGAATGACGGCGGTACATGAAACGTGATAGAATCGACAAGCTCGTCAAGACCTCTCTAGCTGTGGGAGGAAACAGGTTTTTGTGATGCTGTTTGGCGTCAGTCCCTTACCCTGCTGTCAAGGGAGCCCCTCAATCAGTCACGCCTCAGACACCAGCTGGCCCCGGGCTGCCCTATGCAAGACAGTTGTTGTTGCGATGGATGGGAATATTTTTAGTGTTTTTTGGGTCTCGGGATTTTATTTTAGCCCGCCCGCAACACTTGCTCGGGGGAGAGAGAAGAGGGCTGTCAGCAGCCCTTGAAACTAGGGTGAGTGGGCAGCGACGAGCGACCCACACCAGGTGCTCTGTTTTGGCTCGTGGCCTGCACAGCTGTTGCGAGACTATTCACCCCCCCAAATATTGTCGCGCTGTCTTTCTTGTCAGTCTGCCTTTCGACGAAGGTGTCTTGTCAACTTGTGTGTTTTTTTCTTTTTCATATGGAAGACCGCTTAGGGACTCGGTGTGAGTTCAAAGTCAGTTTGTTTGGCTTGTTTGTCGTTTTATTTTAGCTTCCACTGTCACCTGGGAAGAGGGTGAACAGACTATTTTGCCTACCACGTTTGCAAAGCAGGAAAGATGACTCATCTTCTATGATCTCTCTCTCCGTGAGATTGATTGGATTCTATTTATGTTGGGGTCAAAGGAGCGTTTTGTTGACTGAAGTATCTTATCTTTTTTATGTTTGAGTAGCCTGAGTTCGGAGGAAGTGAAATTGATAACGCTGTGCAAGTTCTTAAAGTAGAGTGCAAGTCATCTGATGTCATTAGGAAACGGTGAGTGAAGGTGGAGTCAAAGAAAACAGACAAAATGCATAAATCATTAGTGGGACAGTATGAAAAATGTGGTATCATACACTAAAACTTGAAACTTGCTTTTTACCAAAACACGTTCCCTGTTGTCTGTTGCTAAGAAAAATGTCACATTGAGAGGTAGTACAGCTTAGTCCTGGCTGAGATGCATCTGGCCTGAGGGGGAATGGTGTGGTGTTGGATCATACTTGAGAAACTCTGACAGCCAAAGATTTCAATTGCAGGGGACAGTTGGAACCGGCTTAGATAGACAACCAGGTTGTCAGTGTCTGGAAGAGATCTGGCTGAAGTGCATTAAGGACACGCAGGGGTGGTCTAAGTAATCAGCCTGCCTAAGCCACTAGCCTAATTGAGCTTGAAGTGGACAGGGAAAGAGATGTCAACTAATCACCCATGGTCAGTCTAGTGAAGGCTACTACCTAGACTGTCGCCCAGCCTACCATGATACAACACCCCAACCACACACACACGCACGCCCACAGACACAACCTCTTAAGAAAGCGAGCCAGATTAAGGAATTGTTTTTAAGTCAATGAGCCTTTCATTTTGGTTTCCTTTAGTATTTTTCTTGCTGTTGTTTTTGTGTTGACTGTAATGTGTGCACACATGCGTGAGCAGAGCTCTGTGCATATGTTCACTCTGACCTCTTTCACGCCCATATGCACACACACACACACACACACACACACACACACAACCATGCACATTGCTGCTATCCATGCACGTCTGCTCTCAGTTCTGCTAGCCCAGCCTTTGAAGCTCGGCAGCTCTCCCTCCCCAAATGGGTGCTTTCACACCTTGCCCACTAGTAATTATATTTCTCCACATTGCGTGGCTCGCACCTTCACAAAAGAACTGACATCTTGTGTGATATCCCATGCTCTCCATGTCGTGGTTTAGTGCTAGTTGTCCCCTGTCATTACCTCTCTATAACCTACTGTTTAACCAGCACCTGGTTCTGTGGTGTGTTGATGTTTTTTTGTTAGTAATGACAAAGCTTCTTCTTCACTACTTCACACAGCTACGGGGGTGACAGAAAAAAAAAAACAGATGAGATTTTTTGAAGCCACCCCAGTCTAGCCACAGAAGGAAGTTGATAGGCTGCACATCCTCTTTTCAGTTAGGCTAGTTAGTGCATGAAGCAGGAGGCGCGGATCTGATATGTTGAGCAATGGTGAGTAGGCACCATTTTCCCTGTTCTTGACAATGGCGACGAGTGTTGTCAGGGTTTTTTTGGCATGTCTAAAAGCAAGTAACGTTCCATTTATGCATTTATCTACAGAAAATGCTTGAAAATTGATTAGATTCCACACTCCATTCTGAAAAAGGACCTGATTTTTATGGGACAGCAAGATAAAGACCTTTGAATGATGCATGTTTCTTTTCAATTGTGTAGAAAGCAGCCTTCAGGGGCAAATACCTTCCCTTGGTCTGAATGAAGGATGTAGGCCATTAGCTCAGTATGGGCTCCCTGCTGGGTCATTTGAGCATTAAAGGTAATGGGTTAAGAGAGTGCCATCTCCTTTGGCAGTCAGTGTTATGTGGTGCTGAAGGTGTTTAATGCAATGCCAGAGGATGGTCGCAAAAAATAAGGCATTTACGTGTCCCAACAGCCATTATTTTCCCTTCCAAGGGTGCGGAGATGGTTCTCTAAGTACCTGTTTGGGAGGTATTGATTGTGCAAAGGCTTTGTTTACCTTGCCATTCAAACCATCTGCCAATCACCACAGGATAGTATATATTGATTTGTAAGCGGTAGTGTTTACTATGAGGCCCTGTGAGTCAATACTGATTTGTTTGTTTGTTTGTCTGTCTGTCTGTCTGCAGATCCCCGCTGGGCTTCAGTAAACAGAGGCGTGTTAGTATGTGATGAATGCTGCAGTGTTCACCGAAGTCTGGGGAGGCACAGTTCACAAGTCAGACACCTGACACACACACCATGGCCCCCTACTCAGTTACAGGTAAGATACACACACACACACACACACACACACACACACACACACACACACACACACACACACTCCAAATGTTATTACAGACCAAGTCCTCAATAACCATAGCCACCCCCCCTCCTTCCCCCAACAGACACACACACACACACACACACACACACACAAATTCATGCCATTGCCTACAGTTTATGTACACTTGATCTCATCCACATATAAGTCCTGTCCATTCACTCTGGTGTATCTAATGCTCTTACACACACACCTAGTGTATAAGGAACTCAATTCCACGTTTGTCTGACTCCATTCCCCTCTGTGTCTGAGCATCCTGTCGTGTAAAGGCGAGCCTTGTTCGGCTTCCTCTGATTGCCAAAAGAAGCAGTGAGCTCATTTGTCTGGCATGTTTCGAGACTCTAAACAGTTAAAACATTGTTTTATGATTCGGAGATACAACAACTTTCCATTGTGACCTTTTTTGCAGTCATTCCATAAAACCCTATGATACGTAATGCCTTGCAAGTAGTCCTGACATTTGTGGCTTGCCAGCCATCTGCTGGCATAATAAGCTCCATTTAAAACAACTATGTGCCTCTAGGCAGACACCACGAGCACAAATGTGGCAAACTAATTGAATCTGAATCGAAGTTGAGATCTAATACAGGCCCCCTACAGAGAAACACTATAGAACTGGGAGCAAGGACAGTGATTTGCCACAGAGGAGAAGCTTTGAACTAGTTTTATTGTACGAGCAAGGCTGGGTTTGAAGACGAGACCAAGAGAGGGGGAAAAGCATGTTTGGGAGAGAATGGTGGTGATGGAGGAAGTTGTGGGCTCAAAATGATTCTTCTGTGAACTTTCAGTTTCTGCACTTCTCAGAATTTGCCCTTTTTTGTTTTTTTTTTGTTTGTTTTGGTCTCCACTCACTTTTTCTGGCACATAAGCATGTCCTCTTCCCTGGTTGCGATTGTGTCATTGTGCACATAGATCCCTTTGTTTGGAACAGCTCTTTCATTTTGGCTTGTCTCCTGACAAGAAAATTGCACTATACTTGTCCTGATTGCACTGACCTGTCTCATTTCTAGATGGTGCAGACACTCTACAACAACGGGGCCAACTCCATCTGGGAGCACACCCTGCTGGACCCTGCCTCCGTCATGAGCGGCAAGAGGAAAGCCAACCCACAGGACAAGATCCAGTAAGAGTCTCCATTGATGCCAGTTCTGAACAGAATCATAGTGTGTCAGTTCGTCCTTAAGGACCAGGCAGGATGCTTTCAATCCCCCAACCTCTTGTGCTTTGCTTTTGGTCATATCGGATGTGCTGTTCTCCAAAGCCATGTTCACTGCGTTGCAGAAATGGAGCGTTGATTGTGAACATATGGCCTGTGGCAGCAGTTTACTCACTGAGCCATTGAGACGTACAAAAGGTTCCTTAACAGGTCTAATTCTTGACCAGTGTTGAGAGAAAACTGGGCCAAGTAATGAAGCCGATTGTGCTTGTGGTTGCTGGGAAGAAGAATGATACTCTATTTTGAATGTTTAATTTGATTTTGTCTAGATCGCGAAGGTCAGTCATTTAAAAGAAAGTGCTTGAGAGATGTACACGTACAGACTTTATAATAAATGTGTAACAAAGGAGGAACAGAGGAGGAATTGATGTTATGAATTTATCAGACATCATTCGGTACAAACTAGATGTTAAACACAGTTCTAAAAAATAAAGCTTAAAAAATCCTTTTTTTGGCATGCATATGACTCAGAATCACACTGAAGGATGAAGGTTTTGTGAGTGCGCCTCTCTTTAGTCCTCTTTATTACGACTGCACCTCTGTAATCATCGTCATTTTGTTCCGGTCTCCCTGAAGTCCCAACAAGGCCGAGTTCATCAAGGCAAAGTATCAGATGCTGGCGTTCGTCCACCGGATGCCCTGTAGAGACGATGACAGCTGCACTGCCAAGGACTTGAGCAAGGTGACAGATTAAGGAGAGCAAGTGCTCCCTGTCTCCAACTTTTATTCCAGTCGAGTTGGCCTTGTATTGTTTGCCGACGCTTACAGTACAAAAGATTAACAGATCAACTCAGTTCTGTTCTTTTTCTGCTTTTTCTTCCCCAGCAACTGCATTCGAGTGTGCGCACTGGTAATCTGGAGACCTGCCTACGGTTGCTGTCACTGGGAGCACAGGCCAACTTCTTCCACCCGGTAAAAAAACCCCTTTGCTCTCATCCAAAGCTCAGACAGACCACAGCTCAGGACAGGACAGGGTTGGAGACAGGTTCTGAACAGACATTTAGCAAGGAGACGGGACTGGGAGGTGGCTGTCTGAATCAGTTGGATTCATGTCTAATGGAAAGCATTTGCACTCCACTTCTCTTGACTTTAAAGTTCATACAAAAGCAGTGTTCAGTGCTTCAGTAGTTCAGTGCAGCTATTTACCCCCTTTGCAGTTGAACCACCCCCACACACACACAGCATGCAAATTTGCTGCGTTCATGAATGTTGCATTCGCTCCCATGCCAACAGGAGAAGGGCAACACACCCCTGCACGTGGCGGCCAAAGCCGGGCAGGTGTCTCAAGCGGAGCTGCTGACTGTATACGGGGCCGACCCAGGTGCACCCGACTCTAAAGGTTACACACCCATCGACTATGCAAGGTATTGACACAAGACAAGCACCCACTGCACAAAAAAAACATGGGATAACAGATGTTGCTTTCACCCAGGATGAAAAGGGATCAAGACACAAGATGTTACTGTTACGTTATTCACCTACCCCTTCAGTTGTGTATAATAGTTTTTTTCCCCCAATTCCTCCTGTCCATTTAAAGTATAGCATGGTAGCATGTTAGTATAAATACATTTATTTTGTTCAAATTCTAAAGGCGTATGGCCCATGTAAGAGCTTCACCTACTTCCTTTGGAAAGCACACATTATGATTATGCATATGGATGTTGGCACAAGATATTTGTGAACAGCTCATGCAGTGTCCTAGGGGCACCACTGAAAGACATTGTCACCTCTATCTTCTTTTCCAGACAAGCTGGACACCACGATCTAGCGGACCGATTGGTGGAGATCCAGTATGAGCTCACAGACAGACTGGCCTTCTACTTATGTGGCAGGAAGCCAGGTGAGTCATAGCCCCGTTCGCTCATCCATCACTCCCAGAGATGGTGTCTGGTGACGACAATAAACGACACATGTCAAAGCGTCATTTCATTACAAGGGGAGATTAATGCATCCGCATTGCTTTTCTTATATTCCATATTGCACCCTTAGGGAAAGCTATTTTCATATCCCAAACCAAAACCAAATTAAAAAGGGTTGACAGTAATCACCAGATGTGGCCTTTTAATGGTTGTGAGCCAACTGCTGTATCTGTTGCTGTTTTATGCTAATTATACCTTCTACTGTGTAGTATGAATCTGGTCTGGAGTTTGATCAGCCTCTGTGGGAAGCCCCCTCCCCCATAGCATTGTATAAGGAATTTATTACTTGGGTGTGGAACTGAGATGACTTTGAACTGAGGTGCTAGTGGCCTGTTAAGATATAATGCTTTTGGTGTTATAATGGTGAACATGACATTTCCCTTCCCCCCTATTTTTTTCACTTTCAGATCACAAGAATGGCGAACACTTTGTTATACCTCAACGGGCCGACAGGTAGGGGCTTTTAAGATGAAACACACGAAACACAGAAGCTTTTCAGTTTTCAATTCAATTCAGTTTTATTTATACAGCGCCTTTTACAATAGTATTGTCTCATGGCGCTTCACAGAAGGAGCACCCAAGAGCAACAGGGGCAAGGAAAAACTCCCTTATGTACAGTTAATCTAACTTTTGACCCGTTACCCATCATATTTGTTTGTGTGGAGTTTGCTCAGAAGCAGGTGGCACTGAAATATTTGCACAAATAGACAGAGAGAGAGAGAGAGAGAGAAAATGTGAGAAAAACAGTTTCCTGCAGAGATAGTTCCTGTTAGGACATGGTTTTAGACCTGAGGCCATCTGTCTCTCTCTACACTGCACTGGTGTACTGTCCGCAAACACCTGTTGTAACTGCTTACATGCATACATTCTTTTCAGAACAAATTGGACCAGTGTAAAATAGCTCAAGGTGATAAGATTTGGCCAAATTACATGTACCTTTTTTTTTTCACTGCTTTCACACTATGGGGAAAAAAGGAACATGTAAGTAAACAGAAATGAAAAGTATTTGATAGCCCACTCCCAGCAGAAGAAAATGATTTTGTTTGTGTGTATGTGTTTTCTTTTAACAGCAGTGTAGATTTGACAGAGTTGGCAAAAGCCGCTAAGAAGAAATTGCAGTCGGTAAGTAAGACCTTGAGTTGGTGAAGTTCTCTTAGCTGCAACTGTTTGTGACACATTTCTTTGGTGACACCCAGCCTCTTTAACGAATGCGTTTGTGGTAATATCTCCGCTGAAATCTTGTGAAAATGTGTGTGTGTGTGTGTGTGTGACCACAGCTCAGTAATCATCTGTTTGAGGAGTTGGCGATGGACGTGTACGACGAAGTCGACAGGCGTGAAACAGATGCCGGTGAGCAATCAGCGTCATCAGCCCCACACTGCTGCATCTGGTTTGGGTTGCTCCTGCACTGCAGACAAGTTTGGTGGTCACATAGCACTGTGCTCAGGCCAAAGCCTCTGCTATGTGTCCTCCAGACCCACCTCACTCTCAATGGCTGGAAACTGGAAACCCTCTCCTCCTCTAGATTTGGAACATTTGGATGTTAATTAATGTAGCTTTGCTCTGGATTGAAGACATCTTAATGAGAAAGATCACTGCAAACCATGAATTGTTGTTTTATTAGCTTGACGCTTTATATATACATATTAATTTGTGTGTGTGTGTGTGTTTTGTGTGTGTGTGTGTGTTTGTGTCGTGCAGTTTGGCTTGCGACCCAGAACCACAGCACCTTGGTAACGGAGACAACAGTTGTGCCTTTCCTTCCTGTCAACCCAGAGTACTCATCAACGCGAAACCAGGCAGGCCTATTTTAAATGCGCTATCCTTTGTCTTCAAACACCACAGATACATGCACGGCCTTCTCTGCTGCTCTGCTCTTACCTAAGAGCTCAAAGGTTTTTACACTGTGCATCTGGCAGTGGGTGAGAACGTTGCTTACATGAGTGAAAGCTCAGTGTTTGATTAGCAAAAAAGCAAGTCAAATCAAGTCAAAGCTCTTTTTTTTGTGTGTGTGTGTGTGTGTGTGTGTGTGTGTGTGTGTGTGTGTGTGTGTGTGTGTGTGTGTGTGGTGTGTACATCTCCTCTCTGGCTTTAAAGGAGACATAGAATGGTGAAACATTTTTGCCTTGGATTTGATGACTGAGAGGCTGTGCATGGCTAAAGAGCTTTCATGATGTTGAGACATGGTTGTGCACTCCTTCATATGAAAATCTTGAACTTAGAAATAGGCACTAAAACATGGGCGAATTAGACCAAAACCTACATATGATGTCAAGTAGCACAAAGCAATTGTACTTCAAATGTGGTTGACAAAGAGGGTGCCATTTAGGCAGAAAGACCACTTCAATACCCAACCTAAATATAAGGTTTTAATTGGGCTCGCAATATTGCACTTGAGCTTATTTTTGATAAATTAAAGTTGAATATATGTTTTTGCAACATTAGAGAACAAGGTACAATACTCCATTCATTCATTCTATGTCCCCTTTAAAGTAGGTGCGTGTGCGTGTGAGAGAGATGAGTTGGTAGCTGCAAAAAAAAAAAAAAAAAATTCCCCAGATCAAGAAGTGCATTCTCTTCTGAGTGGGTGTGGGTGTATACGCCCAAATGATTACCGTTCACTGATGCGACCACTGATTTGTTTTTAATGCAGGGACGGCAGAAACTTGCCCGGTTCAATGCACATGAGTTTGCCACTCTAGTCATCGACATACTGAGCGATGCCAAGCGCAGGCAGCTGGGGAACTCAGTCACAAGCCCACGAGGTAACACCTGATGACGCCCAACCTGCAGTAAATATTACAGAGACAAAACAGGAAAAAATATCACACCCAGCCACAAACTGTTCTCTGATAACCGCCTGCTGATATAATGCTCTGTTTGTCCTGAAGTCGATAACTTGGAACTCATCCTGAAGAGTGTGGGGAGTTGTCCAGTGGATGACCGGCAGGACAACGACCAGCCGGACTATGACAGTGTGGCATCTGATGAGGACGTGGATCTGGAGCCAGCCTCTGGGAAGAATGATCGGACCAAGGTGACCTTTGATTCCAATATCCATAGCAAATGACCAGTTAACAGGTGCATGTCTCACATTTGAAGAACGACTAGATCCACTAAGCTGTCCCAAAAACTACACACACTTCACACACTGCTTTGAGATTTGAGTTTGAGAGTTTGAAACTTGTGAAACTGAGTTGAGGCCGTATGAGAAGGAGTTTCCTCTCGTGTGTGGTAGTACTGTTATTTCCTATATACCTTCACCCTTTCTCTGGGCATTCAACATTAGATATTTTAATGATGCAAACTAGTTTGGTGTTTGCCTCTGCTGAGTGTGTGTAGAGGACCCCCAGAAACTGACCACTCCCAGCGCTCTCCACAGAGTCTGGACTCGGACCTGTCGGACGGCCCCGTGTCGGTCCAGGAGTTCCAGGAGGTGAAGAACGCGCTGGCTGCGTCCGAGGCCAAGATCCAGCAGCTGCTGAAGGTCAACAGCAACCTGAGTGACGAGCTGCGCCACATGCAGAAAAAGGTACCGGCTGAGACCAAGTAAAAAAAAAAAAAAAAAAAAAAACCACTTACTCTTTCCCCAACACCCCCTCCACCTCCAGCTTGTTCTGACCCCCCAACCAACCTCACCTGACCCACCTACCTGAGCCATACACTTACTGTGGAGGGGTGTCAGTAAACGCCCCCCCCCCACCCTTCCCCGGCCTGCCTATGGGAGAATCGGTCAGCAAGAACTGAACCTGTTATCTCTGCACTAATGAGCTATTTTTAACTTTTTGTGTAGGTTTTTGGTTTATGTTTTTGTTACCCTTGGGAGAAACCTGAGATTTTATGTACGTTTCAATGAATGTGTTCCTCCACACACACACACACGTGCACGCACACACACAGACAGACACACACCACACACACACACACACACACACACCACACACACACACACACACACACACACCACACACACAGACACACACACCGTTCTTGCAACGAGGCTGTGTCCTCTGGCTTGGACTTAACCAGCATGCCCCTCTAACAGTGTGAGCCCATCAGCTTGTGTAATGACCAATAACATTGACTCACAGCAACAACCCCATCAGCATTTGCTCCCTCATTTGTACACTGTGTGATGAAATGCGTATGTGTGTATGACCTTGTGTTCAAGGTTTCTTGGCTAACGCATTCAAAAACCAAAAACAGTCGTTTTCACACGCACCTCATTTTGGTCATTCTAATGTCCAATCATGTCATTTATTTTCAAAGTGTTAGTCATGGTGGTGTTATGAACTACATTGTATGTAAATTCCTAAACTTGCCAGAGACACCTAATGTTCTGTTACTGCCTTTATTATTTTCTCAGCCACTGGGTTGAATTGTACACTGTTTTCATTTCAGGTTTATTGTAATGTGTGTAGTCTGTTACTGTTATTGTTTAGCTCAGTATTTCTTTGTTTTGGATGGAAGTGGCAAGGCTGTTTTGATGCATGTCTTACATATTGGTTGGCATGTGATTGGTTGTCATTGCTGCATTTCAAAAAAAAAAAATCTAGTTCACCTACAGAGGAAGTGATGGATTATTTTTGCAAGTAGAGATTTGTGTGACTATCAGGATGAGAGCTGGTACCAGGACAGCAACTAATGATTAATTACGAATGATTATAGAATCTGTTTGGTCTATGAAATATCAGAAAAAATGGTGAACATGATCAATGTCTCTCCAGGATGACATCCTTAAATGTCTTTTGTTCACACCCAAAAGATATTTGATGTACAGTCAGAAGTATAGATAAATATGAAACTTTAACATGCAAAAATACTCAAGACAACCAATCAGTAGCCAACTATTTTGATAGTCCACTTTAAAGCTGACATTTAATCACTTGAATAGTTGCTTCTCTACCTGGTACAAAATAAAGCATCTCAGGAGAGAGAGAGAGCTCACTTGTTGAGACACACTGCTACAGTCCCTACTGTTTCCCCAGAGCCCATCTCATAATTACAGTGTGTGTCTGACACTGGCAGGTCTGAGACCTTTCTAAACAATGCTCACTGCCCCATCATTCTCTGCCGTATTGAATGTTAACCCTTGGGACTTGGCTGGCAGGGGTAATAGAAATGTAGAAGTGTAATGTTATCCTGTATGCCCATGTTGTTTTGCTGTGTGGACTGGCACTAGCGTATGTCAGATGAAACTAAGGACACGTCTGAGCCTCCATTAGCTGTCTACAGTAGTCCGCTGTGGTCTAGTAAGGCCATGTGTGGACTATGTGTAGGATCTGCCTGCCTTTGGCTTCCTCTTGCTGCTCTTGTCATCACTGCCGACTGCACTTACTTACCTGCATGACCTGGCTTGGTAATTGAATGTGAGGAGTTTGCTTTGCAGCTTGAACTTGTTTGGTTGTTCTTACTGGATGTCCTGCCTTGCTTTTTGTTGTTGTTGTTGTTGTTGTTGTTGTTGTTGTTGTTGTTGTTGCATAGCATGTTGCATTGCACCTCTGTTGCATAGCATGTCCAGGTAAGCCCCAGTAACACAAAATTGGACGTTTTTTGAGTCTGTATTTGGTGTCTAGGCCCATATGGACATCATAGTAGATGACTAAAGTTAGTATTCAGATGTTGTGTGAAGTGTGCTCTAGCTGGAGGATTTCCAAGTTAAACTCCTTGGCTGGAGGAGATGGCTAAATCTTAGCTAATAGCGAAATTATTTGGGGTAGAGATCTAGCTGGCTTGGTTGTGGGGTATTATGTGTGAAGGTGTAGGTGTGGGTGTGTGTGCTCTGTTTAGTAGCTGCTGTGTGCTGAGTGATGCTCCTCTATCTCTCTCAGCCTCTTTCTCTCTCTTCCTCTCTTACTCTCTCTCTCCTCTTCTCTCTCCCTTTCTCCCCCTCTCTCTCTCTCTCTTTCTCTCTCTCTCTCTCTCGCTGCACCGTCTCTTTCCTCTCCAGCTTCAGTCTCTGCAGTGCGAGAACTCCTCTCTCAAGCGCCAGGGCCCCGTCCACTCCTCCTACCAGGCCCCCGGGGGGCCCGACTACCCCGCCCCCTCCTCCTCCTCCTCCTCCTCGTGCCTTCCTCACCCCTCGTCCTCCTCCTTCTCCTCTTCCTCTTCCTCCTCCTGCACCGCCACTTCTTCCTCTTCCTCCTCTGCCCTGAAACGCCACCCGTCCGCGCGCGGCAGCCGGGCCATGTCTATGTACGAGACGGGCTCCGGGCTGAAGCCGTACCTCTCCCGGGGGGAAACCCCCTACCCCGAGGACCTCCTTCCCACCCTGCAGCCCTTCCCTCCTCATGTAAGTAAAGCACTTTCCTGCTACCCGCCCTCAGTTCCTCTCTCTCTGTGTTAGTGCGCACGTGCGTCTGTGTGTGTGTGTGTGTGTGTGTTAGTGTGTTCACGTGTGTGTGTGTGTTTGTGTGTCTTCATGTCTTTCACCCCTCCTTTCCCAGCTGTCCAAGCTGTGTCTGCTTTTGCCTATGATGGTGGTGTTTTAGTAGGCTCTCCATACGTTTTGGGCATGTTAATGTAGCGTTTCACTTATCTGCCATGTTAGTTGTCTCTATGGTTTGGCCAACATGAATACTTCCTTTAGCCTGGGTTAGTGGAACACCAGACTAGGCCACACAGCAAGTCATCAGCCACGCCTATCTCAGAATCCCACCTTCATCTTTCGAGTGAGACGAAATTATAATGAGAAAAGCATTTGACAACCATAACCATGTTCAGTAGCTGTATTTGTTTGCGTACTTCTGTCTGTTTTATCCAACTGAGATTCCCCTGTAATGTTTCTTTGCACAGTTTATGTGAGACTGTGGTGTTGAAGTGTGATAACAGGTTGAGTAATGACTCATTAAAGATGTTTTTTCTTGAAAAGCTCATTTGTTTAAGTGAATACTTTTTGTTATAGTTTTAGGCTTTGTCAATTCTATTGATAACACCTGTGGCAAGAAGACCATAAATGTGATCTTCATTTAGGCGACTTGGAATCATTTTGGAATGTTGCAACACCTGAGGCGGGTTTTAGTTACAGCAAGAAGGAAACAAAAAAGAATTTGGCGCAAGAATGTGTTCCCTAAGGGAATGTTCTCTGTGTTAACCTGTAACTGCATGTTCAACTTTCTTTTTCTTTTTTTCTTTTTTATGTCTCCCTTTTAAAAATACCATCCTTTCTCTGTCTTGTTTTTTTTGTCCATGTGTGTATGTGTGCATGTGTGGGAGTGAATGTGTGTGTGTGTGTGTGTGTGTGTGAGTGTGTGTATGTTGGAGTAAATGAATATAACCCTTTTGTAAACCGCAGGAGCTCGTTTGTGGCCTCCTTCTCTCTCCCCTCCTTCTCCTCCTCTCTGCTCTGGGCATGAGATGAAGGGTTAAGTACTTGCCCTGCTCTGTGTCTGGTGTGATTGCGTCAAAGCTAGAACACCTCCTGCGCTCCTTTCACACATTCCCCCCAACTCCTCCTCCCCCTCCTCTTCTTTTTTTCTTCCTTGTCCTCCCTTCATTCTTCTATCTTTCTGTTTTCTAACTTTATCCCCCCCTACATGGCATGACTTGTATGGACTGTGTCAGTGCCTGTGTGCCCCCCCCAAACACACAAACGCACACACACACATGACCATCATCTTCCTCCTCCTCATCATCATCATCTCTAATCATCTCAAGTCTCATCCCCATCCTGACAGTGAACGTTTTTGGCAGTAGGTGTTCCTCTGTGAGCTGGCTGCTGCTGTGTGCTACTGGGCCCAGCCTTAGTCTCGCCACACCACTATGTGGAAGCATGCTCCGTGCTCCGAGCTCCGAGCTCCGAGCTCCGAGCTTCTCGTGCAAAATGGATAGACTGCCATTAAGCATCCACAGTCAAAGGTTCTGGAACACTGAGATTTTTAGCGTTGGCTTACGTGCTGCAGAGATGGGCAGGTGTTGGGCTCAGGTGTGCAGGATCAGGTCTGAGAGCCAGCAGAGCCCCCAGCTGAAGGCAGAATGAAACAAGTAGAGCAGTGTATTAATACACAGGGGGAGTTATAGCTGAGTTCAAAGTCTTCACCTGTACACAATGTCAGTACCCATCTTACAGTACACACAGTGAGTGACGTACTAGCTTGATTCTATGGGGATGTCCAGAAGTGCAAACTGAGTTTTTGTGGTTTCGGTTGGCATCTGTTGAAATTGTAGCATGATTGGATTAGAGACTGCAGATACTGGTTGGTTCATTTTATAATGGACATGTGCCATGATTGGATGGTGTGAGAAAGGAATGTGCAGTGATTGGGTGCTGTCCATGTTTCCCCTTGAGTCTTCTCCTCAGCTGTCCTGAAAGAATGCTGCCTGCCTTTTTGACGCTGATTTTCATGTCATGCCAACCTCACCCTGACTCCTAGAACCCATCCCACCCCACCCCACCTCAGGCTCCGTCTGTTCCCACTGCTCTGGAATTTGCAAGTGCTTTTAATAAATCAGTCGCAGCAGGTGCTAAGCCAAAAAATGCAACACACTTAATCCATGGAGTAAGTCAGCATTGAAACTACAGTCTAATGACCAGATATGTGACATGGGTGCCACTATGTAGATATTAAAACACTTTTATTTGCAGTTGTCTGACAGAGAACATGACTCAGAAACATGGGCACAGGGGCAGCGAATGAAGAGAGAACATTATGAGGCTGCACCCTCAACAACAAACCTGTGAGACTTCCTCCATGTCACTTCAGAACATATCAGAACACCCCATCCTATACACCTCGTAGTATAGACTGTTTCAAAGTGTAACATGATTCATATATTTGTTTGAAAGGGGGGAAATCCTCTCCGAATCATCTGAAACAAAGTTGTTCAACGGCAGAAGATCTGGAAGATGTATTTAAGTTAGATTGAAACGACAAAAAACACGTCTCGGGGTGTATTTTTCATTTTTGTCATTTCACTGTATTGTTATTGCTTTTTGTCACCCGTCATCATTGCATATTGTGGAGACTGGAGAGTAAACTGAATGTCTGAACGTGTCTCCTTGCTGTGGTTCAGAAGGGCTTGGATGTGAATGACGGCGTTGCTCCACAGGTGAAGGAGCATGCTGGTTCCCCGATGCTGAGAGTGCACGGAGGGCATATCAGTAATGATGGCTGCTTGTTGTGTTATCTTGTGTCCTCTCCCTGTCCTTCCTTTCCCCTCTCTAGGCTACCAAGATAGACAAGCAGAGCAGCATCCCTGAAGGTGACTATGACAACACAGTCAATGATGCTGAGCTGGAGGACAGTGGGTATGGGCTCTCTCCTTATCGCTCATGTGTCGCCTGGGGAAGGATGGGATTGAACCAGATTGATGAACTCCATTGACAGTTGTCCGTTATTTTATCTTCCTAGACAGAAAAATCTATTGAAATGAAATCATGTCTCAGGCTGCTTACTCATGTAGTTTTTTTTTCCCCTTGTTCTCATTAACAGTATTAATATTCTCAAAAACACACAAAAAAAGAGTTTATTTAATTTGCATAGACATCGTGAATATGCTCAACATAAGTGTATAGGAGTTTTGCATGGTTTTTGGTGTAAAAAGTAGTTTTCTAGACATTACAATGCTTTTTTCTCTCCAAGAAGAGTCACAAGTTTGTACCAAGCCCTCGGGCTTGTGGGAGGGTTCAGTTAGAGAACTCTTGCATCAGTGAAAAAAATTGAGTAATTTTTTTCCGCTTCGGACAAAAAAAAAGAGTAGCAGCTTTTAAATAAAAATGAATAAGCATTGCACATGTACACTGACACTCAGTGCATTTTTGTGTTTTTCAGAGGGTTATTGGTGACTAAATTACATAATGTCATTGCTGCTCTTCAACCTCATCTTGCCTGTAGGGCTGCCAGGAGAGGCAGGCTGAGGAGCGGTGGCTGGCAAGGGGAGTCAGGCTCCATCCCAGAGCTGGACGACCTGGAGGCCGAGGGCGACGGCAGCCTACCGAGCACCGAGGACGTCATCCGCAAGACGGAGCAGATCACCAAGAACATCCAGGAGTTGCTGCGCGCCGCCCAGGAGAACAAGCACGACAGGTGAGCCTTCCGACTCCACCGCAAGTCTCCTGACTGTCACAGGGTGGGATCGACCAGGACCACGGCGGCAGGGAGTACACCACTGATTAGTGCATCTGCTTCCTGAATCTTCTCTTTCTGTTAGCCATGTTCCTCTTTTCTATCTGTGTTTGTGTGTCTATGTGGGTATCATACTGAAGTTATGTATTTTTTTTTTTTTTTTTTTAATTCTGTTCTTTATGTAAGCCTTGTTTTCTGTACTTCCCATTCTGTTATCATTTCTGCTTTTCTCTGCTGAATCAGATCTCATTTAAATTTCTGTTACTTTTCTCTCTCCACTTCTTCTTCTCTGTTTTTTCTCTGTGCTCACTCTGACCCATCTCTGTTCCTCCCCCACCATCTCGCCCTCTTCCCATTCCTCTCCCCCGTGGTTGTCGGGTGCGTGTTCTGGTCGGGTGGGGTGGGACGATGTTTTCCCCATGTGTTCGGCGGCGCAGGTCCTCGGAGCGGGAGTGCGTGCGTGGGCTCAGGCACAGCCTGGGCTGCTTCAGCACGCTGGTGCCTTGGGCCGAGAAGGCCCCCGCGTCCCCCCCGAGGCCCCCTGGCCTGCAGACTCCCAGCCCTGCCTCCTGGTACTCTGGCCTCTGTCCCTGCCTCCCAGGCACAGTCTCTCCTCTCTTTCTCACTCTCTCTCTAACACAGCATCACTCTCTGGCTTTCTCTCATTTGGCTCAGTCTCACTCACACTGGCTTAACTCAACTGTACTTCCACACTGCAGTGCTCTGTGTCAGGGGTGGGCTTAAGGGACACTACAAACCAGAGAAATGGAGCAAATTTAGATTTTATATATTTGGTTTTTATTTTAACCATGTCCTTTGATAAGAAGTCCTTTATTTCAGTGCTGTTATTGAATGGAGCTTAAATGGACTTGAAGCCTTGCTGGCTTGAATCCATCATTCTGGTACTGCGTCTTTCAAGCCCAACCTTTTTTTTTGTTTATTTTTTTTTTCTTCTTTGTTTGTTTGTTTGTTAACACAGCCCCAGGTCAATCTGGGGGCATGTGTCACAAGGCTACCTCATGAAGTTAGCAAGCTAAGTTTGGATAAAAGACATAAATAAACAAATCGGCTACATACACACAATTACTCCCAGTGGCATAGTTTTCATTTCACAAACAGGAAGTCATAAATAAATTTGACCACAGACAGCCCTGAACACCAAAACAACGTTTACCCCTCCCCCAACTTGGCCATCTAACTGAGAGCCATGCATTGATCTTTACTGTTGCTTCTCTTATGTTTTTTCCCCCTTCAATGCAGACACATCAGGGCAATTGTTACTACATCAAAACTACTCTGACCACAAAACTGTATCATGGCAGGTATTCCTATGTAGAAACAAGGGTCTGTTCATGTAGCATAGAACTGCGTACATAAGGTGCAGGTGTACTGCTCTCTAGGCTCTCTTAGCGGTTGCTGTGAAATTTGTTTTTGGCCTGAGTGTAGTCATTGGCTGAATTCCCAACTCTAACCCCTGAGCTCTGAAAGACTCCATTGACATAAATCAGCAGTCATGAAGCCAAGTCTTTGAGGGTCCATGTTTTAGGTGTTAAGGGCCGTTCATGCCTGGAACGATAACTAGAAAGATAACTGTAACTATATTTCCATCCAGACTGACAAATGATAACGGAAGTCTGTCCTTATGTGAATAAACTAATATCTGAAATTCCATGGTTTCTGATTGGCTGTCAACCTTTTATTGCTCTGAAAATCGCTCTCAAAGCGATTCCAACGATATTGTTGCACATGTCATTGTCGTTATAATTTGCAGCGTTGACGTTGTCATTGATATTACTTAGAGTGATATTTATTTGTTGTTAAAGTTATAGTTATCGTTCTTGGTGTGAATGGCCCTTTAAGCCTTCAGGACATTGGGATTCAGCCATTGTTTTTAGAGGTATAATGCCATAGTTTCTAAAGTTAAAACTAACAAACATCAGATGTGTGAGAGCTTGGTTGTTTCTATGCATGCTTTTGACCGAATACATATTGTGTTGCAACACTCAAATCGTAAGGTTAAAATAAGGTTCAGCTCATAGCTCACAGATAATGAGATATTATACCTGGTATTTATCTCAATTTGTAAAAGAAATCAACGCTTTAGTAATAGTTTAAAAAATCCCACTCTCTTAGGGGAATGTCTTTAAAGACATTTGGCTTTTGCTTTTATTAGCATGGTGATGCATCTGAGGCTATTATTGGATGTTTGTATGATCATAAACCTGTCTAACCTCCCTTTCTCCTTGATGATCTGTCTCACAGTTTTGTACCCTGCTCAGAAAGAATACATGTGGCTGTGAGTGAAATGGCGGCACTCTTTCCTAAGGTAAGTATGTGTCAACAAGCCTGTTTTGAAGGAGCAATGTGTAATACCTTTAGGTTAAAGGAGAAATTGGGTGTAAATCAATCAATAATCCTGTTGATTGCTGCTGAATCCTGCTGTCAGTAGGTTTGAAAACTAGAGAACTTGGTACAACGTAGACTCAAGCTGTACGTTTTATACAGTAACTACCCTTTGCTTTCTAGAAGCCGCGATCAGAGACGGTGCGAGGCGCCCTGCGTCTGCTGACCTCAAGTGCCCAGAGACTGCAGAGCGAGTGCCGCAAGGCGGCGGTGGCGCCCGAGGGTGGACCGGGCCAACCCGACATGCAGCTGGTGACGCAGCAGGTCATTCAGTGCGCCTATGACATCGCCAAGGCTGCCAAACAACTTGTGACCATAACAACCAAAGAGAACAACAACTGAAATCCCCACCAGCCCCTGACACCACCCCAAGCAAATTCCCTTCCATTGGCAGCGTCGGACCACACCCTTCAGCCGCAAAGGCGTAGCCAGCACCTTATGATCCCTTCCCCCCTTCAGACTCCATCTCTGCTCCCAGTAGATTTGATCTCTGTTCATCATGTCTTGCTTGTTTATTTCTTTATAAATACAATATCCTTGTTTGTTTTGTATTTTGTATAACTATTTTAAAGCATATGCATGATGCTATTGTGTTTTTTTTACTTTGAAATTATTGTGAATATAATATATTCATGTACAGGAAAATAATTCCTAGTGGATTGCTTGCTGATAAGCCATAGGGCAAGGCTTGCTTTGCCCTTGCAGTGTGCTGAGACTGAAGGATTCAGCTGTGAGACAGAGTATGTTCTAGAATGAAAATGATACTGTATGTATGATTAAGTGGGGCAGCTTGCATGATTGAAATCAAAAGAAAGAATCCAAAACAGAATGGACACTTTGCTCTAAAGAACTGAAGCAGACGTGCTGGAGTGAGCTGTGATGTGAGTTTATGATGAGATACAATATTATACAATTAACAATCTCTCAGGCCACAAAACTAGTCAAACAACTAACCAATGTTCTAGGTCGAAAGACAAAATGTTGAAGAATGCTGAAAGAATTCTCCACATTGTCAGACAAAAAAAGAAATTGTGGTATCTCAAACTTCTAGCTGTGAGGTAGCCTCAGTTCCATGAAATTCCAACTCATAGTGTTCTGGAGACTCTATGTCATATCATGATCCCTGAAGTGTATGTTGAAGAGAATGTTGGAGTCTCCTGCAGACTAAAGTAATGCAAAGCTTATATACCTCATCCTAGTCCTATGCGTTAGACATCCATACAGCAGTGGTTTGCTTTCCTCCCGTAGTATTTAAAGAATGTAGTTCAAAAGCTGTTTAAATGATAGTGGTTCCCTTGTGATAGTAATCTATATCAGGTATGTGAAAATTGTTATTACTGCCAACCTATGTTAGACTAGAGAATGATGGGAGATGTGCCATTTTTCTTGTTTTCATTTTCTGTTTGTTTTGTAACTGCAAAAGCATTCAGAACCTTGTACAAATCTAAACTTCCGTTGAAAGGCACTTATTGCAGAGATTAAGATGATCAAATCAAAAGCATATGTGCAGGGACTATCTAGTTGTCACGCCTACCAGCAAATACCGTGTGCTTCTACTGAGTAGTAGTCTTTGATTTTTACAATTTTTTTTTTTTTTTTTTTTTAAAGATGCCAACCTAAGGCACACCGTTGTACTTGCTAGTTCTCTGTCCTGCTTGTCTCTTGTTCAGTAATAGTGCCTAGCTCATCAAAATCCCAATCCATGTTAGTTTTAAGAGTCTTGTGATATTGCAGTATGCAAAAAGAGAGGATGGCTTAAGATTGGGATGCCTGGTGTGTGTGCAGTCACATATAGATGTATACAGTTAGCCATGTCCATAAGTTTCATTTGAATGGTACCACAAGTTGTTTATGCAACAGCTAGAGGATGGACTACAAATGGAGTCTGTTATCCTCGTGATGAAGAGTTATGGGAATGTCCATGGTGACAAACCGTTGGGAGGTTATCGATTTCTTTTTTTAATTATTATTTGCACATAGTCTCTGAGACTGTGCTCTCCTGCCTTTGGTCTTTCCAAAGGGATCTGTGTCATGTAAATGCAGGTATCTGCAGAACAAACAAGAACACCTGCCGTTTATTTTTCAAATAAACTTAATTTATAACTGTATCCATGCGTTAGGGTTGTGGTGTCTTTGTTTGACAGAGTATGCCAGATGCTTTACTCCATTAGTGTAGTAGGGATATTTTGAGAAAGTAACTGTAGATCACGTATGGTCTGTATGTCAAGAGGTAATTAAATCACACTCCACACTTGGTTGATCCAACTGGGACATAGGGTCATAAATAGCTCCTTCTGGTGTTATGGGTGTCCAGTAAAGGAGAACAGACAATGCACACTTGCCATCTGGCCATTTTGTGCTTCAACCACACTAAGCCACTGCAGTTTGTGCAGAGAAGCCCATGTCTGGTAGAATGAGACAAAGTAAACTTTGCAGCATTGTTCCAACTCACAGGCATGTCTTTGTGTGCTACAACCTGTTATATCAGGACTTTTCCTAGCCTGTATCATAGGAATGACCATAGGTCAGCCTTCAGTCAAAGTACCTTTGGGGACAAGGACGGGTTCACAGAAAAGGTTTTCCTCTCATTTACAGCTGTGCTATAGAGACATTCAGGTCATTTGATCCTAAACTGGCACACACTGAATCTAGTCTACAACAAGGGTCACCTCACCTGTGGAATGGAAAGGATGTAAGCGTGCACATAATCCACAAAAACCTCATACGCAAGGCAGAGACACTAAACGCAGAGAGCAATCTACATTATGACTGAATCTTTATTTTCTCTGTTTTAAAATTGCACCTATTTTTGTTTTAGAGAAAAGATAAAGATAATCTTAAGAATCTTAATAGATAAAGATTCTTAATCTATTTCTGGTCCTTCTACAGAGCAGATCTTTTTTTTTTTTTTTTTTTCCATCCAGTGAACCAACGCAGACTAGCGGTGAAATTACACCTCCTGCTGTTTACATCAGAAAGCAGAGACCTGATATTCATTTTCTGGTTATTTAAGAGGCAGGTAACGTTAAACAGCTCCTGGAGCCACTACCAGTGTAACTCAATGTTCATTTGATGTTTGTGAATATTGATAAGGTGTGTCGACATGTAATGCACCCTTTTCGTGCATGGCCGGTTAACCACCATGAGCATCAGTTTGATCCCTTTTTAAATTTACACGACAACACTGACATGTTTCATTTATTAATAAAAACATTATAAAATTGATCTGGCAATTATACAAAGCACTATAAAAACAACTATAAAATACTTGATTCCTTTAAAAAAAAAAAATCAATCCATATATTAAGGACTGACCGCAATCAACGTAATCAACATAAGTGCAAAGAACTGATTAGGTTTATACACACACACACACACACACACACACAAACAAACACAAACACACACAAAGTTCAGCCTTCTTGATCTTATCTCCAGGGCACAGGCAGAGCGTGGCGTCTCAGGTCCAGGCAGAGCGTGGCCGTCCTCGGATCTGTAAATTCAGAGGCAGTAAAAGATTAAGATTAGATTAAGAAAAAGATTATGCACCTCCTTCTGCACAGAATGATCAGATTAAGAAAAAGATTATGCACCTCCTTCTGCACAGAATGATTAGATTGAGAAAAAGATTATGCACCTCCTTCTGCACAGAATGATTAGATTAAGAAAAAGATTATGCACCTCCTTCTGCACAGAATGGTGATTTTTTTTTTGTATTATTTCATATATTTCTTCTGTACTGCACTCCACATTTCCAGACAAGTGCCCTCCTTTGTGCACACAGCGTTTAGCAGTGATAATGCTGAACTCTACAGCTAGGTTTAGGTACAGGCCATTTGTAGCGGAATCCCTCTTTAGCATTTTTCACACAATGTCTTTAAATACATCCTCATTGTAACAATAAAGCCTTAACATTGGTAGTAGTGCCAAAGATTTGAACACATGGTGTTTACAGCAACACAAATGTTCTTCAGAACCAAGGATGGTTGTATTCACAGAACATAATTAACAGTTCACTGAAAACATTTCATGTGCTCTCACTGTTTGGAAAGGGCCTGTTATGATTTGAAAAATGTAGTGTTGTAGTGTCTCACCCTGTCGTGGTAGCCCTGCTGGGTCATCCTCTGGGTCTCGAGGTGCACCTGCTCCTCCTCCGCTCTCAGTGCGGCCCGCTCCTCCTCTTCCTCCCACTCCTGCCGCCTCTCCTCCTCCCAACGGTCCCTCCTCTGCATCTCCACCTATGGAGGGAACACACACACAAACACACAGTTACATTACTACATCACACTCACAACATGCAGGCATTTCTGTGCGTGCACAAAATAAACTTTCTACAAGTCAAAAACAAGAAATTATGTTTTTCTTTTGGAAATTTATTATGGCTTTCTTATCAATGTTTTTTTATATCTGTTTATATAAATCCAAAGCACAACGCTCCACAAAATTGGTACACATGACACTTGTACAACCCCCCTCCCAACACACACACACACACACACACCTGTGCATTGATCTCCTGCATGCGCGTGGTCCTCTGACTCTCGAGCTCTTGGCGCTGCTGGAGACGGCTGAGGCGCTCCTCCTCCAGCTGCTCGATCAGCTCCTCGCGCCTCCGAAGCGACTCCTCTTGCGCCGCACGGTTCTCCTGCATCCTCTCCTCCAGTTGCTGCTGACGCTCCGACAGAACCTACCATGGATGAACAAAAATTTCATTCATTTCTCGTGCGGTTCATGAAAGGCGTTCCCGGACTGGGAAAAGGAGCGAAGGCCTAGCCTAAACATCTAGACGCACCCTAGCGGTGGCAAATAGTTTTGCTCAGTGGGTACGTCTAGCAACGCCCCGCTACCACTGCTACCAGACTGTAACCAGACCTAAGACCAATCACAATGCTCTGTCTGGATAGAGTTGTTGGGCAGGCTTAGCATGATAATGACAGGGCTGTGACGGTGCAAATCAGCAAAGTGGCATTGACTTGGGCTTTTCTTTGAAAGTTGAGCACTCAAGTCAATTCGTTTCAAAGAAGGACATATTAGCCGCTTTGTCAACATTGCTCTGATTGGTCCTAGCACTATCCAGTTTGAAAGACAACCGCTGATTCTGCCCAAAGGATTGAGCTTAGTCTATCGGTCATAGCCAGACCATACATTTTGTTGGTCTAGTTTGGTTTGTCAGGCTAGTGAGGGTCCTCACCTCTTGCATGAGCCTCTCTCTGGCCCTCTTCTCTCTCGCCCACTCTGCCTCTCTCTTCTCCCACATGCGCTGGGCCTCCTCGCTGTTAAAACAATGGTTCTTTAGAATAATTACATGACATTATATTGACATTACCATTTACATTATAAACATTCTGATAAGCTTCTGTTTTCACGGGAAGAAAAGACACACAAAAACTTGCAAAAAGAAAACGGCAACTTCATTCATCTTTCAACAAGCCTGATCCCTCCTTCATTCATCTTTCAACAAGCCTGATCCCTCTTCTATCAAAGACGCTTCCCCCTCCTCCTCTTCCTCCTCCTTCTCCTCCTCCTCGTGTGGCTCTCACCTGTAGAGGAGCTCAAACTCCACCTCCCTCTGCTTCTCCAGCTGTAGTTGCTCCTCAAGCACTCGCTTCATCCAGGCAGCGTCGGCCACCGCCCGCTCTCTCCGCGCACTCTCCAGTGTCCGCTCCTCCTGCTCGGCTGCCACCAGGGCCGCCAGGATGCGCCGGTCCGACTCCTGCATAAAACCAGAGAGGCCAGGCAGGTAAGGGCAAAGGTGAGTCAAAGCTACGAGGCAACTTTAGACGCCAAAGCAAACCTCAACACTAACCCCATAATTACCCATAATACCCATAAATTACCCACAATCCCCATAAATGGCCATAATTAATGCATTTCCCTAGACTAGTTCCAGTTCCAGAACTAGTTGCACTTCGCCTCGGTAAAAACCCAGATGCATCACTAGCAAATTTAAATTTGCTCTGCAGGTCTATATGGCCACGAGCTGTTACAGCTTATTACCAATTCGCCAAAAATCCAGGAAGGAATTCCAACTGCTTCTCCAGCACAGGGTGGGCTGTATGCTCTTCATAGCCAATGAGGACAATTGTATCTGCATTACTGTCTATGGGTAAATTATGGACGTGTTTTTTGCTTTGAATTTAAAACCGCAGTTCACATGAATGACGATGCCGCCACCGCCGCCTCAGGTGTATTTTGTCAGAGCTGTTCAAGAAAATCCAATGGCAACTATGAAGTTTGCTGCATGCCGTGTGCCGCTGGTGTGCAGGGGCAAACAAAATTGTCCGATATTATTTTGAATTCGACAATTTTGTTTGTCCCTGCACACCAGCGGTTTGTGCTGTCACGGGGTAAACAAAATTGTCCAATTCAAAATAGTGTCGGAACCGGTGTGCGGAGGCCCTAGGGTTAGCTAACCCTAATCCTAACCCTAGGCCCTAATCCTAACCCTAGGCAGTGCAGTAATTTCCCCACAGGTGAATCCAGGAGGTCACTCACCAGCTCCTCCTGCACCTGCTGGGCTCTCCTCTTCAGCTGGGTGCGATATTGACGACTCAGGAACCGCCTACAACACACACAAATATAGAGACTGATAGGCCAGTTCTTAGCTCCACATTTGCTGAGTTATAAGTTGAAGGACAGACTAAGCCTGAGTTTAAATTAATGACTTATCAAGAGCTTTGTAAATGAAACATAAAGAAATACTAGTTCGGGAGTTCTCACTAACTGCTTAATCACTGTTAGACTCAAATCCTCCTTTTCTGGTTCCCTGACACTTTCATACAATTTCATGGCCTTAATCGATTGCACGTCACCTACCCCAGATTGGCTTTCTTCCTGTCCTCCTCAGCCTTCCTCCTCTCATCCTCCAGCCTCTCTACCTCCCAGTGCTGAGCTAACAGGGCTTCCTGCTCTTCCTTCAGACGCTTCGCCTAGAGGGAGAGACACAAGGAAATATTAATGTTCACCCCATCATAAACTTACTTCATTTCAATGCTTGCCAATTTTTTTAAGTTAGGACTGCTATTTGATAGTCATATATATTTTTTAAGAAACCTTCTACAAGATAGAATCTACAACAATATTTTATTTACATTTTATGATTATAAACGTCTAATATCATATTCAGTATACATTAAAGGGTAGGTTAGTTTTTTTTACAGCTAAAGCCTTGTTTTCTGATCGTTTATAATTAAATACAATAGTATTAGTAATAGTACAGGCCGAATATCTCTGTTCCAAGGATTTTCGGTTGTTGCTGTAGCACTCCCCTACCTCCTGCATGACTGCATAGGTGCCCTGCTGCAATCTTTCCTAAAAAGCATTAAACTTCTGTTTGTAAAGACATGAAACTCACAGAGTGGTCAGTAATGTTCACTGATATGCTGCAAAATATGATTTCTGACCATTCATCCTCCACTGTGGACTTATTTTTTAAAAACCATAACACCCATATGTAAACTTCCGTCTACGAGTTTGAAGCAGTACAAGCTGATGGAGGTCACACTTTGCGATGATTTTTGTGTCAGCTTATCAGTGAATACCTCTGAGTTTCACGTCTTAACAAATGAAAGTTTAATGCGTTTTAGGAAAGATTGCAACAGGGCATGTATGCAGCCATTCTTTAACAACCGAACAACCGAAAATTCTCATAACAGAGGCAATCTTTAAATTTTTTATCTCAACCATTGTATTTCACCATAAAGGATCAGAAAACAATGCTTTAAGCTTAAAAAACAAACCTGTCCTTTAATTTAAGCCATTGTTTTCATACAACTCATTCTATAAATCAATCTGAATTTAACATTGCAATTAACATTAATGACAAAATATATTTGGGAAAAAAGCAAATGCATGGCTGTGTATACCACTCAGTGCACTAGAATGCATAATACTCTCATTTCACCCCAGCCAAGGCCTCCCAATTAAAGGTAGTGCCCCCTGTGGATGACATATCTGACCATCTGGTCCTGTATCTTCACCCCCTGACTACTAGCATATGGCCGTGCCAGTGTGAGCATAATGCTGAGGGGAGCGCTTTCTGCCCACGTGGCCGAGAGGTGTGAAGCCCAAGCCGATGACCACTCCTCCTTTCTCATCCCTCCTTTTCTCCTCTCATTTCTGCTCTCCTCCTTTTTCCTCCACTCATTTCCACTTACCTCCTCCTCTCGCAGATTCAGCTCCTCCATCTGTTGGCGGAGCTCCTCGGCTCTCCTCCTCTCCTCCTCTCTGCGCTTCTCCTCTGCCTCTTTCATCCTCTCCAAAGCCTCCCGACGGGCCTGCTCATACTCGTTCTCAAAGCGCCTCTGCTCCTCCTGGGTCTTCTCCTCATGCTAAGAATCAGGTCAGAGAGAGAGAGAAGAAAAGATGCTCAGTGTTTTACCCCTGCACTCAGTCCCTCTTGTGGATTGGCACAACGGCTCTGGCTCTGTAAAACTAAACAAATCATGGCACTTAAGAGCATTAACGAGTTGGCTCCAAATGTGGCTTACCTTCAACTTGAGTGCCTTGAGTAATCAAACTCTTGACTCTCAATCAATGCATGCTCAAACGGAAGAAACTCTACAGCCCTAGACAATCATTTAATACTGTCCTGTTAGGGTTACCTGTTTCTTCTCCTCCTGCTGGACCTGCCACTGGCCCACAACATGATCTTTATGCAATGCTGACTCGACCTGTAAAACACAAGCAGAATAACAGGGATCGAGACACACAGGCGCAATCAAGACGCAGAGGAAGAGAGGAGAGCCGTCGACTTGGGAACCGAACCCAGGGCTCGGTGAACAGGTGTGTACGGAACAATCACATCACACCTATTAACTTCCAGATCAAGTCCAAGCGGTGAGGTCCATTAACTCCCTGATCGGGCCTGTATACCCGACACCTCTTGTCCTCAGATGACACTAAACAGGTCTAAAATGTTTAAAGGTTTGTCTACCCTAAATGTCACAAAAAACTGATGATGTTTACTGAAACTGTCTAGTTTGCATATGGAGCCCACCAGACTATAAATCACAGATAAGGATTTGATTTTATTGTTAATATAGAAGGTTTATCTGTCAAATTTAGTAAAGTTTGAATTGTTAATGGGCTGCATTACAGACATGGTAAAGGGTATGTTATTTAAAACATGATGAAATAACAGCACAGATGGGCACATACTTTTTTTTAGATTTACATTTTGTGTGTCTGTTGCACACAGGCCATCACCACTAACCTTTCGCAGCTCAGGGTTGTTTGTCTTCCAGTGTTCCCTCAGCAATTCCTGAGCAAGCTGTAGAGTGAAAGCACTGTCAAATACCACAAGGCAACTTCACAGAATGACTCCTTGCTAGACAGGTCACAGCAAACCTTGGAATTTGTGTCATAAGAACCATTAAAAACTAAGTACTCTACAGAAATCATCAGCATGGCACCTTTTTCCTTCGCTCCTCTCTGGCAGATCGGAGGCTCTCTGTCTTCTCTACCAGCTGTCTGGTCAGGGCACTCCTGTCCGGGACCACCAATCTGAGCTCGGCCTCCAGCAAGTCCCTCTCCGCCTGCAGCATGGCTCTCAGGCGCTCCCGCCGCTCCTCCAGACTGCGTTTCTTCTCCTCCCTAAGACGCTCACGGTTGAATGCACTCATGCTGGAAATATGCGTGTTTGCAGAACCAGATCATTAAGATTAGTCTTCAATGCAGCTGTCAAAAGAGTATAGGTTATGCTTTATATTCCTGTATTCCTGTTTGGAAAATTTCAGGGGCTGTGATAACAGATTAATACATCCATAAGGTAATTTATCAATGGTTACTAATGGGAAATGGAGCCCCACCTCTGTTCGTATGACTGACGAGAGCTCCAATGCGCCTGCTTGCTGGTACGGACGTTCTGCTCTTTCATGTACTTGGAGTGGTTCTCCCATTGCTGCCGCCAGCGGGCCTCTTGTTCCCGTTGCCGAGCCATCTGCCTCTCGAAAGTCCTGACGCGACCCGGCCAGTGAGCTGCAGTAAGTGTTGGCAAAGCCATGGTCCTGGTTGCAGATGTAAGCCAAATCAGCACTATCCTGCAACTCTCTACCACTATCACGAGTACTATTTATGCTTTACATGTGTGTCAATAGAAATACATCCTTTCAGCGTCTGATAATGTGCATCACTAAACAACTGTTCAGCTGAACGTTACGTTGCTATGAATCCTTCCAAGCTAACTTTTGCTAACAAGCAATGCGCCACTACATTTGCTCCCAGGCTATGTAGGTGGACAAAATCGTCTAAAAATGCTTCGAAACTCTCATTTGCTCACAAACAACCCGGTTAATTTTGTTGGTAACCTCTGTTTCGAGGCTTTTATTCCACGAAAAGGCGTCGTCTTATAGTGCTGGATAAGCGGGTGACTTCTGGTCGAGACAGAAAGCTTTCAAAAAGTGGCTTCCTGTTTCTATTGGTAACGACGCCTATGGCAAGTCGTAAGGCTCAAAAAGCTTTTTAAAATGGTAAACCACTTATGCACTAAAATTGCTCTTTTCCCCATCAGCCAAAAGCTTTTATACAACACTGGGCCCAATTCATTTAATTATATACTCACTGTAGCACAATTTCTAAAATTTAAATATGGCATTCTGCACAAAAAGGTTAGTGCACCTAACCAAAATATAGGGTCTGTTAGACCAATGACTGTATGTGGGAACAGCCTTCACAGAAGCAGCGGCTTTTTTTGTCTGCACGGAAAGCGTTACACGGAAAAGTGACGGACTCTTTGTTCCTCCTAGTTTTAGAAGTTGGTTGGTTGGTTTTGATCAATTATATATCTTATATATTACATATATTAAAAGGTCAATGTTGGCGTCAGTTTATACAGCTGCGGGATCTTTGTCAGCATAGGCGTACATAAGTTAATTCGATGTTGGCCCAAAGTGTAACTACTATTTTCCCGCTGGATGTTATAGACTGTTATTTAACCAGATACCTTTGTCCCGCCTCTTTGTATGATTGGCCCCCTCTCACCCACCTGTAGGAACTGGCACGCCGTCTGTCGGTGGCGTTCCAGTCAGCTGTTAGTTGCTTAGATTCCTGAGAGTTCTGTGGTGCCTGCAGTTCCGGGTTTTCGCCCCATCGCTGTATTTGCTTTGCGTTGTTTTGGAGCCTAGCTGAGCTGTCACTGTGCTCTGTCAATAATGGCTTTACTGTTAGAGCACCAGTTCAGACAGCTTCCAGCCGACAAGCAAGTGGAAACACGACCGTTTCTGGAATCAGTGTCATATCTTCCGCCATTCTTTGGTAAGTTCCCTGTGTAACGGTACAGCTGTGATTTGTTGGGCTTGAGTCATGAGACTGGCGAAGACCCTTCGGGGGGAGTGCAAGAATCAGTAAAGATAATATTTCATAGTCAGCCCCATGAACATAGGTTACTATTTACAATTTATTTACAAAATATTTGATATTAGACTACTAGAAGTTATGTGAGGTTTAGACAGGATCGTCAGTCGAATTAATTTTATCCAAACCGAGTGCGAAGATCCACACAGCAATCCTAGCAGACTTGTTTGATTGGCGTGAGTGTAACCAGATTGTTCGAATGAACAATTCTGAATGTGAATGTATTTACGGCATAATTTAATACAGTTTTTCTCTGAAATGCAACGGCACTTTATAAATGTGATGAAAATAGTGTTTCGTGGGATAAACGGAATAGCCAACCTTAGCAGCTCAACGTAATAATGCCTATTCAGGAGCTTAAAGCAAGGGTCCTGTGCTGGACTGGAATTTTCTTTTCATTCAAGACTGAAACTTTCCCATGCACAGCCTGGGAAAGTTGAAGACATAGTAAACTATCTGTCAAGGTTAGGCTCCATAAAAGGGTATTTCATAATAGATTGAATTTCTCCCTCAAGCAGGTAACAAACCTTTGTATGCATAATTTAATCACCTACCCCTGATTTTAAGTTGCGAAAATTGATTAGTGTGGTGTTGAGTTACATTTGCCCATTCAGATATGGAGGGGTAGTTAGACTCCTTTGTTAAAGCCCTCATTTGCTATTAATATGGTGGACTAATCTATTCACTTTGCACACTGGAAAAGGCCAAGATGCCAAGAGTTTGTTGTTTCGTTTAACCTGGGTATAAAATCTCTTTATGTTTGAGGTCAACACACAAATGCATCTGAATACAACTAAACAGGCAAAAGCCAGGGAGAGAGCCTTACTGGTTTGGCCTCCAGTTCCATTTGGAGTTTGTGGAAAGTAGACCTACTCTGTCCTTTACAATATTCATCTTTAGGTCCACAAATACGATAAGATAAGACAAGATAAGAAAGTAATGTTTGTAGCACAAACTAGTTCTGAGAAAAGTGAAACACACACACACACACACACACACACACACACACACACACACACACACAATTCATTGTGACATTCTCATTCACACAACCACAATAGAGCCAGCCGGAAACCCAGCTTCATGTAATTTCTGAACAGACAATCTGTCATTTATTTTTCTTTCTTTTGATTCATGGATGTCTTTGTGTGTGAGTGAAATAGCTCATGCAGGTCAACATGCAGAGACAAAAGCCGTGAGAGGAAAGAGCTGTTTTCGTAAATGCTGGCTGCTGTTGCATTCTCTGTAACAAGAGATGTAGCCTAACCCACAGCCCGTGATTACACTGCTCTGCTTGCAAAGAGGGATGGCACCCTGATGCTTGTGCTGCCTTTATAGAGCATCCATCTGTAGCATCGACCCTACCTGTGGGGCCAAACTGTCTGTCTGCTCCTGGTTAATTCTAACCCCCAGAGGCCTTCCTCACTGGAGGCCTTTTCCCATTCAATGCAATTACAGAGGGTGCAGCTCTCATCAGTCCTCAGTTTGATTCAGTTGTGGTCAGGGAAAATTGACCAACAACTCTAATCTAAAATTACATTTGCCATGATGAAGTGCCCACTATTTATCCACACAGAAATCTATTGAGACCACCTCTAGAGTCAGTGGTAGTAGACATGTAGTAGTCACTGTGTTAGTATGAAAAGGCCTTCTAATGTTCTGAAATGAATGAAAATTACCCCCAACTCATTTAAACAATCTGACATGTCATTTTTTGAGTCATATACAGCATATGAAATGCCGTACAATAAGTTATTAAGTTAATCTTGTGAGGATGGAAACAGATTGATATCAACTCTTCTGATGTCCTTTGTGATGATAGTGTTTCCTTTGATACACTAAACTGTTAGGTGTAATGTCAAGATCTTCTTAATATTTTATGAGGGGCATTGTTGCTTTCAGAAATGGTTCATGCTCTCTAAGCATGCTAAATTATTTAATGGCCCTCTTTTTAAAAGCATGGAAATGTAATAGGTTGTTTGAAGGTCCCGTTGAACTGACCGGTTAAGTTAATTAGCCAGCTATGATTTAAGAAAAATCATTGCTTTCATGAATCAATCATGTTAAAATAGCTGAAAACTGGCTATAACAAATGAGTAGCCTGTAGTGCTAGGTAATATATAATGTGTAACACTGGGTTAATTTTAAAATAAACTATTTATGCCAAAGAGCTGATATCATTCCACCACAACTAATGTTTCTCATTTTTATTTCAGACCTCCTCGGCTCCACAGTCTTTGCCCCAATCAAGGCTGATGTTGCTGGCAACATCACAGTAAGTGCAATATCTCCACCTATTGGCCATCTATAGACCAGGCCAGACATCATATTTACAAACATAAAATATAGCTGCGTAATAGTGCTAGTAATTGTACTTCTGTTCCTCATTCAGAAAATTAAGGCTGTGTATGACAGCAACCCGAGCAGATACAAAACACTGCAGCACATTCTGGAGGCTGAGAAGGAGATGCATGGATCTGATTGGCCTAAAGTAGGAGCTACTCTCTCCCTCATGTGGCTCAAAAGGTTTTATTTCACATATAAATAGATAATGAAATACACAAACAACTCTATGTTGTCGTTCTCAAAATTTTTGATTCGAATTATCTCTAATAGTCACATTTAAAGTTGAAATCTTTCACTTAACCCACCAGGGGTCTCCGGTTCATTCAAGTCCTCCTCCAGAGCTTGGTGGATGGGGAAAAAGATGAGAACAACCCTAACCTCATCCGTGTCAATGCCACCAAAGCTTATGAGATTGCCTTGAAAAAGTACCATGGCTGGTTTGTTCAAAAGCTCTTCAAGGTAATGTCTAATTCAGTTATGATGGTACTGATTTCATTTCAACAGTGGAGGTGATAAGAAGAACATATCTACTTGATTGGATCAGCAGTGGGTTAATATTTGGCCGTGTTCGGTTTATGGATTATGGGTTTTTACCATAGGCGGCGCTGTATGCTGCTCCCTACAAATCGGACTTCTTGAGGGCACTTTCGAAAGGTCGAGAGGTCAAAGAGGAAGACTGTCTGGAGAAGGTGCGTCAGTTCTTGGTCAACTACACTGCCACAGTGGACGCCATTTATGAGATGTACACGAAGATGAATGCTGAGCTGGATTACACGGTCTGACTGCTACCTTCTCTCCCACACACTCTCTCTCAGATGCACACAACTATCTGGCCTTACATCTCAAGTCACTCTTTCAGTTTGCTATGAAGACTGATATCTCTCAAAAAGCTGTGGAGTTTCATTTTTTGGTATTTAATTTTTAGTATTATGGACATTGGTGAGTGTGTGTGTGTTTGTGTTGAATGTATGGATATGTATGTGTGTGTGTGTGTGTCTTTGTGTGACAGTGTGTCTGGGGGGCACAAAACGTCTGTGTTTCTTGCGGAACTTACAGTGCCTTATGAGAATGTCTTTCTTTTTACTTCACACCAACCACCAATCCCCCATATTTAGATTTTTAGCTTTTTAAAGATAGTAAGAATGGGCTAGAGAACTCATGGTTTTATTTGATCACAAACTGAAGTTGTAACGTTCTTTTCAACATATCAATGAACGGCCAAACATAGGCGTTGAGGAGTTATTAACACTGCAAAGAGTTTGTAATAATCACCATTGAAATAATTATGGTAATCATCAGAAAGTCCATATTTTTTTCCATATCAGAATAAAACAGGGCTGTTTTTTCTAATGCATTATATGATGGTTGAGTAGCAACAATTTCAGGGAATGACAAAATGTTTTACCCAACACAGCTTCAAGAGCTTATCACATAAAAAAATCCTACTTTTTTAGCTATTTTATTATAACTATTGATAACAACATGTTTGCTTTACATCATATTAGAAAATGTAGTATCTTTGATAGCACAATTGCCATTATACCTTTACTACTTCATAGGATCATTCATTAATTCATTCATCTGTCCATCCTCCATTCATCCACTTACTAGTGCAGAAAAACAGATGTTACTATTAATTTATATTACTTATTTTCATATCACACTGAAGATTCTTTCATTGTAAGGGGATGAAAAACAAACCAAAAGAAGTTGTCTTGCTTTTGAAGTCCAATATATTTATTAACATCAGTGTATTTATTGTATTTAATATATATTTGTGATGAAGTAAATTAATTTATGCTTACATGTCACTTACCACTTTTCCAAGTATCCAAAGAAACAATCCAAAGGATATACATTAATATTGCACTGCACTGAGTCATGCAAATCGCTTCACTTGACATGATTTTCAACTCGTACTATTTTTCATTTGTTTTCATAAAAAGAATATCAACCACATTTTACAATAAATAATTTTATATTAATGATGATAATTTTTGTTAAACATGCTACTTATAAGCTCTTGAAGCTTCATTAATGCTGTGGTGCAGACATACACAACCAAACTTCATTAATGCTGTGGTGCAGCCATACACAACCAAAAAGGAAGACTAATTTTATATCACAGCTTCAAACAAAGAACATCCAATAAAACATCCAATTGCAAGAAATGACGTGCTGACGTTTTAGCTTAATAACTTGTAGTACATATTATAAGAGAGAATCTGAAAAACAGACAATGCAATCTATCTCACACACAGTAATATACTGGGTCAAGTTAGGTAAAGTTGGGTCATTTGAAATCCATTGGCTGTTCAATGCAAAAGTGAGCTCAACACTAAGGTGCTGCTACACAAAGGATGAGAGAACAGGGTAGAGATAATAACAGTACAGACCAAGCAGGTTTCACAACAGTTCTGCCAGAACTCAGGAAGCAAGAATGAAATGCAAGGATTTGAATCCACAAAGGATTTTACAAAGTGTTTGAAACAAAGCGCTCAGAAACAAAGCGATCAGAGTGCCTGCTGTAGGCCCTGTCCTCAGTCTGGGCATTTAAACATGTACTGTAGAGGCATACAGATGGGCAGAGGCAGAGCCTACCCACCCCTCATCCCAAATATGTAGACAGGTGGTGACGAGGAAGGTCACATCACCTAGAGTAGCAGGGGAGGCATATTAGACAACTCATTTAGTTTGTTTATTTAGTTTTCCTGGCAGAACTTGCACTAAAGCTTTCATTTCAGTCAATGTGTGTAAATCATCTGGTGATGGTCCTTATTTCTTTTTAATACAGACATAACCTATGGTAGGTCTTAGAACCAGTCTCATTATGACATAACATCTAATCAGAGAATGATTGATTATGGTAGGTAGAGTCAAGCAGGAATGGAATACATATTTTCAAACATTTGAAATAATGCAGTAAAAATCTCATCTACTGTACATTTTGTGTGAGGATACTTGTAAAAATGAACTGTGCCTTAGACAGAAAAGGATTTAAAGGATAGACATGCCATTTGACCTTTTTGCCTGTATTTGCACTCTCACTATCTCATTTATTAAGGTTCTCTGCTGTGACCTTATCTTTACAGACAAACCAGGTGTTGAGTGCCGTCTGCTAGTATTAGTATGTATGTGAGGACAAATGCAGAACATATTTATTGTCACCATTTATTTCCTGACAGAACGTTAATTCTCCCAAACCTGAGCTAATTTGTGTAGTGCGTGGAATAGATATAAATTAGAATACATATAAATTAGTTTGGCCAGTTTTCAGTGAGTTTTCTAAAATGAATATGATATAACATGAACGCTTACATTATAGCATGTTTATAGATCACATTTATCACACAATGACAGCACATTAATCTTTAGATGGAGAATATCCTCATGGCATTTCTTATGCTGTATTCTGGCAGTTGTATCTATGCCATATCACTGTGGATGTTTGTATGTGTGTGTGTGCGTGCGAGTGTCTTGCGTGCTGCTGTGTTTGTTGGTACTAAATGCAGCTACTTTACATTCAGGACTGACACATAAGTTGTATCCTTACAGTAACAGTTTCTACTTGTTATGTTTTCCACTGACTGAATGCCACACATTGATGAATGTGGTACCTTGACATTTCTGCTTGAAGTGTGATGTTGTGCATGTAAATAGTACTTTTGAAGTGAATTTCAGCACAGAACTGAAGAATGTTTTGTTCAAAATAAATGACTACTTTGCCTCATTACCTGTGTGTTAATTTCATGTAGTTTAATTTCCATATTAAAACTTTTTTTTTAATGCAGTAACCTATAACACAACTCTAACAAACATGCAAAAAAGGACACTTTGTTACATGAACTACTCTGCTGTTAGTTTCAAAAGGCAGCATAGGAGACTGTGGATTATTTCCCTTAAAAAATGAAAGGAGTAAACTCTTCACAGGTTACAGAAAAGAAGGTACAAAGTTGTGCATTTTGGAGTGGGAAGTTACTGAAGTGCCTGCAGCTGACACAATACCATAGGACCACAGACAAAAACAACACCAGCTTCTGTTGGAGAAGTCATGAGCAGGCGCACATCGAGACAACTGACACTAAGTTATGTTTTACAGAATGCAATAAACAGAATGGGAGGTCTACAGGGAAGGTGTTTAAGTGACTATACTTACTCCTACACTGCACAATTTCTTTCTCTCTCTCTCTGATACATTGTCTAGGATTACATCCGCTATTTGACCACTAAGAAAGAATATCAGACCAGTTCACCCAATTAGCAAGTTGAGCTGACGGAATTCACTTTTTACAAATGTTCAAAAGATTCTATTTGCTCGCCTCTATTTCCCTTTCCCTGGTTGCGGCGTTCCGTAAGCAAATAGACACTGGCAGTCACTGTCGGGGCACAGCAAACCTACCTTGGCTGCCACATAAACTCTGCCGCTGACTGGTCCACACCCTGTACTTGCTACATAAAGCTTGTTTTGTGAGTTGAGGGCGGCTGTAATCACGACAGCGAGCACTGGACGTACCCGCCCTGACTGGGAAACTTGGGTTCATTCAGTGCCGGATGTCAGAGGATGTTAAGTTCTTGCGGAGTTATTTTCAATTGACTGACGAAAAAATATATCAAACTAAACTCGAGAGGCATTGATCTCAGTTGGATTCGTAGCCAAGTGTGCTCCACGCGTCAGAGGAATACGACTCTACTGGAGGAAAAGGTAATGTGAATCTTGTGCAAGTAAACTTTCTGGTGCCCTGACAGTTTCCTTTAGAATCATAGCCTATTTGTTACGTTATATTTAAATGTCGTTCATATGAAATGTTACCATTAGTAGCTTATCTGTCTATTTATTTTGCCCACCCCAATGATGACAGTGTCGAGATCAGACAAAGTGAGGTGTCATTGGGATTTCACAGAATATGATCGTCACCAAGTGTTATCATGGGAAAGGTTATATAATCCACTGTAGAAAATCTCTCAAAGGTGGGTAAAGAGTGTAAAAAATAACTTAACCCCATACATCGTACTCCTTCCATTACTGCAGATTTGTGAAATTTCAGCAGCAGTATCTGACATTCTAATGCCATCACCTTTGTTGTGGCTGTTCTCTGGGGTACAGTACTAATATTTAAGGTCCGAGCCCTATTGCTTTTGTAAGGATTATTATTATTATCATTATTATTAGTATTAGTAGTAGTAGTATAAGGCGCCCTTTTCATAAGTCATCGTTTGGCCTTATTTCGGGTGGTTCCCATGGAATCCATGAAATTTGGCACACGCGTCAATCTTTGCGCCCGATACTCAGCTATATAGACATTGGAACGTGGCCCACGGACTACATAGCGCCCCCTAATGACGTTGAGTTTCGTAGTTGGCATGTAGTTTCAGCTACACGCACCAAACACGCACCAAATTTTGCGCGTTTGGACACGTGGCCAATTTTAACGTACTAGACGGAGACGGTTGGTCAGATTGATGTAAAATTTGGTGTACATGATGCCAAAATGTTGCAGATGTTAAATTGCAAAGGGAGTTTTGATATGTTGTAATATGTAGATATTATGATTATGATGACATCCAGACACCTAGTGTGCTTGGCCTGGGATAGCCTAGCCACGCCCAACATGAAGTGCGGTAATTGGAATTTTGTGTGTTTGGACATGTGGTCAGTTTTAATGTATTCATCTGAGACGGTTTGACATATTCATGTGAAATTTGGCATACGTGATGCCAAGATGTTGCTGATGTTAAATTGCGCCCACTACAGTCAATCACTGTGAGGTATCGTAACCAAACTTGGTATACAGACTCAGGACCCTGTCCTGACCACTCAGAACTAATTACCTCAAACTCTCTAGCGCCCCCACTAGTCAAACGTCATATCTTCGTAATGCTTTGATGTACCATAACCTAGGAAATGTGTCATAAAACCACACTGCATTGAATGAATAGTCTGAATTTTCTCGGGTTAACAGATATTAAGATCATGAACAGACACGCAGACACCCACACACGCTTTGGACTCTGAAGCTTTCACCCACAACAGTCAATTAGCCAAACAGGAAGTGAACTATAGGACCATATCCTGCCAACGCTTTGACGTGTCGTACCCAAACTTGGTATAGAGACTCAGAACACTGCCCTGACCACGCAGAACCAATTACCTCAAACTCTCTAGCGCCCCCACTGGTCAAACGTCATATCTTGTCAACGCTTTGGCGTATTATAACCAAACTTGGTACATGGACTCAGGACCCTGTGCTAACCATTTAACAGGCCACTGAAGCTTGTTGAGGCCAACAAGTAACTTGTAACCAAACTGGGTATACAGACTCAGGGCCCTATTTGGACCATTCTGAATGATCTATTTCAGTGCGCTAGCTGGTCAAAATTCATATGTCAGCAATAGTTTGCATATCGCAACCAAACTTGGTACGTGGACTCAGGACGCTATTTGTACATGTGATGGATATGATATGAGTGTATTGTTGCGTTGTGGAATGTCACGGGTTGCAGAATTACACGTGCGAAGGCCTGTCACAGCTGCTTGCGGCTTTAATGTAATAGTTTTTTTTTGAAGCACAAACTTCATAATGCGGAAGAAGACTTTTGTACTGTATGTTAGCACTCAGCAGTCTCTCACACACAGTTGTGGTCAAAGTCACTGCAGAGTCAACAGGATGGTGGAAATTTTTTGTTTTTCCCACAGCCACTTGCATCATCACTCCCTTAACATAATCTGTAAAATCCGCCCCTTTATTGTTTCTACACTGGGGTCTGCATTGTGTCACATCCACTCAGATCACTGGAGGAAAACACATTGTCTCTCCTGGGAGTGAGGCTTAACGTGCGGCCTTCCCGGCACACACATGACAGATAACCCTGACTTCTTTTCTTTTCTGCCCAGAGTTGCTTTTTCTTCATGTGGGGCTTATTGCTTCAGCCTACTGGCTTTTGTAGTCTCTCATTCACCCCACATTGGTCAGGGTGGTCCACACTCACAACGTTTTATCCACCCCCTCAAAAAACTTCCCCACCATGACTCACCATTATCACATCTCTCAATGAAAAAAAGCTGTGCTTTCATTGTCTCTTGTGGTGTTCATTTCTCTATTGTCATTGGGCAATAGAGAGCAGATTCCATCCTCCCATCCTCCATGATTAAGGGTTGTGTCTGTATGTTTGCCTTGGCTGCTGGACAGGGTCATTGTTTGCATTGTCTTGGGGTCAGGACCAGTAGTGGCTTTGGAGATTGCAGCCCCTCAACACAAACATTTAGATGGCCCCAATGACCTGTCAGCTAAAGATAATGGAACTAGATTACTTCAGTTTGGGGTGAAATCTTTATAAATGATAAATGCTAAAGAGGAAGTGTAAGTTTTCATTTTTTGACCATCTATCATTGACAGTATTGTTGATGTTTTTTTCTGTAGGATAATGCCATTTTCATTATATTTTTGTACAAGAACAGTGTGTGTCTATCCTTTTTACACTGGGATTCTGGGAAAGGTGAATCTGTCCAGACCTGAAGCAGAAGGTGTCACATTCCTTTCTAAAGATCCTGCTTCTGCTGATGAACTGTTTCGTGGTACACAGGCTGGGTCTGTTTCTTGGAAGTGGAAAGTTTGCCCCTGTCTTGTGTTTAATCAGTTATTACTTGTTTCGGTGTACAAAACTTACTCTCAGGTAGACCACATCTGCGTCTTCCTGTTCCCCTTATTTGCACACACATACCTCTCTAGCTCATTTGCGTGGACAAGATAGCAATTTAGGTTAGTGTGAGTGGGTTTTTTTTAGTGGAAGCAATTCTTTCCCCTGAAATCTCCTGTGTAAAATAATGTTGCCCACCCAATCAGGGAAATAGGAAAATAAATAAATAAGTAAAAATCCACAAACACAACTGTTTATCAGCGTTTTCTTTGATCTTAGACAGGCCTGCTGCATGTTCCAGTGCTGCACCCCGTCCCTCCTCCTGCTCCGCCCACTCAGACGTCTCGCGCTGCAGTCTGGGGAGAGGGATGAATGAGGTAAGTGAAGGGGAGGGTGGGGGTGTGTGTGGGGGTGGGGGTGGGGGTGGAGGTGTTGGACTGGAGAGTCTCAGAGTTAGAATGTGTGTAAACATTACACATTTTTTTCTGTTTGTTTTGAGGTCTGAGTCATCGTATGTGTAGCAAACTTGTGTAAGCTGTGTAATGTGGAGCGTATGGATTTCATGAATATGCAGTTTCAGTGGATTTCTGACTGCTTTTAAATGTGTTTTTGTCCTCCGGTTCTCAAGGTCCTCTTGACCTTTGACTGCTTTCAATCAATATTGAATAAAGAAAGGAACTCTCTCTGGTGAATGACAGTAATGAAATTTTAGAAATCTGATGTTTAATGTCACTTATAGAGGGAACCTAAATATCAGTAAATCCCAGGTCTTACCTAACAGTGTTGAGTTTGGAGCTTCCTGAGCACACTCAGATCTTGCTTCTTTGTAAAGTGGTCCTCTGTCAAGGTTACATGGAAAGAGATAGGCTAATAAGGTCCAAGCTCTTTGATGGAAAATTCTAGTAACTTTGACCTTCTCTCTTACTTTTGTCTTTCCTTTCCTTCACATACTTAAATTACTCACTCATAGCCTGCGCCGACATAAAGTTAGTGGCATGGGCAATGCAGCAGTTAGCATTTACAGATGACTGGCTCACACAGCCAAAAGGTTAGCAAATGGCTGACTGGCAGCTTCTCCGAGCCAGGAGTGCCCACAGGCATGCTTGGATCCACGTCTGATCTTAAATGGCGCAAGTAATCCACCAGCAAGTCTGTGAATCATCTTGGGTCTGCTTATCATTTGGTTAATTATGGCTTATGACGTGTATAACTGTGCTTAAAGCAAAAGAATGTAATAATTTTACAGTAAAACACACAAACAAACAAATAAATAACAACAAAAAATGCTTAAAATTTAAGCTACACTGACATACAGTAAGTAAGCTGGAGTCTGTGACATTGCTTTTTTTCTGTAGGATAATGCCACGTTTATTATATTTTTGTAAAAGAACAGTGTGTGTCTATCCTTTTTACACTGGAATTCTGGGAAAGGTGAACCTGACCAGGCCTGAAGCAGAAAGTGTCTCCTCCATTTCTAAAGGTCCTTCCGCTGATGAACTGTTTCGTGGTACACAAGTTGGGTCTGTTTCTTGGAAGTGGCAAGTTTGCTCCTGTCTTGTGTTTAGTCTTAACTTACAAAACTTACTCTCAGGTAGACCACATCTGAGTCTTCCTGTTCCCCTTATTTGCACACACATACCTCTCTAGCTCATTTGCATGGACAAGATAGCAATTTCAGTCAGTGCTGGTGTCAATTTAGAACACCAGCAAGTCTGTGAATCATCTTGGGTCTGTTGATCATTTGGTTAATTATGGCGTGTATACCTGTGCTTAAAGCGAAAGAATGTAATTATTTTACATTGAAACACACAAACAAACAAATAAATAATAAAAAATGCTTAAAATTCAAGCTATACTGACATGCAGTAAGGAAGCTGGAGTCTATGACATTGCTGATGTGCACCCAGAACATGTGGTATTGCACAGTGTAATGTCATTGTCTTGGGCAAATTGGCTTGTCCCTTAATGCTATGGTGCCCAGTTCTTTGAAAACTGACAGAAATGGGAATACACTGTGTTAAAGGGTATGATAATTAAATTGATTAGGCTTTAGTTTAGCATTATGGAAAAAGCACCTCCTACATGTACTGCTTTATTGAATAACCAACAGTTCTTTGTTTGCTGTAAAGTGTTTTTTAGGTCAGGCACTACCACCAATCCTCAAAACTATGTTGCAGTTGTGAAAGAGTGTGTGTGAAAGAATGCATATACTTCTGTGTGTTAAGCTGTTTGACGTGGGTCCACTCTCCTCCACTCTCTATTTCTGATCCCCTCAGGGTCGATCAGTTGCCACCCTTTTACGGCGCTACCGTGTCGCCATGACGGAGTCGGAGAACACACCCCCCTCCAATGCTGCCGCGGCCAGTCAGACAACGTCAGGAGATAGCCCAGACACACAGTCGCAGGAGGCAGATGCCCACTTCATCCTGTCATCTCTGGACAATCTGTTTGAGAGCACAGAGGGCTCGCCATCCACCCAGGACTCATCGTCCGCCAAGCCTGTGTCTGGGCAGCAGGCAGCAGGCGACAGCAAGCAGAATTTGCGCATCAAGTTCCAGGGTGCCTTCAAGAAGGGCATCTCTAATCCCATGGACCTCCTTGAGTCCACGATTTATGAGTCCCCAGTGCCTCCGGGCTCCAAGAAGGCACCCATGGACTCACTCTTTGACTACGGGACATGCCGGGAGACAAACAACCAAAAACGGAGAAGGAAGAAACTTCCTCGGGGGTAAGAAGACAATGAGGGGAAGAGGATTTGGGTTAGGAGTTAGTCATGAGCTGACCTTTAAATTTCAATGGTCACAAATTTTAATCAGTAATGAAATCTTTTTTTCTTAGATTTTTTCCCAAATCTCACAGCTTTCCTTCTTGCCTTTTTTTTTGATCCCTCTTTCGCCTCCTCTCTGTCATTAATAAAATCTGGAGATGCTTTAGCTTGAAAGGGTCTAGCGAATCACCTGTAATGATATCTTCATGGCTGTATGTACTGTTTGCTGTAGAGCACACAGCTTGCACTAGCAGTTTGAGACGAAACACAGAGATCTTGTTGTTGGGCTCCCTGGGCCGCCGTTGAGGTAATATTTAGGTTATGGGCTGTTCCTGGTTTTTCTGAGTGTGCAGCACACAGTGGGGTGTATTATGGGCTACTAGGGAGAGTCTTACATTAAGGGGTGGGCCTTTTTTTTCCTTTTTTCCTTTCACCTCACCTGTGTAAGTCCAGCTATTTTTTTTTTTTTTTTTTTGGAAAATGGCTCCATTCTATTTACAGGGGCAGTTAGAAATGGAGCTGTGTTGATTCAAAGGGGCTTAGGTCAGTTTAAATATGGCACATTATCAAATTAAGTTAGCTTGTGATTTACTTCAAATTGCTATATTTTTCCACAGCTTTGAAATATATCTGCTGATATGTGACAACTCCTTATTAAGCACACCTCACTGAAGTTCACAGAAGAGTCTGTTGATATAATTTGAACAAAATATATAAAAAAGGCATAAAAATGTTGTTCCCTCAATTTAGGCTGATATATCTGTGAAGGCCACACACATACTCTGGCTGAAGTTTATGAAGCTTACAGGCAAATTTTGTTTTCACAGAAAAGCAGAAGTTTGTGACGAGGACCCCACAGATGACCCTCCGAAAGTGGTTAAGAACTTCAACCGGTCTCTTCTTTTTGATGCGGTTTCACGAGCTGAACCCGAGGCACTGGATGGTCTCCTGGAGTACCTGAAGAGCCGCGACAAGAGACTGACTGACGAGGAGTTCAGAGGTGAGGCCCACATAGGAAGGAAAAGGAGGACTTCAGTGCCGACGCCCCCATCCACCCCGGGTTTACTCATGCAGTCCAGGCAGGATTAACAAGTCACTGTGGACAGCAAAGGTCAACATGCAACTTGGGGGTGTTTGTTTGGATAATGAAGGTTCTGTGTGCGGAGATTGCTTGAAAGAGGCTTGGTCACTCAGACATAACTCACAGAAGGATTCAGAGGGGTTTAGAAGAGGGAAGAAAGGGATAGGAAGAGAGCAAATGAAAAGAAAAAAGAGAGAGAGAGATGGTCTCATCCCCAGAGAACGTATCTATAAAAATAGATGTGAAGAGGTGAGTGTGTCACAGATGTAAAAGCACAGTAGAGTTGAATGCCAAAAGCACAGTGCAGTGCAGTGTCTGATGGGAATAAAGCCCTTCCACCTAGTGTTGATTCAGCAGCTCATTTGATAAATCACATTGTAACACGTTTTGACTGGGGTTATGCAATTACTTGATATTTTATCACCATTTGGCAGGAAGTCATTACCAAAATAGCTGGAACCTCCCCTAGCTTTCACTGCTGGATGAATTACAGTATCCCTTGTGGTCTTAATCGCAAGCGGATGCTCCTGAAAACAGGCAACGTCTCGGTTTTTCCACTCTCCCTAAGAGAGATAACATTTTTGCACGCGGTGTTAACTCTGTACTGGCTGTCATGGAAGCATGGCTATAATTCACAGTCACCTCAGCAGACAAATTTTAACATAGACCAGTGTTTTGCCTGACACAGGATGTCTATTTTGTGTACAAATTTGCACATAACTGGGTGTTACCAGTTTAGCATATAGACATAAAATAGCATATTGTCTCACATCTTCAACAGATATACCACTAACCAAAACACACCATGGTTTTGTTCACAAATGTCTTTATTTATCAACCAGCTTTAGTAAACTTTCATTGTAACATCCACGCCTGCTTCCTGTCGGCCATGCTGGGGCGGCACAGAGCATGTAGCACGGCACAGCCAGAAATCACAGCAAACTGTCCCTGAAAGAGGAGCTTAACAGGCATTTCTAAAGAACTCCTCCCAGCCTGAATGCAAACAGAGAGAAATGAGGATGACAAAATGACACAGCGAAAGAGAGGCAAGCTGTGTGTGTGTTTGGGTGTGAGACCCACAGATTGCGTTTGCTGTCTCTAAGGCTGTGTGTGGCTATATTTATCTCTCTTCTCTAGCTCCCCAAACAGTGACTTTGACCTCTTGTTCAAATGGGTGGTCTGGTCCTCTAGACCCTGCATCTCCCTAACAGCAGAGACCCCCTGCCTCAGATGAATACACGTGTCATTCCCTGCCTTTACTGTTGCTCTCTTAACTGAAACCTTGAACTATTGACTACTCAATTAGTCAAATGTCTGTTTAAATGAGATGCTCAACCTCTCTTGTTTCTTTTTCCTTCCAGAACCATCTACGGGAAAAACATGCCTTCCCAAAGCCCTGTTGAATCTGTACAGCGGACAAAATGACACCATTCCTCTGCTGGTTGATATAGCGGAACAGACGGGGAATCTGCGCGAGTTCATTAACACACCCTTCAGAGATGTTTACTACCGAGGTGAGGCCTCTCACCTCCTACAGGGCCCCATTGGTTCTGTGTGTGACCACACAACACAGGCACACAGTTGCCCAGGGTGCAGTAGGTTTCTCACAGTGCGTTTGCCTTGCACAAAAGAGATGACTAATTAAAGTGGTTGATGGAACGACATGTTCTAAAGGTTGACCTTGAGCCCTTGTTCTGAAGAGCAGTGTCGTTTCAAGTTTGGAGCTACCCTGTGTGGTTTATGTGTTTACATCTTCTGTATAGACACCATGTTTACAACGGGACAACGTGATGCACTGTGTATGTGTAGGCTGCCACACAGTCATGCCTGTAGAAGGGTCTGGTTTGAGTGTGGTCCGAGAGCACTTGTAAAGGCAGACAGGCGACATCCACAGACACAGTATTAAGATGGTGTTGACATGTTCACAAAACTGCTGAGACAGTCCAGCTGGCAACACTAACTAGCCCTGTTAAAGTCAAACTAAACAGTGCAAATGCCTTTCCTAAACATGCCGATAAAGATGTTACAAGTTTCAAGAGTTTGCTTTGATGGAAGCTGTGCTTATCAGGCATGCAATAGACAGGACCAGTTCATGTCTTTTCACATTAAGTTTACTACAGAGCTACTGTTTTGTTTTTTTCACCCCAGGACTTTTTTTTACACAGACCCTCTTTACCTGATTTTACAGTGAGGCAAACTTTCTCATTTCTTCATTAGTAGAAGTCATCTAGATGATCTAGATGACTTCTGCACCCCAGGTAACTTAGTAGAAGTCATCTAGATTCAAAGGATGTACTTTTTTTTTTAGGAAAGAAGACAGTGCCCAGTGATTATGGACTGGAGGCATTTTTTTTCTATGGAGAGATCTTTTAGTGTTCTGTGTGGCTGTGTTCTGAAGGATGCTCTCTTGTTCTACCAGGCCAGACAGCGCTACACATTGCCATTGAGAGGCGCTGTAAGAAGTATGTGGAGCTCCTGGTGGAGAAGGGGGCTGACCTGCATGCTCAGGCCCGTGGCCGCTTCTTCCAGCCCAAAAACGAGGGAGGATACTTCTACTTTGGTGAGTCTTATGCCACATCTAACACAAGCCATTTTCATGTACATTTGTATATGCCGTGGGTTGGACACTCTTTTTTTGATGACATCAGCTGCTACTGTGCTATTAATAAGTCGGAATGACGTAGTTGTGGTGTTTGCTCCATGGTCAGTCTGTTTGATCTGAAATATCTACATACCAGTGGAGAGGAAATAAACTCTCAGCGGTGTGCTTACTGTAGGCCATCTTTATTGACTTCATTTTGATTCAGTCTGTGCGTTAAATGAGAAATCCGGCATGAAGCAGTCAGTAGCCCTGTTGCTCAAGGTCACTGAATGCTATAGGAAAAAGGACCAGAAAATCTGATACAACGTGAACCAAATAGCGAATTGGCAGCTAACCAAATGGGGCACAGAAACTCACTTTCAAACTCATTTTCCAGTGCTGCAATCAGCAGATGTTAGCTGCCAGTTCCCTATTTGGTTTATGTTGCATCTAATTTTCTTATTCTTTTTCCTATAGCTAGCACTCACTGACCTCGAACAACAGAACTATTGATTGATTCACACCGAAACTTCTTTAAGTTTGACATATAGGCTAGACCAGAGCATCAACTTTCTCCCCAATTTTATCTGATCGTGTGTGATCACATTTAGGCCTGCTGATGATGAGAATGGTTAATGCCAATTTAATATCATTTGATCACTTGTGTCTGTGGAATCCCCTTTACCCTGCTCCTAGTCTCAAAATCTATAGATATTTATATGCTGTAGAAACAGGAAGTGCTTGAGGTGGAGATCTACAGTGGAAAGTAGACTGAAGTGTTCCTAATGGACATGTGCACCCGCTGCCATGGTAAAGTCAGGTGACTTTCTTGAAGAGCTCACCCCTAAGAGCCAGCCCCTCTTGGCAAGGCATGCGAATGACCAGAGACAGTTGAAGTATTCATGAAATGGCTCAGCTTAGTACGGCTAAGGGCAGGAGGCGTCTGTGGTTGCAGGGCAGGGCTGGATGAAGAAAATAACGTCAACAAAAACGGACATGAAGTCACAAATAAAACAGGTTGAAGTAGACACGGTGAGGATAAAGAAGGCCTCTGTCTGTTTAGTGGGCTTGCTAAACAGACCAACAGCTTGGGATTCTAGTTGAGGGAACCTTATGTTTGTTGACCTGGCTGAGGTCATTGGACTTGCAGACGTTTAAGGGGAACTTCATGGTGAAATGGCTTGACCTCTCACTGCCCTCTACTGGCAGTAAGGTGGAACTAGACAATTTGCAAAGAACTAACTTTGCAAACTGCCTAACTGTGCTTTCAGTGGCTTAACAGATTGAATGTATTGCTATATGTCTTTTCTATGTGTAGGGCAAAATTCATGTTGCTCATTCAAATATTTAGCCCCTTGCAGGAGACAGAGATGAGAAATCATTGCAAAACAACAGAAACTGACAGACTCAGTGAATAATAGCTTGGGAAAAGGAGAGGGGTATTAAAAATTGAACCATTTTTATCTGTGCTGGAGAGCACCCACAGACACCCTTATGTGCAGCTCTCTCCTCCGCAATCCTCCTCTCCCCTCCTCTCTCCCTCAGTGGTAACCCAGACGGCATCTAGACTCTCAAGCAAAACTGATCCCTGACCTGGACCTTGTGCAGATTGTAGATGTTTTCTTTTGCTCCTCGGATGCCAGCAGGGCTGCGAGACTGTGAGTTGTGGCCCAGAGCTGGGCCTGCCTTGGTTTGCAAATGTGGTGTATGACGTGCCACAGGTGTGAGACTGTTTGAGACTGACATCTGGCCCTGACCTGACTGACAGATTTAGCGCCACGAGTGTCTGCCACTGCGGCACTGTGAGATGTGTGTGTGTGTGTTGGTGGGGGTCTGTGTGTGGGTGTGCGTGTGTGGGGACTCCTCCTGAGTCACGTGAGCGTGCGGCAGGCTCTGGCAGCAGCCAAGCTGGTTAATGTGCTTTAGCAATCATGCTAATGCCCCAAAGCGCTAATGCAAATCAAGGGAGTGAGAGTGAGAAAGAGGCGTGCTCAACGGGGGGGCTCACACACAGGCAATCTGTCGCCCTTGGCAACCACTTATTCTCGGCATCATCGGCATCCCCGCTTTTTAGGGCACCTCTGTGGAAAATAGAATGCTTCTTAAAGCATGAAGAGGTGGGAGTTTAAGAGATTAAAAATGAATGCCCTGTCGAAACTGTGAGCTGATTATAAGTAGGAGGCCCCCACCCTCTGTGTCAGGCCTCACAGCTGCTAGCTAATGGGATGTTGCTGAAGGGTAGAGTGCAGTTTGTGATTCCAGTCCAGTACACTCAAATACAACAAATTTTACACTCGCGTGCCTGTTGCTGTTACACACTCCAAAAATGATGGGTTTCGCTCACAGCACTTGCTTTGCAAATGGAAAACAGTTTCTCTGAGCAATCAATAATCAACACATTGCTTTAGGGGCACAATATTAAGGTGTTTCATTTTTTGGGCTGGAGAGCCTTTAAAGCTTATCTAAACCAAAAATAAATATGTTAGCACAAAGCATGAGAGCAGTTTGGGTTAAGTCTATATTTGATAGTGGGAACAGTTGAAGCATTTTTAATGTCATTGGTGTTGATTCCAAAGTTGAACCACATAGCACCTGAAAGCTGCTTCACCATCTTCCTGAAGGGTTTAAGTTGTGTGTATTCAAACATATCAGACAAGTAGTTTGGTCCCATTCCATTTAGTGACTAATAAACAAACCATGGTGTTTAAAGTCAATTCAGTAGCTTACTAGAAGCCAGTGCAATGGCTTCAATGCTTGTTAGGTGATGTTCCAAACTCACTCTATAGCAGCTGATGCTAATTAGCACGCATCCTCAGTCAGATAGATGAGCTAATTAGTGAAAACACCTGTGTTTAAATGCACAAACTATGCATCTTGTGCTAATCTACGCTAGTATGCAGATTTTTATCACAATGTTTGTAGTTTGCAAAAGATGCGTTTAGGATATAAAGACATGGCAAATACGGTACACTCTGGACAGTTATGTGTACGCAGAACATGAATCTTCTCTATTGTAGCCTAACTCACTCAGAAAACAATCCTACCACATAAACTACCGGTCAAAAGTTTTGGGTCACTTCGATTTCCTTGTTTTTCATTGAGACACTCAATAATTCTTTCTGTTGATAGGAAACATAGCAAATGAACAAGGCATACAGTTTCTGTTAGATAAGTAATTCATGATTTTATTTAAAATGATGAATGTGTTAGACTTTGTGTCCATTTAAAAAGTTACCTTTTGTGGCAATTATAGGTTGGAAAATATGAGGCATTCCAGGTGTCAAGTGATCTGATGAGATTTCACCCCATGCTTTCAAGAGCATCTTCCACAAGATAGATTAACTCAGTAGACACTTCTTCCCTAGCAGTCAGGTTTCTCTGACAAAAGCCCCATAATGTTCATATAAAGAAATGGTTGTGGCTACTCCAGTATTCTGTCAGCTGTCAAAATTCAGATTGACCGATTTTCTTTAAATGTTGTTAGCATACAGTAGTTTGTAGATATGTATAGTGGTTGTGATTGTGTTGCAGGATTAATTTGGCCCAATCATGTGCTGTCCACGGAGTATTGTGTGGCTTTGCAAAATTTTATGATATTCTCCTTTCCCCAAAGTCCCTTGAAATCTGTACAAATCTACCCTTTTACCACCTCCAAAGCAGCCTGAGATTGTTAAACCATGCTTGACTGACGACATTAAGAACAGTTCTTGCATCTTGCATCACAAATGAGATTTGCTTGTCTATATCTAATTCCTGCAAAAGGTGACTTTTTAAATGGCTTTACAAGTCTGAAAACCATGTTCACCATTTCAGATAAAATCATTAATTGTATCTCTAACATGGACTTCATGTTGTTCCTTTGCATTATTTCCTACTCACATTAATTTCATAAATGTTTTCTTGGAAAACAAGGAAATATGTAAGTGATCTAAAACTTAAACCGGACTGGTAGTGTATGTGCTCCCACCCATCACTAAACTAGTGAATACTCATTTTTTATCGTAAATTCTTTAGTAAATCAGCTTATTATTGATATCACCTGTATTACAGTAAGAGCACAGGCAGAAGGAGTGTATTAGGACTTTAGCTTTCTGCTCACTCAACTTTTAACAGGAGGGGTAATGCCAAGTACAGAACTCACTGCATCACTAATATTCCTTTTTGCGCTTTTGGGACAACAGAGTAATTTCATTGGACATATGATTAAGAATGTATGGAATGTTTGTGTTTGTGATAATGCATGCAAGGTGAGGCTTCTCTAGTACATAGAGTCTATGTAGTCTCAGGAGAGGGTGCTTTATGATATTAGCGACAGCTAACAAAACTGGCATGTTGAGTTTGTTTTGTGCCTAAGGATAATAAATATATGATATAATAATTAAATTTATATATATATATATATATATATATATATATATGGGTTTGCTGCTGTAATGGAGGATGTCAGGTGCTTCTCCCTGATCTTCCTGTGTCTTGTTGTTTTCCTTCACATCATGCAGGTGAGCTGCCCTTGTCTTTGGCCGCCTGCACCAACCAGCCAGACATGGTCCACTACCTGACGGAGAACCCGCACAAGAAGGCCGACCTGCGCAGGCAGGACTCCCGGGGCAACACAGTGCTGCATGCTCTGGTGCACATCGCCGACAACACGCGAGACAACACGCGCTTCCTCACCAAGATGTATGACCTGCTGCTCATCAAGAGTGCCAAACTCTATCCCGACAGCAACCTGGAGATGATCCCCAACAATGATGGCATGTCCCCCCTCATGATGGCCGCCAAGCTGGGCAAAATTGGGGTGAGAGATGGATGTGCTTCATAGAGATGGTGCACTATAGCCTGAAAACTCAAATCACAATGTTTCATATTGATGATATAAATGGCAATAGATGACGATATAAATGCTACTTTTACTAAACAAACGCTATAAATGCTACTAAACAAACAACTTAATTAAATGCAACATTATTTCAGTTAACAGACTACAGAATAGTTTTCTTCACAAATTACTAAAATTCAAGTGACAATGCAAGCACAAATGACATATATCAATTATGAAATCATATGAGGTATAATATACTATATGGCACCAAACATTGTATTGCATTGATATGAGTTGATATATCACTAGTGCTACTAGTGTCAATACTACCTGAGGTGTGAGAATTTGGTTTAAAAGTATCCCTGACGGGTAAGACATGTTGGCCTTATAAGACTGACGGGATCAACTTTAATTAACAGGATTTAAAAGATGCCACTGCATTTACGTCTCAATGCATTCTGGGTAAAAATGGATGTCACCTGGTTGATATTGATGGTTTCTATGTGCAGCAACAGCTTGGACCTTGATTAGCTCAACCAGGTGATGTCACTTTTTACAACAATGGCAGATTACGAGTGAAAGGATTTTCTTAACTTTTAATAAAGCCAAAAACATTTGGAGTGCTTTTAATCAAGTTTATGTAGCTGACACCAAGCCCAACATGTATTACTAGCCAGGGATCCTTTAACTGAGATCTACTGTATTATAAATACAATAGTAGCAGCCTATATATTGGCCTGACATCTCCACACATAAAATAACACAGTGTATTAGCAATTGTTCTGAGGTTGATCTCAGTCCTTGTTTTGGGTGAAACCCTGATGTGTGTGATGTGTGTTTGGATGCAGGTGTTCCAGCACATCATCCGCAGGGAGATCAAAGATGAAGAGGCACGTCACCTCTCCCGCAAGTTCAAGGACTGGGCCTACGGGCCGGTGTACTCTTCTCTCTACGACCTCTCTTCTTTGGACACATGTGGGGAGGAGGTCTCTGTGTTAGAGATTCTGGTTTACAACAGCCGCATAGAGGTAGGTATGCATGTGTGTGCGTGTGTGTGTGTCAACTTTAGTCAACCAGTCAACTCTACTAGAAATGTCTGGTATGCTTTTGTGAACCATGTGCATATGGGCTGTTATACAGTATAAGTGAAGATCATTGAATACTGACCAAGATAGAGCAACATAATACGTTACAATGGAAGCAAACATGAATAGTTCCGCTCTACATAAGTGGGAGTATTACATAATATCACAATATAAACTTTTCAATGATATTCTGTATCAGCGTTTGAGGGCTCAACTGCATAAAGGGGGATATACTCCCTCCCCTTTGCAAAAACGAACATTTGTGCCTCTCGTGTGTGAGTGTGCGTGTGTGTGTGTGTGTGTGTGTTCTCTAGTTATTTCACTTCAAGGTTATTCAAGTTGAAAACAGTCTATAATTGAATAACATCACATGGTCATGAAGAAGAAGCATAAACACAAAGTCAGTCAACTCTCATGTGTTTGATGCGGGAGAGGATTTGATGAAGACAGAAACTGAGAGAGAGAGAGAAAAAAAAAGAGAGAGAGAGAGCAAAAAAGGATGTGTCACTTTCACCTTTTCATGCTGCTTGTCAAGCTTGAGGCAGTTTCTCCTTGCCTTCTTCCCATCCTTAGATCCTCTGTTTTCTATATCCTCTTGTGTCTCCCACTCCCCCCATCCCCGGCATTTGGAAAACGCAGCGGTGCTCGCGGCTACAACACAGCACTTCTCCAGGGCTCCAATCAGTGGTCACAGAAGGACAGGATTAAACAATGAATGTAAAAAGAGTAGTCTTGCCGCAGGCTATTTTGCCTGCATTGCCAGTACAGGCAAACACTTTTGAAATAATATCTTATGCTTTTACCCTCTTAGCAGATGACTATAGAAGTGGGGGGAAAAAGAGAGACTCGCTACTAGATGAACTCATTGGTGGGTCCCTTAAAAGCTCATGCATAAAGAATGCTAACCCACACACAGGATTTCTGATAATACAACCTCAAGGGAAATGGCTTTACATCCATACAAATGCCACTAGAAGACAAAGAAAAAGTCAGGTTTTGATAAGTGCCTGAGGTTACACACCAAGCTAAAAAAAACAAACAAAAAAATGTATTCAGCTTAACGGTTGTACTCAATACAGACCTCATGCAGTATCCACAATGCCACAATGTCTTTTTCACTTCACAGCTGCACAGCCCTACAGCTATGCCATTAGACAGATGAAAAGAGCTTGAGAAAGCCCTTCTCGTACAGCAGCGTTTCTCAAACTGTGGGGCGTGAGCACATGACAGGTGGGGCGCAAGACAAAGCTTAAGACCGATGGCAGCACCATGCTCCCCGAATTCACACCTATTCGTCTCTGTTAGAGTACTTGCAGAGTGTTTTGTCAAACAGATACCATGCACAAACCATGTGAAACTGCACAACTAGAGCTTTCCAGTGCTATTACTCCCTACTTGCTATGATAAACGGTTTGCAAAAAAAAATGCTTTGAAATGACACAAAAATAGTAATATTAATACGCATTCATCTCATTCCCATTGACCTCAGTGAAATATCTCATGATCTCTTTACTCAAAAATGTCATACCACATATCAAAATAAACAGGAGAACCTACCGATTTCAATGCTGTGCAGCTTTCCTCTGTATGATTTGTGGTACTTGGGTAATCTGTTCTTGAAATCACATCAAATTTCTGCGTTGTCTCAAACCTCCACCACAAAATTTCCTCTCCAAATCAAAAGTTGTTCTCAGATTTCGTTCTCGGAATTTGTTGATTGCGATGGAACCCTGTGTCTGTTGCACCCCTATTCTTCTCTGTTCAATGAAATATAAATAATATATGAAAATGAATAAAATATAATATTCTCTCAGTACATATATTTCTGTAAATAACAAACCCAAACAGTATGCAACCATCATGATTCGAAAACCCACCCTATCCAAATATGAAAAGATATTTCTACTGGCATGCTTCCTATCCTTCCTTACAATCAGAGATAGCTTAAAAGTAAAGGTAGTGAAATTACAATGAAAATAGCCCAGAACCCATAGGGTTAAATGGCTCATCGTGAAAGAAAAACATCATAACATCAGAATCATAAAGACAAGACATAAGTACACAAAAAATGTCAGATAATGTAAAATTGGACCTATTTTGCTGCAATGTTTTGAAAGGCAGGTGGAGCGTGAAAATACTCCCCCCTTCCAAAGTGGGGTATGACAGAAGAAGTTTGGGAACCACTGTCATCTAGAGAGTCATTAAATAAGGGGATTGAATGTCTGCTGTTACCTTGAGTCTGCTGTCATGTTTGCAAAATGTAAGATTCCAGAATCATGTGAGTCCGATATGAGTTTGATATGGACATTCTACAAAACCTGCTGGTGAAATCAGTGAAAGGTATTTAGAGAGGGAGATAAGGATTGTATAGTAGCAGGAAATTCCCCATTGTACAGTTTGGGTTCTCTCAGCAGAACCGTCATGAAATGCTGGCCGTGGAACCGATCAACGAGCTGCTCAGGGCCAAGTGGCAGAGGTTTGGTGCTGTCACTTTCTACATCAGCGTCATCTCCTACCTGTTCACCATGATCGTCTTCACTCTAGTGGCCTACTACCGGCCCACAGAGGGACCGGTGCGTGCCTTTGTCTGTCTGTCTGTCTGTCTGTCTGTCTGTCTGTCTGTGTGTGTGTGTGTGTGTGTGTGTGTGCATGTGTGTATGTGTGTGTGTGTGCCATGTGTGTATGTGTGTTCATGTTTACATATGTGCTATGTTCTTAGAGCTATGAGTGTATACAATGCTTAAATGGCTTAAAAAATCTATGAATGCATTCTATATTATGAAGTGATTTCTTAAGGTATAGTTTTTCATAACAACAAAATGCCTGTGTGTGTGCACTATGTGTGTGAATTAGTAAGTGAATGTGTTGCCTATGTGTGAGAGTTGAGTTGATCTTCTGTGTGTGGCAACAGCCTCCATACCATTATGAGACCAGTGCAGACCACCTACGACTGGCTGGAGAACTCATTACTGTCGGCTCTGGAGTCTTCTTCTTCCTCAGCAATGTGCGTGGCAAAAACTGGCAAGACACACACACACACACACACACACACACACACACACACACATAGCTCTACAGCCAAAATACAGTGTTTTCTTCAAAGGCTTGAGCTTAGCAATAACACATTGCAGCTCAAATCTCATTATTCTGTCAATGCTTGCTAGAAATGTGCTGATTAAGCTCTGGTCTTAGCTTAACTTTCAGGATTTTTTTTTCTGCTGTACATCCGGCTGTCCTCTAAAGCCTGTTAAATATGCTAAAGTCTTCCTCTCCACCCTCTTAGATTAAGGACCTCTTCCTGAAGAAGTGCCCGGGGGTCAACTCGTTATTTATTGATGGATCCTTTCAGCTACTCTAGTAAGGCTAACACACATACTTTTCCTCTTCTCATCTCCTTTCTCTCTCTCTCTTTGTCTCTCTCTCCATCACTTTCTCTTTGTCCCTCTCTCTCTTGCTCTCTTTCTGCCGTCTTCTATTCTCTCAGTCTCCCTCCCTCCCTCCCTCCCTCTCTCCCTCCCTCTCTCCCTCTTCCATCTCCTGCTGCATCCTTCCGCATCTCCTCCTTCGGCTAATTTCTCACCGTCTTAATTGAGCTGTCTAATTAATTCTACAACCTCTTCTGCGGCGTATTTTGTAGTTTATATCTCCGCTAATAAAAGCCCCTACAAGCGTGAGGAGAAAAGGAAAAGGGGAACACGCAGAGCACTGTTTATGCTAATCTGGGTTCCTAAACTGACAAGGCCTGGAGCGCCACAGTCAAAGAATAAAGGGGTAAGGGGAAGAAAAATACAACAACAGAACAACTCTACGCCCTTTCGCACGAGGACAAACTGTCTGTTGCTCTGAGGCGCACGGCTGCGTTTGAGTGAGGTGTTTTCTAGACCCAATGTGACTCCTGTATCTTTTATTATTCATTAGTTATTTGATTTTATTTGATTTTTTTCCTCTCCTCAGCTTCATCTACTCTGTGCTGGTGCTGGTGGCTGCCGCGCTCTATCTGTCTGGCATCGAGTCGTACGTGTCGGTGATGGTGTTCGCCCTGGTGCTGGGCTGGACCAACATGCTCTACTTCACCCGCGGCCTCAAGCTCACGGGGACCTACAGCATCATGATCCAGAAGGTATAGTGAGCGTCAGCGTCCCGAGACGTCACGCGATAGCCGACAGCCCTCTGGCAAAATTGGCCAGCTCGGGATAACGGAGAATGGTAGCCATCAGCAAATTGCTGCTGCAACTCAGCAACACGGCACTGAGAGTGTGCTTTTTCTCTCCTCGTCCTTTTTCAGTGGCTCAGAGAAGCTTTTGTGGCAAGCCACTTGCTCATTAGCCTCCCTTATTTTCCCCCTCTCCCAGATCCTCTTCAAAGACCTGTTCCGATTCCTGCTGGTCTATGTGCTCTTCATGATCGGATACGCCTCAGGTATGTACAGCACACTCAGATCCCTGAAAAAAACTTCCCGGCTGTGATGATGGACACTTAGGAATACTCAGTTGCTCGCAGTTCAGTCCATTTTAATTCAGTTTGTTGTAGTTTGGTTCATCTGAGTTCAATTCAGTCAACGTTAAAACCTGACTGATATATTTAGCATAGTATATCCATAGTGACATCAAACCCAGGAATCAAACCCAGGCTACATGATTACCCATCAGTGATGTTACCACTGCTCTGGCATGTTCACACATTCACGTTTTTAGCCCACTTCAGCTGAGCTTGATAGCACAGTTATTTAGTCTTGTAAGTAGAAATGAAATGCCCATCACCCCATAAGCAGTGCTATGATAACCCATTAAAACCTGGAGCAGCATCTATGTGTTTTACCCCTTAAGACCTGGAGCAGCATATATGTCACTTTTAATCATTTTTGTCAGTTTTAAGACCTGTAACTAGAAGATTACGGCTAAGTCAACCCGAATACATGACAAAGCTGAAGGCTCTTAAATGTTTTCTATTTCATACTTCTATCTGCTCCAGAGCCTGAGAAATAAAGCATTTAATAGGTGTTGCATTTTTTTCTTTTGCATTTTTTGAAAATCCTAGGTTTAGGGGGTCTTTTTAGCAGGTGTTTTAGGTCTTGATAAACTGGTTCCTTTGACTGTTTTCCCCTCTCTGCCCACCACAGCCCTGGTCTCTCTTCTGACTGTTTCCCTCTCTGCCCCACCACAGCCCTGGTCTCTCTCTGACTGTTCTCCCCCTCTGCCCACCACAGCCCTGGTCTCTCTCCTGACTGTTCTCCCCCTCTCTGCCCCACCACAGCCCTGGTCTCTCTCCTGACTGTTCTCCCCTCTCTGCCCACCACAGCCCTGGTCTCTCTCCTGACTGTTCTCCCCCTCTCTGCCCCACCACAGCCCTGGTCTCTCTCCTGACTGTTTTCCCCCTCTCTGCCCCACCACAGCCCTGGTCTCTCTTCTGACTGTGTGTCCCCCTCTCTGCCCCACCACAGCCCTGGTCTCTCTTCTGACTGTGTGTCCCTCTCTCTGCCCCACCACAGCCCTGGTCTCTCTCCTGACTGTTCTCCCCCTCTCTGCCCCACCACAGCCCTGGTCTCTCTCCTGACTGTTCTCCCCTCTCTGCCCCACCACAGCCCTGGTCTCTCTCCTGACTGTTCTCCCCCTCTCTGCCCCACCACAGCCCTGGTCTCTCTCCTGACTGTTCTCCCCCTCTCTGCCCCACCAGCCCTGGTCTCTCTCCTGACTGTTTCCCCCTCTCTGCCCCACCACAGCCCTGGTCTCTCTTCTGACTGTGTGTCCCCCTCTCTGCCCCACCACAGCCCTGGTCTCTCTTCTGACTGTGTGTCCCCCTCTCTGCCCCACCACAGCCCTGGTCTCTCTCCTGACTGTTTCCCCCTCTCTGCCCCACCACAGCCCTGGTCTCTCTCCTGACTGTTTTCCCCCTCTCTGCCCCACCACAGCCCTGGTCTCTCTTCTGACTGTGTGTCCCCCTCTCTGCCCCACCACAGCCCTGGTCTCTCTTCTGACTGTGTGTCCCCCTCTCTGCCCCACCACAGCCCTGGTCTCTCTCCTGACTGTTTCCCCCTCTCTGCCCCACCACAGCCCTGGTCTCTCTTCTGACTGTTCTCCCCCTCTCTGCCCCACCACAGCCCTGGTCTCTCTTCTGACTGTGTGTCCCCCTCTCTGCCCCACCACAGCCCTGGTCTCTCTTCTGACTGTGTGTCCCCCTCCCGACTCGGACTGCCCCGGTGACGAAGGTTGCCCCACGTACCCCAAGTGCCGTGACACAAACACCTTCAGCAACTTCCTGCTGGACCTGTTCAAGCTGACTATCGGCATCGGCGAGATGGAGATGATCCAGAGTGCCAAGTACCCCGTGGTCTTCCTCATCCTGTTGGTCACCTACATCATCCTCACCTTCGTGCTCCTGCTCAACATGTTAATTGCTCTGATGGGCGAGACCGTGGGACAGGTGTCTAAGGAGAGCAAGAAGATCTGGAAGCTGCAGGTGAGACTGACAGAAACTGAGACCGAGACAGACAGGCTTGGATGGACTCAGCGGTGATTCATTTGTTCAATATCACTGTGTCCTCATTGCCTTATTCTGATTCCTCTGTAATATCGCAAGCAGGAGACTGAAAGCCCCAGGGCTGAGTTAGACATTACTGTCACAGTCATTTTATGTCTAATTATTATGTCTAATCATTGTACTCTGTTATATAGGTCATGATTCATCTGAATGGGCTCAGTGCATAGACGACGAAAAGTCCCAGAAAGACGTTCGTGTCAGGATGGTCACTCTTTTCCGGTGAACGTCTATTTTTGTGAAGTACAGTAGGCTAGATTAATATTAGGCATAAGTACTAGTTGTATAGTGTAGTTATAGTAGGTTTGCTATCCAAAGTGAGCTCTCCATGTTCCTCGCCAGTTCAGGGTTCATTTTGTAGTTAGCTCGTAGCTATAATCTCATTACAATTGCTTGCCAATGTAAAAGTTAATTACCGGAAATGGTCGACCATCCTGACACTCCCCCCATGCACATAGGGAACTGGTGGTCTGTTCAGACTTGTGGGGTGTTATTGCTGGTCTTACTAATGTGTGTGTGTGTGGCTTTTACCAGTGGGCCACAACCATCCTGGATATTGAGCGCTCCTTCCCTGTGTGCCTGCGCAAGTCTTTCCGGGTGGGGGAGATGGTGACAGTTGGCAAGAACTGGGATGGAACCCCTGACAAGCGCTGGTGTTTCAGGTAGGAGTGTTTCAGCACAACACACAGGTAGCAATACTGTCTTTCCACAGTTGGTGAGCATCCCCATTTTTTATTTCGTGAATACATTTTGTAGGGTGGATGAAGTGCGGTGGTCTCACTGGAATCAGAACTTGGGGATCATTAATGAAGACCCAGGCCAGAAGGAGCTCAACCAGGACTATGGGATTCAGCAGACTGTTCGGGGTCTTAGAAGAGGTGAGGCTCTAAGACCTTCAGATAACAGGAAGTATCACAGTTCTGTGTAAACAGGTACAGCCTGTTCAAACTATAATAATCATAGACAATGCTCAACACACATGCTCATAACTGTCCAGCTTTTGTGTGTATAGCACATACCTTCACCCCCCCCCCCTTTCAAACAAATACAGACACCTCTAACTTAAAAGGGATTGCTTTACAGAAAATGACATAATGTTTGGGGAAAAAACATGAGAAGGACAACCACCTTGAAGATGAAGAGTGCTCCCAAACAGATTTATACTCCTCTAATAAACAGCACTCTCAAACACACTTGATCTTCCACTCTGTCTCTCTCCCCATCGCTCAGATCGCTGGTCCACTGTGGTGCCCAGGGTGGTGGAGCTGAACAAGAGTCCTCGGCCCCGGGACCTGGTGCTGGAGATGGAGCCCCTCTCCCCCCGACACCGCCTAGAGAGCTAGAGACCCACTCAGAGGGCTGACTGTGACCTCTGAAGGCCTCTAGTCATCCTGCTGATCCCACCTCAGCCTAGCTCAGATGTATACACCTAAAGCCACTGGAAGGGTTTGCCACCAGTGCTCCGCTGGTGTAGAGTGGGGTCTTGTTTACTGTTACAAAAATAGTTCTATATAGTATATATAGTATATATAGTATCTATATAGTATATATATGATATGGGCAGTTCCACGCAAAGCTGTCACGTCCATAACGGCAACAAAATGCCATGGTATTTGTGTGATGCGAATGATTATGTGAAAAGTTTTTCATGTAAGTTCTTCAACCAAGAAGAGTGAATGCTCAAATTTCAAGTAAGCATCATTCACATCATACCATGGCACTGTGCTGGCGATATGGATGTGACAGTTTTGTGTGAAATATATATGTATGTATACAGTTAGTATGCAGAGTCTGTATAATGGTCCAGTATACACTAAGCATATGTTTATGACATGTAATGTATTTTTAGGACCTGTTTTCTGACATAGGTGCTTATTTTCTTGAAAGCTGCTTTTGTAAATTATGAACCGTCATAAATGACAGGTGTCGACTGAAATGATATGCAGCAGAGGAAAATTGACTAAATTGGGCAAAATGGAGTGTCTGAAAAGCAAGGCCCAGTTCCCTTTCATTTATTGGCTCTGCTGTCAGCAGTTCTCCAGAATGTAATTCAGAAGCAACAGAACTAAAAGAGCCGTTCAGAAGGGAAAAAAATCCACCGTCAGGTTTGCTATGTTACTGCCAATAGCACTGCTTTTTTGACCAAAAAAAAAAAAAAAAGAAAAGTTGAGTGCCTTTGAAGTAATTTCTCTGACTGTCGTGTGTGCAGGTGCAGGCTACCGAGAGTGTGCTTTCTTCTTTATCACGTTATTTCTAGCTTCTCATGACTCAGATAGTCGTGTTTTTTGAGAGAACAAAGAGAGAGAGAGAGCAACTGCCAACAGGTCCATGTGATGTGTGTGCTGACGATGGTGTGTGGTGACTGGGAGAGAACCACACGGCCGCACAACAGCAACAACAGCAGCAGCGGCAGACGCAGTATTTACCACTTCCTGCAATGACAGAGCACCACTTCTTGAGATGTTCTGAGGGGCGCGCATACACAACGCCCAGGAAGATAATGGTGTCGAACCCTCAGCCTTTACCTTGCCCTTTCACAAACAAAGTTAAAGTGTGAGTCGTTTTGATGCTCAGAGCGACGTTGTGGTCTCAGGTCAGTAACAGATCGTCTTAACATGTCTGCACTAACCGTTTACCGTGCTGCCCTCTGTGTGAACTCAGGGATTTCTTTTAAGACTTCAATCTAAAGTGTGCCTTTGAATCCACACCAACTGCCATGAGTATGCTCAATCTGTTTCAGAGTTCACACTATGACTTTTGCTGGCAGTCTCACTGCCAAATGGACATTTTTGAAGGCTCCTAGCAACTGTGCCTGTTTAATAAAAACCCTCCACACAAAGTCATAAGAAGCATTAATGAATGCTAATGAAGATTTAGGGCTTCTATAGAGGTAATCAGATATGTATGACATATTAGTGTTTCATAGTCATGTCTTTTGTGGATATGTTAATCTTTGGTGGAACACTATTTATGATGACAGGTTTTCATATTTAAACCTCTTAAGTTCTTTTGAACTCTGTGACACGAGCTGACTTCTCACTGACCCATCTTGCTGGGTTATCAGAACAGTTGTGCCTCGTCGAGATTTCAAAAGAGAGCTTGTAGGTCTACCGCTCCTTTAAATGTTCACTTTCATTTATTTGATTAAGAGGATATAGTTTGGTCTCGACAACGCAGAGATATTTTAAACAGTGCTGTACAGAGGTAATATATTGTTTTGTTCAATGTTCAGCGTTAAAGGGAGACTTGATGGTGATTATTGCAAATGCTACTGCAGTGTATCAAGAGTATGTCTTTCTGAAAATTGTAAAATTGAATTTTTCTCATTCAAGCTATAGAATCCACGTCCAGATCCGAGGTGTTCCAGTGCTTTCCTTTACCTCCTGATTCTGGACTGGATGGACTTAAGCACATTTTTGTAATTTTATTTTGTATTTTCTTAATAAATTTCAAATAACAGGGAGAGTTGTCTTGCAGCATTCTCTCCGTCTCATTGCTTTTCTCCTGCACACACAGAAAGCAGAGGTCCCAAAGGTTTTCTACAAGCAAACTGCTTGTAGTACCCACCCAGTCCATCAGATGGCAGTAGACTCACAAAATCTCCCCACCTATCAGAAATACCTCAAGACAAAGTAAAGAGCACATTAATTACCATCCAATTATCATATGAAATTAAAAACGCAGAGGATATCAATAATGTGCCCTTCCTGAATTTGCCTTCATTATGAATGATTTTCTCTTTTTCCCTCACACAAGTATCATCACATTTAGAGCTTGACATTTAATATTTGGCTTCATAATCTTGTTAGAATCTTTAATTTTATGCTTTGTGTCAGTTTCATTTATTAGCTGAAATAATGTCTTTCCTAGTACATTTTTAGAGGCTATATTTCGCTCTGCCATCATTGCCAACTCAATAATGTCCAGCTTGGTTGATATGTCACCAGGAACACATTTTGAGAAACGACGGTATATTGGCATTTATTAGTCAGGGCTCTGAACTCCTCAGCTCCGTTTGAAATTGAAGTGCATTTGGTTCACTGGACTTGTGAGGCTCACTGAACCTTTGCGGTCAATGCCTTCAGACCACAATGTGTTTGCACACCTGGACACTCTTCTCATCAGATGACACAAGCTAATTCAAACTAAAACACTGCACCTCCCCCAAATCCCCCCCCCCCCAACACACACACACACCATCCCTTCTGAGTGCTCATTCAGTCTTTCACCCCTCCCTCTGTTCAAAGACTCCATCTCTCCATCTTTGTCTCTTTTCCGTTTGGTTGGGTTGAAAAGTCCAGGCCTCGTCATGTGGTGACATAATTGCTTCAGGACCCCCAGCCGTGCAGCATTTAGCTGCTGGCCAAGACCTCACCTCTCTTTTCCATTACCCCCCCCTCCATTTCTCCTTCTCTCTCTCTATCTCTTTCCCTCCCTCCCTCTCTCTCGCTCTCTCTGTCTGTCTGTCTCTCTTTCCATTCCTGTATCTCTCCTGGAGGGGCCTTCACTGTTGAAGGACGTGTGGAATCTTCAGCCACCTCGCCCTCCAGGCTAATCCTCTTTGCCCCAACTTTAACTGGGCCATTAATCCCAGAGGTTTATCTAAGCACTGAGCACCTAGCGTTGCTGACAAGCCTGCCTGCCCTCCTCCATCCCTCCCCCCTCTCTCCCTCTCTTTCTCTCCTTCTCTCTCTCTTTTTCTCTCTCTCTATGTCCCTCCATGTATCTTTCTCACTCTCTCTCCATCTGTCTCTCTCTCCTGTTTCTCTGTTTGTCTGTTTCGTTCCTCTCTGTCTCTCTCTTTCTCTCTCTCTCTCTCTCTCACACACACTCCCTCTCTCTCTCTCTCTCTCTCACCCTCTCACTCTTCCTCTCTATCTTAGAAGAGACTTAAGTAGGACGGGGCTGGGGCCAGCGAGTGTCACCGTCAGCAACTCTGCAACCACAACACCTCCACAGGAAACGTAAGCTGCTCAGCTCGCTCAACACACACACACACACAGACACACGCCGTCTCACACGTACACAAACTCCTATTCAGACTTGCTCTCCTCGCCAGAGCGCTTGTCACTCCAGCTCTGAGACCTTAGATGAAGAGATAAGGAGAGATATATGAATATTGCGAGAGAGAGAGAGAGAGAGACACACAGAGATGGAAAGGGACCGCAGGGTGCAGGCAGGCCACCCGCCAAAGCAGCAGCGGGGGACATGTAGGCTGTTTCCACTGTTTAACAGCCCGGCTCTAACAGCCTGCTGTTTGGAATGTATGTTTGTGGTGTTTCGTTCGGAAAAAAAAGATAAGCAGAAAAGAAAAGACAAAGAGAGAGAGTAAAGTTCTGTTGTGAATGCCTGCCATGCCTCAGCACAGATGGTCCCTTTGCCTGACCGCTAGCGCCATATGAAGCCAACAGTCGAGTGCCCTTTTGTCCTCCTCAAGCTCACTAAATCACTGTTTATGCACACGCCAAAGGCTTAGGCTCGCTGTTGCCAAGGTGACAAGAGACCCAGGGACTGTTATAATATCCACATTGTGTGTTGAGATATATTTAAAACCAAACAGTGGCTGGGGATAAATGATAATGACATAAAATAAGGTGAAATGTCAGCCTGTGTGTGTCTGTGTGTGTGTGTGTGTGTGTGTGTGTGTGTGTGTGTGTGTGTGTGTGTGTGTGTGTGTTTGTCTGTGTCTGTGTGTCTGTCTGTGTCTGTGTGTCTATGTGTGTGTGTCTATGTGTGTGTGCTAGTGCCCATAACTTTTCTTTTTTCTACATTTTTGTAAAAGAAAGAAGACTCTTTTCCCATTATCTTACCACTTTCCAAAGTGGCAAAAACCTGAGGTGGACACGAGCAATTTTCCATCCTGAATAGCCTTATATCTTTGGCAGGCAAAATGTACTGGAAAAAGAGGGAGGACATTAACTTGGGATAGCGTGGAGAAGCTGCTGCTTTATTTGCTCATCCAGAGTGGATGAGATTTTATGGATGATGATTCAGTGGTGACAGTAAGTCTTCAGGTGGGAGTTGCAGGACCAGGCGTTTCAAACCACAGCACAGAGCAGAGATTTCATATGTCCTGCTCTGTTTTGGAGAGAAGAACTTAATATCATCATCCATTTAGTAAGATGAAGGAAATAAAAACAACATCAACAACAACAACAACAAAAACATAGCACACAAACAAAATAACATAGCAGTTGTATTTTGAGGTGTATTAGCAAGCAACAGACGAGAACGTTGTGGTTTTTGAGGCTGAGCAGGAGTTTAGATAACCAAAGGTTGGGTTGCTTGCTCTCGGTCAGGCTTGTTTGTCTTCTCCCCCTTGTTAGTTCAGACGTACCCTTTGGCCGGAGCAATGTGCTCTCCTTTTCAGAGCAGACTCTTGAATCATTTTCAGAGGCCCTGGTGAAATATTCTTCTGAGGTGTGACATTTGCGAGTGAGTCATGCTAGCAGAGGATGAGTGCATCGGGATGACACCAGAAGGACAAAAGGACACACGCACACATGCACACATACACACGCACACACACACACACACATGCACACATACACACGCACACACACACGCACACACACACACACAAAATCAAATATAGATAGACACACACACATGCATCTAAAGACACATACACAGACAAAACACATTCGTGCAAACACACGCATGCAAACACATTCACATTCATGCACCCACCCACACACACACATTCACACACAAGTAAATACACACAAGCATATACACACAGATGCAAATGCACCAGTGCAGCCAGTCACTCATAAGCCAGTGTGCACAGAACACACACACACACACACACACACACACACACACACACAGCTATCAGTGAGTGAGAATGGGTGCTACTGAGAAGAGCATCCTGTGAAGCTGTGCAAGACTGACTCTGTGTGGTTGTGTCCTGGACGCTGAACGGATGTTTTGCTATGCTGTGTTGAATAGCAGGGGGCTCAGGGGGTAGCATATTCTCACAGGTGAGTGAGCCTCTCATAATTGCAGATAGATGCCTTTTCACCACAAGATCACGCCGCCTCAGAAAAGGAAGGAGAGAAGCACTATATTTCTTTTTTTTCTTTTTCTTGGGTGCTTTTATATATGCAGTAATTTCCCTGATTCATTTTATTTATGTCTCTGCCTCTGTCTCTGCCCCGACCCCTTCATGCTCATTTTCTCTTTACCTCTTAGACACACACACACACACACACACACACACACACACACACATCCATAGACAATCACACATACCCAGACACAAAGAGACACACACACACAACTCATCCAGCCCTGAATTCAGCATGATATATGCCTCAGAAAATGAGGATTTTATATATTTAAAAGGTGACCTTGTAGCCTTCCTGTTTGACTCGATTTTGCATATGTCCACACACACACATACACACATACACACACACACACACACAAAAGCAGTTCCACCTAGTCACGCACCTGCCTCCTCTTCCCCCTGTCTCGCTCACCCCCAGCAGTCAATTCTGGCTTAGAGAGGTGAGGTTGGGGTGACGGGGAGGAGGTGGAGGAGTGGGGGTGGATGAGTGGAGGTTGAGGAGAGGAGGTTGAGGAGTGGAGGTGGAGGGGGTCATGCACTGCATTAGGAATTAAACAAATGAGTTCTAATAGGGACCATCAGAGCACAGCTATTTAGCAGCTCCCAGCCAGAGGTGCCTCCTCTCCTCTTCTCTCAGCTCTGCAGTGAGTATTCAGGTCTCAGCCCTCCACCAGCGCACACACACACACACACACACACACACACACACACACACACACACACACATGCACACTGCTGCTCCAGGCTACTGCGATCCCCAGGACCCCAACAGTGGCGCAGGGGTGGGTGGGGCTGCTTCACTGCTGGGAATAGAAGGGGAACGAACTGGGTGCTCTTGTTTCGCGCCCCGGTTAATGGGAACTCATTTAGGTGCAGACTGTGTCCTCCTTGAAGAACACAGGAGAAGAGAAAGGAGGTAGAGACGGAGGGAGGGAGGGAGGCAGAATGGAGAAACACACACAAAGAGACAGGAGAGAAAGAGTGTAAGAGAGACAGAAAGAGGATATACATAATTTCAAGAGTCCAGTTAGGTGTTCCCACAAGGCTTGCTTTTTAACAATCCATATAATATCTTAATACATCGGTCTGGGAATGAATTAGACTTTCCAAGCATTGGTTTTGATGTACCATTGAAACGGTCAAAACAGTGTACTTTCTATGTATATGTATGAGACGAAGAAAGAGAGTCACTGAGAGAGGAAGAGGATGGGAGAGGCTTGAGGGATGGACAGGGCTTGTACCTTTTTTCTTTTGACCTTTATCTAATCGAGGTGGAAGTGGGTCAATCCTTGTTTGGAGAAAACCTCTGCTGTCTTCCAAGCAGCTGCTCCAGCTTTAAGCACGAGCAGGAGGAGCCGTCCTCTCCTCTCCTGTACACTTTGTGCTTGTGGTTACCTCTCGGCAGGTCCGTGGTAAAGGAAAGACTAATCCTAAAGCCCATCTTATCTCATCCTCGCCTGGGCTAAGCCTCTCTGAGAAACTTCCCAAGGATCCCCCCCTAATTAGTTGGATGTGACCTAGTCCAAACCAGGAGGATGTTACGCAACCGAGAAGATGCAACTTCGTCAACTTTTAAAACTCGTTCCGCCACAAACTTGCAAATGCTCACATGTACATGCATATATGTGTTACATGTTCAGACACACACACACACACACACACACACACACACACACACACACACACACACAGATATAAACAGAGAGAAGGAGAGTCTCTCTCTTACACCCACGCACAGTCACACACACATACACACACTTTCCTTTAATTTTCATGTCTATTTCATAATTAGGTCCCTTGGACAAAGTTGGAGAGTCCAAATGCTCAAACTAGATCAAAGCCAATGATGCTAAATATTACATATTATGCCTGGCTTTGAACAGTCTAAGTAGCCATGGTCAGATGGGAAGAGTCCGTCCCCTTTCTTCAAGTGGGGCACCGTTCACAACCCAATGCGTGCGCCCCCCCCCCTCCAGTAAGGAGTTTTCTTTAATAGTACACAGTGGTACTGCATGGCAAACCCTCTTCCTCTTCTCTGCCATCCCTGTCTGAAGCGGGCCTCTCTAATTACCTTTTCTCCTTTATCTTTCTCACTCGGGGGCTCCTAACGGAGAGACGGCTGAGTTAATTGACTCTAAGAGGCATAAATGTCCCTGGCTGCCCTGGTCTCTGTCTCCGGTCCTTTCTCCTCTGCCGCTTGCTAGGCACCAGACGGCCCAGCGGTCAAACGATCGCACTGGACCAAAAAAAAAAAAAAAAACAGTCCCTGCTGCATTCATCCAGTATTTCAAAGCAGCAAGAATAACAACTCTTTTTTTTTTTTTTTTTTCGATAATGTGTTTTTGAGTGTGCAACATGCCTGGCACATTTGAACACAACCAGTCAGGCAAGTTTATTTTTCATGGATCATTAGCAAAAAAACATTATCACGTCTCATGTCTCATAATGTTATTATTTCATGACAAAAAACAGCTCCAGTTCCCATATTCCCACTGATCTAGTTGCTGATTCTATGACCCATGGAGGCTCTACTTCTAAAGCTTTGCCTCTTTGAGTCCTCACCCTTCCTGAATCCACAGCCCAATCCTGTTATTTCCATTTTGTTGCTACTACTTTTAGGAGGTATTACATGCCTGACGCTTGATGTTTTCCTGACCCTGCTCTCACTCTCCCTCTCGCTGTTGAAGTTCTAGTTCCGAGATTGTGTGAATGTACTGAACAAACAGAGATTGTGCCTTTATAGTGTATAGGGCAAGTTCAAGGGCTTTAGTCAAGGTTTGTTTGCATTTGGAGTTTCTCTTCCCCTATTTACCATAGCCTCCTGCTCACCTCAGAGTTTGACTTTCTGAGTGTGTTCTTAAAGTGGCCTTGTAAGTCTTCTGAAAAGCTGGCGAGAGAGCCCCCTTTATTTAGAAAAGATATGCTGTTGGAGAGTTATCAGTATTCACTTTATTCAAAACCAAATGGTGTCAAGTCCTTGCTTTTAACGAGAAGCCACGACACCGCCGTTTACGTCCTTGTGTAGAAGACATCTGATTTATTAGCTTTATTGTCAGCGACTAACTAATAATGGAAACGGACGTAGGAGGACTGAATGAGATATTTTCATGATAATGGAGACATTAGTGCTTACTCTGACTAAGAAGCAAGGGGAGGAAGCTGTGGGGTCTGAGAGACATAAGACACTTGACAAACTGTCTTTCTAACCTTGGCTCGTCAACGCACATGCGCCAGTCCCTTTCAGGAACCTCTCCTGTTTGACGGACACAAGGTCAGTGTTACTGATCCCTCCATCTACAGGTATTGGAATTCCACTCTTACATTATACAGGGAACTGTTCTTGTAAATCGCTCGGTGATCAATAGGGCAAGCTTCATTTGGGTAGGCAGCAAAACATGGAAGGTAGCAGAGGCGTAAAGAAAAAAGAAAAAAGAATAAGTCATTATCAGCAGAGAATAAATGTTGAAGATGGAGAAACGGGGAGCTGAGCTGGAAGGCTTTGCTTAAGGCTCATTGAAAAGTTAAGAATCCCTGAGGCTAAAGCAGATTCAACAGCACATGTTCTCAGTAGGGCCTGTTGCCTTTCAGCACTTGCCATTAATATTTATGTACTGTAGATGCACAGTGTGCATTACCATTCTATTTCTTTGTGATAAACAAGGCACCAAATAACACAAATGAACACAAAGATGAAAGATAACAAATATGGATTTTTACTTTGCATACATTCTTTTTTTGTCTTTCATCCTGAGGAGGCAAAATCATTTTGGTACATAAACAGAGAGGTCCCCAGAGAACAATGGAGACAGGCTTTAAGAGGGTCCCAATTTCCATATATATTATCCACTCATGGTCGTCACACCCCCAGCCCTTGGCAGCCATGGTGCAATGGAGATCATTCTAGATTCAGGCGCACTCTTTAGCAGGGTCAGTTTTAGTGCTGTTACACTACATACACGCACACACACACACACGCACGCACACACACACAGACACACACACACACATGCACACACACACACACATGCATACAAACACACACACACGCACACATGCACACACACACGCACACACAAACACACACACTTGAACACACAACCTCACACACACATGCATACAAACACACACACACTCATGCACACACACACACACACACACAGTAACATTCAAAAACGCAACAGAACAAAAAAGAAGTGAAAGAAGAAGCAGATGACAATGCTAGTTGAGAATGGAGCGTGGAAAAAAGAATCCCCAGATTCTTGTGTGCTTAAATGGGCTAGCATGAAATAGGATCCGGTTGTGGGCTGGGTTGTTTCGAGGGCTCTTTAGACCCGCTTCAAAGGCACAGCTACATGGCATCATTACGCAGACATGGCTGAAGCGCCGCCAACGATATCCAGCTGCACTTTGTTCGCCGTGAACGCTAAACCGATTTAATGAAATAAGGGGAGGGGGAGGGAGCAGAGGAGGGTGTGTGTGTGTGTGTGTGTGTGTGCATGTGTGTGTGTGTGTTTGTGTGCATGTGTGTGTGTGTGTGTGTGTGAGGGATCGCCGGAGATTCGGGTGTTAGAGGAAGGCAGGGAAAGTGTTAAGGCCTCAACTTATGTTTAAACTCTGCATACATTATCACATTCAGCACGGCGCTAGCTGGCTGCCTGTGTAATCGAATTGAAGCGCAGACACAATGCAGTGCACAATCCCCTGCTGTCGTGTGCACTTTAGACATGCAGCACCCAGCTGGGGCATGGAACGCGCCACTGATGCGCCGTCGAGAAGTGCAAGTGAGAGAGCAAGCTGCCGCTCCCAGTGCAGATAGGTACCAACCCGCCGTCCGTCTTCTCTCGTTTTCGTTTTTAATCTACGTCTACACTTCTTCTTCCTCCTCCTTCTCCTCCGTCACTTCTTCCGCCACCCTCGCTCTGAGACAGTCACCCCATCTTTACTCAGCGGGGATGGAGTGATTAAAAAACCCCCAAGCCAGAGACAATGATAATGTCCCCACGGAGCATAGAGAGATGAAGACTCTTTTTTCCCCCTTTCTCCTCCCTCATTCTCTGCCACATTCTCTCTCTCTCTCTCTCTCTTTTCTCTCTCTCTCTCTTTCTCCCCCTCTCTTCCTGGGGCCCTCTGGAGCACGGGATTGGCCAAGGGCCTGCAGGCTCTGGGTGGCACGGGGGCAGGTGAGGGAGGAAGGAAATGTGGCAGAGGGCCCCCATCCAGGTAAATTGAGTTTTCAGAGGGGCCCCGGGGGCGCCTTTCGCACCCAGCATGTACACACACACATACATGCACACGTGTGTGGGGTGTGTATGTGTGTGTGTGTGTGTGTGTGTGTGTGTGTGTGTGTGTGTGTGTGTGTGGACGGCGGGTCCTCTGGCACACAGGACACGTGGGAGATCAGCAGGCCAGGCCAGGGCTCCGCAGAGAGAGCAGCTGCCCTTGTTTTTTTTTTTCCTTATTTCTTAATATTTTCTTTTTTTTCCTCGTCCCTCCACCTTCTTCCTTGAGTGGCGAAAAAACCTGAAGAGGAGAGGAAGACAAAGGAAAAAAAGAGAGCTGCCAAGACGGGGTAAACTAGAAAATGGGAGAGAGAACTGTCAAAAAAAAAGATGTAAAATGAGCAGAAAATAAAGGAGACAACAGACAGCAGGGGAAAAAAACTGAGGATGCTGGGAAATAAAACAGCAGTGTACCTGCAGGTCTTTCACTCCTGTGCCCCGTCCTTCACCCTCAAGTGGAGAAAAGTGAGGGGAGAGAGAGAGACAAAGAGAGAGAGAGAGAGAAAGATAGAGAGAAAAGGAGAGAGAGAAAGAATCATGGATGGAATCCGGCAGGGCCGTGCCACCCTGCGGGCTACAGAACAACAAATGGGTTTGGGCCGCATGCTGGAGGTAGAGTGTAGACAGCGGGGTGGGGTGGGGTGGGGTGGAGTGGGGTGAGGTGGGGGTGAAGTGAACCCACACGAGGATGAGGGAGGGATGAGAGGAGGCACTGGACCGAGGTGGCAGGATCAGCCCCGTGGGCATCAGGCGTGCCTCCTCTCTGCCCTGCCAGACAGGTCTGTCCCTATCGCCATGCATTACCCAACCACCACCACCACCACCACCACCACCACCACTGCTATTGCTATGTTCCCCTCTTTGGCGGCCAAGCCTCGGAGAGCTCACGCTGAGCTTGTGCCCTTCAGGTGCCTGCTGGGTTGGCACAGGCTAGCTTGGCCAAGTGGCGAATGATTTGTGGGAAGGCCGTGTGTGTGTGTGTGTGTGTGTGTGTGTGTGTGTATGTGTGTGTTTGGGGAACTGTTGTTATAGATGGGGAACAGCTTCATTAGAGGACCAATGGAGGATATTCAGGGGTGAACTAATTATTGAATATAAAAAAAAACAAGCCTGAACTACGTGGGACAAAAAAACAAAATCAAAAACAAAAAAACAAAACAAAAAGTTTTAGTAGATCAAAGGTTGGGATTGTGTGAGCAGCAGCAGCAGGAGAGTGGCTTCAAAGCCTCGCTTCCCTCCTTATCGAGGCGAAGCATCTGTGCTCACACGTCGGCATGGTTTGAACTCATTCTAGGGTTATTTGTAGACATTTAGAAGTAGTTTGAGTAGCTGTGAACCAGAAGCAGCCTGTATGGGTGACTGCTAGGGTAATGGAGTGTGTGTGTGTGTGTGTGTGTGTGTGTGTGTGTGCATGTGCATATGCGTGTGTGTTTGTGTGTGTGTGTTGTGTGTGTGTGTGTGTGTGTGTGTGTATGTATGTGTGTGTCTGTAATGAGCTTGTGCTCCTTACACGGAGCAGATTTGAGCTAAAGTTGATTAGTTGAAGCTGAGTAAGCAAATGTTCTGTTTAACGTACATCACACACACACACACATACACACACACACACACACACACACACACACACACCACACACACACACACACACACACCAAGAAAATACACATTTTCCATCTCAAAACTCCCAATGAAGAAATGGCTCTAAAAAGCCCTTGTAATGAGCAGCTATTTGTGGTAGGTCCAAAATAAGGGAAACATTAAACACCAGAAAACCCTGAAGACAATCAGTCCCTCACTTGTCCTTTAATAAGATGAAAACAAAGAGAAGGGCATCAGGGCTCTGATGGGGGCTGTGTGTCTCTCTCTCCACCTCTCTCTCTCTCTTTGTGTGTGTGTGTGTGTGTGTGAGTGAGTGTGTGTGTGAGTGTGTGTGTGTGTGTGTGTGAGTGTGTGTGTGTGTGTGTGTGTGTGTGTGTCAGATCCTAGCACACCCACTGGAGACGTGCTGTGGCCCCTGCTCAGTGAAAAGCCTGGCAGGCTGATCTGAATATAAGGCCACAGAGTCACAGGGTGGGAGACAGGACAGGACGAGAAGGGAAGGGAGCGTGTGTGTGAGGGAGCGTCGCACCAGCAACGCAGCAATTATCCTGATTACCAACTAGGGCGCCTTCATGCTCCGGGGCTTCCATGACCCCTGTGTCTCTCTCTCTCTCTCTCTCTCTCTGTCTCTCTCTCTCTGTCTCTCTCTTTCCCTCTCAGATCTGTCATCAGTCACGGGGGCCCATGGCCAGCCACCATAATCCAACTTGAAATGATCTCCCTTCCATCACAGCGTGCCACAGTTTAGAAGAAACCCCACAAGAGTATGCCTTGCATAGTGTGTCCGAATGTGCATGTGTGTGTGTGTGTGTGTGTGTGGCCCGGCCATGTTGTATTGCAGAAGCTTAGGCTAGGAGTGTGTTGTCGTCTAGAAGGAACGAGAGAAGGATGCCAGGCCATATGCCATGTTGCTGAGCAGCTTAGGGCTGTGCTGTACTCTGAGTGTGTGTGTGTGTGTGTGTGTGTGTGTGTGTGTGTGTGTGTGTGTGTGAGTGTGTGTGTGTGTGTGTGTGTGTGTGTGTGTGTGTGTGTGTGTGTGTGTGTGTGTGTGTGTGTGTGTCTGCTGACACCCTTTGCTTCTGCTCCACATCTATCTAATGCCATTATAAGGCCAGTGGCACCTTGTCCTTTGTACAATTAGGATTTCTGTTCTAGGACAGCACAGCACTGAAATACGTCTCAAAGGTGAGAAGAGATAGAAAGAAGGAAACGAAAGAATTTAGAAAGAATTAAAGGAAGAAAGGGAGGAAGAAAAAAAAAGGGGAAGGGAAGGAAAGAATAAACTAAATGATAAACATCAAGAAGCTTTCTACTCTGAACAGACACTGTGCCATAATGATAAATTAAGAGACTTGGCTAACTAGGTAACTTACACTATGGTTGAATGTGTAAGACAATTAACCTATTCAATCATTATAAGATGTTATAAATTCTCAATAACACAGTTAATAAACCCTTGATATAGACCAAATTTCCTTAACGATATTTTCCTGATGAGAAATTAAAAGAACAAAAAGAATTCGTCACACAGGTCAGAAGTAAGACAGAGACATACATGACTTACACTCCAAGCTCCACTCCACTCTGGAGCTGATGGATAGAGGATGACAGAGAGGGACGGAAGGAAGGAAGAAAGGAGGGATGGAGGGATGGATGGAAAGGGAAAGGCTAGGGAGGAGAGTGGGGGACTCAAGGAAGGGTGGGAAGGGGAGAGTAGAGAGGTTAACCAGCAGGTGGGTTTCTAGAGGGACTTGACACAAAATGCATCTCCCGAAAGCTGACACGATTCAAGCAGCTTACTCACAGCAGGGAGGGGACAGAGGAGGAGGGTGGGTGTGGGTGTGGGGGAGAAAAAACCTCAACCATTTCCCACAATCCCTCTGGGATGACACAGTGCCATCTCCAGCACTTTGAAAAACAACAGGCTTCAACCGGTGGAGGGGATCTGTCAGGGACGCATTGTTTCATCCTTCATTTCGACATAAAAATGCTGCCTTCTCTGACATTTGAAAGCTGCATGAGGAGCGAGAGGCTCATTTATCTACTTGGGAAAGTGTCTCATGAATAGCTGCGTGTCTATGGTTGTAGTGCACGGGATGATAAACAGCACAAATATCTATGGTAATGTATGCAATCCATCTTGCATATTTTAAATCACATCCAAATGTGAGCTTTTTCCTGACCACAATCAAGGGAAGAAACACACCAAAGTCATTCCTCAAGACTTGAGAGAAGGTTCGACAAAAGAGCACTGAATATCACATAGCGTTTAGCTGCTAACAAGCAATCACACTTGATGACTGAAATAAGCCCTTATGGGCACTGTTTCCCCCCCCCCTGGCTGTCAGCCTTCTAAGCTCAAACCTAATACAAAGGCACAAATAACATGAGGGAGTTTTCCTCTGCTTCCACAGCCGATCAATACCCCAATCCCGGACCCCTGCCAGCTTCGGAAATTGTGACAGGACCCTCTGGAAAAGCCCATTTCACCTGGATAAAGAGCAGACACACAACATTCAGCTGGCCTTGGTGGAGACAGCTCTCCGCTCTGCCTCCTGTTTCTCATCCACTCTCTTCACCAGAGCCGCAAACACGTCTCCGTGTTCACAACCCTTCCAGAGAGGAGAGGAGAGGAGAGGAGACTCATGGCTGCTCGCGTCTCTTTGCAAATCTGTCAAAATATTTTTACAGTTGGAAAGAGGGGGGTGAGATTGCGTATGAGGTGGGGTTTTGCATGGGCAGAACGTGTGACTACAACTCGGTTAGCGTGTCTTCAAGCAACCTGGAATAGTTTCACTTGCATTTTTGTTCCTCCCTTAAAAGATAAGTTAAGCACATGCTTATAGTGACTGGCTTCAGATGTTGAGCAGGGTATCTGATTGTGGCCTACAGCAAAGCCTCTCTTTGTCCTGGCCTGAGAGCCCTTGTGAAAAATGATGAGACAGTGGCTATTCTGTTACTAATCTAAGTGAAATCTGCATTAAAGGTTTGGGACTCAGTTCTGCCTAAAGGTTGTTGATGTTGATGCTCCACAAAATTAAAAATATCCATCAAAAATATTCTTCACGTCATTTCTCCTCAAGCAATGTTTTCATTTGCTGGAGTAATGTATAACTGAAACTATTTGCTCCCTTAAGAATGTGTATGAACACCAGTTTTTTGAACATACACTCTGGATGGACAGCAGAGAGATGTATCTGATTTTGATGCTAAATGGAATGGAATACACTGAGGGACCTTTGATTTATTCCACAACATTTTGTTTACAAGTGCACTAGAAGAAATTGGTTAATGAGATGTGCAGGTCAGTAATGAAATAAAAAAACCCCTCATCTCACTGTTCCTCCTATCTCTGTTTCTGACACTGAAGCACCAGTACACCACCTGTCAACAGCTTTGACTGACATCCTGGAAAGTCTCTGAGCTTCAACACTGAGCATCTCAATGTTACAAGACCACAACTCACTGTCAAAGCTCTGAATCTCTGATTAACCAGAGAATACCCAGGATAGCGTTTGTATTGTTTTGAATACAAAAAAGACATATTTTACCTTTAGTTTATGAGTCCTTTAATTTATGAGAAAGCTTTCCATCAATCTAACGGCCTCAAGGCTCAGATGAGGTCAAAATCTTGCTGTATGCTACATATATTACAATACGGTGCTCCCCATATTTCTCAGATGGGTTCTTCACTCAGTATATAACACACACAAGTAAAATAGGTGATTGATAATATAACATACACCCCCACATGGACATATCATTATATATATGGCCAGGCACACAGTCACATTCTCTCTCAGACACACAAACACACCGACACACACACACACTGTGCCCTATATCAGTGTCACCATATTGCCACCACTGCATTCATTGAAGCTATTAGTTCAAGCTAGATGCCTGATTCACCATCCCACTGAGGACATCCAAGAGTGGAGTTTGGCCCATACCCCAGCTTTCTTTGCCTCAGACACCAACCAGGCCTACATGAAGGCAAGGATCAAACACAGAGCGTGGGTTTTGAATATATTCTTCAAATCCATTTATTGTACACCTCAAAACCAGGAAGAAGGAAAGAGGGGAATATGAGTAAGTGGTACAACGGGAATGTAGTCACAGCTGTCTTTTTTTTTTCTTTCTTTTTTTGTACAGTTTTTTGGTGTAAGCTCAGAGAAGAGAAAAAAAAACCTTAATACAGTCATAATAATTGCACTTCATAAATCTAAACTGTCGTCAGCGTTTGACTTTGACACAGACCCCTTGAATCTCTTGAGTTTTTCTTCCTTTTCTGTATTTTTTTTTGTTTTTAATTCAATTTACCAGAGAAATTTGACTGACAAAAGAAATGCTAATTTTAGATGGGGGGGGGGGATGAAATGGAAAGGGGGAGTGGGGGAGGGGGGGTTGGGGGGGTGCTGCGCTGATCCAATTTTGCTTCATTTTTTTTTTCCTTTCCTTCTTTTTTTACTGTCTCTCTGTATTTCTCTCAGTCCCAAAAGGCATTAGACTTCTCAGTAATTTAAGTGCATTACATTCACGGGAAAAGTCACAGTCAGAATAAATATTTCAGTGTTCAGACCTTTTTTCTCCAAAATAAAAAAAAAAGGAAAGGAATAGAGAATGGGGTTGGGGGGTGGGGGGCGGGGAGTGTAGCGAACGATAGGCCGATTCAGGGTGTTCGTGAAACTGCGCCCTATCCACAATGACAGGGTGCCGCACGTCACCACAGAAAAGAATAAAATAAAATAACAAATAAAAATCTAAAAAACAGAGAAGGTGAGGGAGAGAAAGAGAGAAACCCTCTCCACTGCGTGCCCCATCTTCCTGAGAGAGACAAGAAAGACACTCAGGAGAGAGGAGGCCATGATTGTTTCATCCTTACGTACCTAATATTCATATATCTATATATTTATATATAGATCTATATATATAAAAAAAAGAATAATGATGTATAGAGAAACACCAACAGGTGGATAACCCCTGTGGTCCTATGGTCCTGTGGTCTTTGCGGCGGCTAACAGTCGGCTATCAAACATCACCAGACTGCTAATGGGACAGTGGTTACTGTCTCACACCACAGCATTTAAGAGTATAAGAGTGTGTGTGTGAATGTGTGAGTGTGTATCTGTGTGTGTGCATGTGTGTAATGTTTACATGGGGCTTAGTAGAAACTGAAGCGTTTGAACCAAAAATGGGATATCTGGCAGCAGGTAAAAAAACCTTGGGCTCTGAAATGGTAGGAATTCAGGTCAGGTGTAACATCGAAGAAGTCTGGGGATTAAATAATAATAAGAAGAAAATCAAAAATAAACCAATAGTAATAGTAATAATAATAATAATAATAACAATTGCAACAATAATAATAACAACAGTTACACACCATGAAAGCCATACTGGAACACCTCTAAATCATGACATTCATATTTCTGAGATTTCAAAATATATATATATAGAGATATTTAAATAATGTTTTCCATTTCAATGTATGTGATTTTGTATTTGTCTCTTTTGCTGTTAGTTTTGATTCCCAGGTTTGTGAGTGGCTTCCAGTGTAAGCTCAGCAAAGGAGTACTCAGGTTCTCATTTCTCTCAGAACCGGAAAAGTAATTGCGCCACCAGGACACTAGAAACTAAATATCAGCCAAAAATAATAATGATAAGGAATACATAACAAACAAACAAACAAACAAAAAAAACAATTTAAACAATTTTAAAAAACTAAGCGTTTCGACATGTTTCCCTCATAGCAGCCAATGCATATCATATACTCCAAATATGTAAAATAACAACAACAACAAAATAGGTTCAAGTTTTCAAGTTTCCTCAATATATTTTGTCCAGACTAACCCATTCCAACATCCCAAATCTGTTCAACACAAGTTTTTCAATTCAAAAGCAGTGCAATTTTCAATATCATCATCATTGTTTAACTTCATCATGTTGATCACTCAAATTATAAAGCATGTGTGTGTGTGTGTGTGTGTGTGTGTGTGTGTGTGTGTGTGTGTGTGTGTGTGTGTGGAGCATGGTTATGCCCCATTGAAATGAGTTAGAAAGTCCAGATGGTGGTTTTCCTGGACCATTGGAAACAGGTCCCCTCTGTTATTTTTTTGTGTGTGTTGTTTTTTTTCGGAATGAAATGGAAAATGTCTGTTCACTTCATGTGTTAAAGTGATGATTCTCACCACAATCAAATCAAGACACCAAAAAAAATATGAAGAGGAGACAAAAAAAAAAACAACAAAACAAAACCGAATGTCACTGTCAAATCCCTGTTGGCAAAAAAATGAAACGCAACGCAAAAAAAAAAAAAAAAAAAAAAAAAAACACAGAAAAACCCCACTCTCCTTCAACAACCTGTCTGTTCACTGAGCTGAGAGGCACCCGTTGGCTATTCAGGATTCACAGCAAGACAATCCAGACACACCCCGTGTTTCTGAGCTCCCCAGAAAACAAAAAAGCCCCAATACAACCACGAGCCACCAAGTCTACATCCAGTAGGATCACCTGTAATCCCCCCGCCCCCCGTCCCCCAAACCCCTGCTCCTCCGTCTCCTCCTCCGCTTGTACACGCACCTCCGTCTAGTCCACCATCCAAAGCACTGCAACATCCTCCTTTTGCATTTGATTGAGATTTCACATTGGCCCTTTTTTTTAATGGGTGGGAAACACCAAAAGCAAGCGCCGCCCGCTTCTTCTTTTCTCTTTTTCCTCCTTTCTCCTTTGAATCCACCACTTTTCTTCCTCCTCCACGGCATCTTCCTCCTCCTCTTCCTCTATCTGTAAACAGGGAGGCGTATGTGCGCGTGCTGGTGGTCCAGCAGCCTCGGCACCGACACAGTCTCGTAGCCTTTGCCCAGCATCTGCTCCTTGATGCAGGGCGGGTGGATGTCGTTGATCAGGTACTCCAGCGACTGCAGGCTACTGCTGAGCACGGAGGCGTTGCACAGGCTCTTGCTGGGCAGCCCACAGCACAGACCTCCACCGCCGCCACTGTCCAGGCCTGGGTGTGGGTGGTGGTGTGAATGGTGGTGCGAGTGGTGATGGTGGGGGTGGTGGTGGTGTGGGTGGTGGTGATGCAGGTGAGGGGGGTGATGAGAGAAGCCCGTGAGCGGGCCCGTCATGGTGGGCGGCGGCAGTCCGGCGGTGGCGCTGGTGGTGCCGGCCAACTGCTCCTGGGGGTTGTAGCAGTCGCTGTCGGGCGTGACCAGGACGCTGTTCCAGGGCGGCGCGAAGTACTGGCCCACCGAGAAGTTGCCGTGCATGCCGGCGCAGTTGAGCGGCGAGGAGCTGACCTTCTCGCCGAGGCCGCCGCCGCCGCCGCTGATGCCTGCCGTCAGAGGGTAAGGCGCGCGGGAGGAGGACGAGGAAGAAGACGAACCCCCTCCCCCTCCGCCCCCAGCTCCGAGCATGATGCCACCGCCGCCACCGCCGGGCAGGCAGGTCTCGGGAGACTTGCTAACGGCAGCCCCTCCACCGCTGCCTGCGCTGTACATTCGTAACACCGCCTGTTGGTGCTGTTGCTGTTGCTGCTGTTGCTGCTTCTGTTGCCACAGCAGGTACTCCATACTGTCTGCATACACAACGCCCGCAGCCTTGAGCCCCTCGGTACCCTGCCCTCCCGCCGGCCCGTACACCAGCCCGCCCTGAGCCACCATGCCCGCCGGAAAGTTGGCACCCGAGGAGCCGGAGGAGGAGGATGGTAGCCCCCCGACCAGCACGGTGGCGCCAGGCTGTTTGGGCGGGCTGCTGCTGCTACTGCTGGCGCCAGAGGCAGAGGCGTTGGCATTGGAGGTGGGAGGGCCGGCTCCCTGGCACGCCTGCTGCAGCACCTGGGCTTGGCAGTGCTGGTTGATCTGGTAGATGATGTTCTGGATGGAGGGCAGGTTGGACTGGGGAGGCAGGGCCAGCCCTCTCCCTCCAGCTCCCCCTGTTGATGCTCCCCCAGTGGCAGCGGTACTGCCACCTCCTCCTCCTCCGCTGCTGCCCATGGGGATAACCGAGCTGGCCACTGTCACGTTGGGCGGCACGGAGATGCCCACGGCTGCCGTGGAGCCCTCCGGGGGCTTTGGGGGTACGGCGTGGTACAGCATGTGTCTGTGGTGGTGGGGATTGGTCAAAGTGCCACCACCAACGCTGCCAAGGCCACCGCCGCTGCCACCCAAGGGTGGCGGGTAGGGTGCCACGGCCAGCTGCGGAGGTGAGAGCTTAGTCCGACGGCCCTCCACATTCTTCAGCACGCCTTTGGCCACCGACTGGGGGGCGTAGGCCGACGACGAGGACGACAGAGAGGACGTGGAGGAGGACGTGGAGGAGGTTGACGACGAGGATGATGAAGAGACCTTGACGATGGCAAGCAGGCCATGGTAGCCGCCGGTGTGGAGGTGGGGGTAGGGGCTGTAGCGCTGGCCTGTGGTGTCGTAGCCGTTGACGGTGCGGTTAAGGTGCTTGTGCTGTGGGACCCTGATGTTGGTGGGGAAGATCTTGATGGAGAGTGGGTTGCCCGCTGTCTTCTGAGCGTAGGCATCCAGCTCGGCTGCGCTGGGGTAGCGCGGGGTGGGCATGGGCACCGTCAGTTCACCTGCAGGGCACACACAACAGAGAAGGGCACAGTCTGAGATTTGTATCCTGTCTTGCCATCTGCAATAAATACCTGCCATAAGCAACAATGGAATAGACAAGGGCACACTGGAAATAAAAATTTGCCAAAACCTCTCAACCTCTGAATGCTCTTGAGCATGTGAAAGTTAAAAAATAGATTCTCCGTGTCCTTCCCAATGCTCTTAACAATCACGCACTCAAATATAGTTTTTAGAGCACTTTGCTTGATGTTTTTACAGTACTCAACCAAGCTATTTGCTTGCATCCCTTGGACAGACAATGGAGAGGAGCATCTACAAAAAGATGTTTGCAACATCTTCACAACAGACACCAAACATCAACATACAGTATATATATACCGACACAAATGAACACGACAGCGACGGACATAAATAAATAAATAAATAAATAAATAAAGGCTTGTTAGGCCTACAGCTTTATTACACAGCGTGTGAAATTAAAGGCACGGTTTAGGGCAAAGGGGCATGTGCTAATTCTGCCACACAGATGGGAAGTTCAGGTAGAGAAGGTGATATACTTCTGCGTTTCCGTTCCACTTACGCACTGAGCCAGATGAATTCACACGTCTCTTCCAAACCTTGGTTCAGGCACGGCACTAATTAGCAAAGGCAGATGGCTGAAAGGGAGTTCAGGGAACTGCTATCGTCATTTTTGCTCACAAACAGGAACATCAATCTCAGGTGGAGGTTTTGCACTTTGTCGCTATTATTTTTTTTAAGTCCAAGAGTGTCACTGTCTCTACACTGTCTCTAAGACATGCCCCAACCTGTGTCGCTTTAATATCTATAGGGCGGAGGGGTGGGGGTTTGAAAACAGTAATTCATGTAAAGCCTTAAAAAGCCTTAAATCTGAGGCAAAGAGAAATGTAGTTGTTTTATGTACACAGAGCAGTCGTCTGACTTCCCGGATGGAACGGTGCATTATCATGCTTTTAGAAAATGTGCTTTGGAATCTTTTTTATGGCACAGGCAAAATAAATAAACAAAAAAAAAACATCTGACAGGTGTTCTTTAACATCACTTTGCCCACAACATCCCATAATTACCCAGCCTTTTTTCCCTGTGTCTCTTAAAAGCCTGCTGCTGTGGAAGAAGTTCATCCCTGGACAAATTGGTCCTTTTAAAAAACTCAATCTTTTGGGAGCGTGGCACCTTAGGCACTGTCAGAGCTTTTGCGAAATGAATTCCGGCTCACTTTGGCACGGAACTGGGTTACCCTTGGAAACGGGAAGAGGAGAGAGGTGGAAAAAAGGGAGAGATGAGAGAAGAAGAGAGAGAGAGAGAGGAAGAGAGATGAGAAAGAGAGGGTGGTAAAAGGGTTGATAAAGGCTTGTTTAATTGCACTGACACAGATGAGATTTATAAGTGGCCCCACTAGGTCTTAGCCCTCCTGGCCATGGGAATAGCTCAATTATTCAATCCAACCAGTAGTAAATGAGGGGCTGGCCCATACTGCCACCTCTCCACTAACTATAGGGAATTTGTAACCTGGTTTCCACAATGATTACTGCCATCACAGGAGAGTATCAATCAGGGTGACTGCCAGCTGTGATAGCTATGTCATCACCACTGACGAAACATCTTTCTTGTGCACTTCTTTCGTCCATTATCAGAGAAAAATACTTTCACACACATCTTTTCAATGAGCATCAAAAAGTAATCTGAACCTGAACCTTTAAATCCAACATACAGTAAATGCACTGCATTTATAGAGACATAGGTTAATGTTCTCAGTATGTTGAGACAATGCCTGCACAAACACTACCGAATATTACCATCAAAAGTAAATTCACATTGTTAGCATAGTTCTTCATGTGAGAACCAAAGAATCCAACAAGACAAACGGAATGGATTGCATATCACCAGGGCCAGGGAATGCCTGCAGCTCCAACAGTTCCTTGATTTGAGCACATCTGGGCCTGTTGGGCAAGAGTTTCCACTTACAACCTCTACCTGGGGCAGCTGAAGGACAGAGGGCACTAATACCCTAGAGGAGGGCCTAATTCAGCTCCTCTGATAGAGCTGGGTCACCAGATCCACTCAGTCCTCTCCACAATGACCCTCACACCCACCCCCACCACACACACACACACACACACACACACACACACAAAAATACACACTCTAAAGCCACATTGAAAAGGCATGGCTGAGTGACAAAATGGCTCCCAATGCTAGGACAAAGCCAACTGCGCTGATGTGTGTGTCTGAGTGTGTGTGTGTGTGTGTGTGTGTGTGTGTGTGTATGCGTGCGAGGGAGACAGAGGTGGTGTGATGTGGAGGGGAGGCCGTGGCAAGATTGAATTCAAACGACATTATTCAGGCAATTTCATGGCTACTTAGTTCAGAAAAAAGTGAGTTGAAGGGTTGGGTGTTAGGGAGGTGGTGGTGGTGTGTGCGTGTGTGTGTGTGTGTGTGTACGAGGGGGGGGGGGGGGGCACACTCCATTTACAAGTGATAAATCAACTGCCACAAATGACTTGCAACCTCCTCGGAAAAAGAGATGACATTTTTAGGAGGAAAGGCGCATTAAGACCCCCCCAACCCTCAACAAAAAAAATGAACTCTAAATGGTGCTGTCAGCAAATGTCATCATGACCTCGAGGAAGTGTGAGGACAAGAGGTCTCTCTTTTTGGCCCACGACTGAGCGCCTCCAACAGAGTTCCCTCTCTGCCCGAGTCCTCATCCACTTTCCATTTCACATTAGCCGTTTACACTTTGCCACCTCTCTAACAGACGAACGTGCCGGATTGACACAACCCAGACACACAGACGAAAAACGCGACACCCAAAGAAAACAAACAAATAAATAAATCAATTTGAAAAAAAAAAAAAAGGTGAAGAGAGGAGATGGGGTCTTGCATGCACAACGGCTACCCTCAACAAGGCCTCAGATCCAGGAGCACAGCCAAACCTTCAAATGAAAAGACCTGCGCCTGCCCAGCTCTCCTGCTGGCAATCATGTCAGGCATCTTTACCTGCCAACAAACAAACCCACCATTTTCATTCCCTTGCCACAGGTGCTACAAGCCACACAGGGTCAAGAGGGAGATTTGAAAGAACTGGAATCAACCATGAAAAGGCAAAACTGGAGAGACAGAGCTGAGGACAGGAGTAAAGAAGGAAAGTGTGTGTGTGTGTGTGTGTGTGTGTGTGTGCTGGTGTGCGTCTGTACCTGAGAGAAAGAGAGAGTGAGAAATAAGGAGGAGGGGTACAATGCTTGATAAGACACACACTTCAAAAAACACACACACGCACACACGCACACACACACACACACACCTCCATGTCCCTCTGGGCATTTTGGTCCGCTTCCCATCAACAAACGCTCCGTTCCTGCCCACCACAGCACCAGGGAGTGCTGCATGAAAGCCCACACACACACACACACACACACACACACACACACACACACACACACACACACACACGGGGATCTTTGGATGTCCTGATGAAAGCACTGCTGGTGCAGGTGACGCCGGTGACAGCTCAGTCAGCACCTAATTGGAGGTGGTGTAAATGGGTCAGGAGCGAAGGAGGATGTCACTGGCATCCGTCCGCACCTCCCCACCCCGCGCCTGGGAGGGCAGGGGTTGGGCATGGGGGTGGTTGGGGGGGGGGTGGATGAGGGAGTAGGGCTGAGAGGGGGGAAGGGGGTCAACTTTCAACCTCCTCAGCACAGCAACAGCCAACACTGGGGCACTTTGATGTGGTGGTAGAAGCACTGCCACCGACCTGAAAGGAGTGTGTGTGTGTGTGTGTGTGTGGTGTGTGTGTTTGTGGGTGTGTGTGTGTACGTGTACGTGTGCGTGTGTGTGTGTGTGTGTGTGTGTGTGTGTACGTGTGCGTGTGGTGTGTGTGTGTGCGTGTGCTGCGGGACGACGGGGTGGGTGCTTGTTATTTCATTCGATCCGGAGCAGGGAGTAAACACGACGGCTTTCAAAGCTTGTTGCCCGTCGTCCACATGCAAATGTACACAAGTAAAAAGGTGACTTTTCCCCTGCCTCTGATCTGCAGTGCATGAGGGACAGGAGGGGAAAACGCCTTTGATCATCACATGCTTTAAATGAGCTGCAGTGCCACACTTAGCCAATCCCCTCACCCCCAGACACCCTCCCACCCAACCAGACAGACACAACACACACACACACACACACACACACGTGTGTACAACATGAACACACCCACTCTCTCTCTCTCTCTCTCTCACACACACACACACACACACACACACACACACACGTGTGTACAACATGACACACCACCTCTCTCTCTCTCTCTCTCTCTCTCACACACACACACACACACGTACACATGCACACCTACTCACTCCCTCACACACACACACACACACACACACATACAGACACACACATTAATATTCCTAATTACCTGCCAAGGAAGGTATAACCCTTGCCCCAAATAGATGAAAAACAGCCAAAAGAGGGGAGAAAATCATTAAAGCTTTGCGTAGCCAGTCCTCCTACCCAGATCTGTAAGACTGCATGTATGACCGGCATCCTTATTTATCCCAGCCCTGAGTCAATGAGAGCCCAGGGACTGCTCTCTCCCTCTCGCCCAGCAGTCAGATGAAGGGGCCAGGGGCCCCCAGCACATGCGCTTCTTCAGCCATTGTTTGTCAACATCTCTGATGTCCACACACTCGACCTGGCATCAAAGGGCTTCACAGCTCACTGGCCACATGGATTAGCCAATTCTCCCTCCCCCCCACCCACCCACACACACACACACACACACACACACACACACACACACACACACACACACACACACACACACAAACAGAGAAACACACAGACACCCTCAGGAGACCAACACTGATCCTGTCTATTACCAGCAAGGGATATTAGAACTACAAAAAAATAAAATAAAATAAAATAAAACAAAATATAAACCAGCACCTAAGGGGTGGGTAGGCAAGGGGAGCTGGCAATTTAGACATGCTTTTGGTTTGATCCCTGGCTGCCTCTTTAACTAGTCTGAGAATGTTATGGCCAAATGTCAGAGTGTGGTGTTGGGTTATACAATTGTGCACAAAAGTGCAGTCATAAACTCACACCCACACCCACATACACATACTCACTGTCTCTCTGACAGACACACAAGTAGACAGGCTCAGTGAACTGAAGTGAGGGCTGTGTCACCTACGGTTGGCCATTGGCGTCTAAAGCAGCGTAAGCTACGGCAGACAGCGGCCTCGTCTCCGTCACCGTACGGAAATGTAGGCCAGCGCCAGGAGGATGCACCAACAGGTGCCTCACGCCAGCCGACAGACTGCCGTGCCTCATGGGCATAAAGCGCTCGCCTCAGTCCACCCCACGCTCAGAACGAGCCTTGGCCTCAAAAAGATTAAACATCCTCCCCAGAGACAGCCGAACCCTCAGCAGTGTCTCGGTCTCTTCCAGAATCTTTATTCTTCTTTTATTCCTTTCTCTCTCTCTCTCTCTCTCTCTCTCTCTCTTTCTTTTCTCTCTCTGTCTAGACTGCAGAGAGGCTAACACACACCATGTTTACCTGTAACTCTATTTCAACAAACAGAGAACAGACACACAATTAAGTGACATTATCTTAAGAAACACAAACCTTTCTCTCATGTCAGGAATTTAGATGCTAGAACACATCCGAACAACTGAGAAAATGAGGACAGCCACAAAACTCGGCCTCCAACGGTACAAAAGAATCATAACGAGACAGTCTGTGAAGACAATATCTATCCACCGTTATGAACGCTGCTCTCAGCTCCCTTTCTGAAGTCCTCCAGCACTTTTCAACACCAAGAGGAGGGCCAGTGAACATGGAGGCCTTTCAAAGCAAACGTGCACCAGGAAAAAGAGCCCTTGTACCCCACCTCCCCACCCCCTTCTGTGGCTGATCTGTTTCATGGCTAGAGAGAGAGAGAGAGAGAGAGGGAAAGGCGGAGAGAGAATGAGGGGGAGAGAGAGAAAGTGAAAGAGAGAGAGAGAGAGAGAGAGAGAGAGGGAGAGAAGGCACCGTGGCAGGGTGGCAATTAGCTGCCTGACCTTCCTCCTTAATCACACAGCGCCTGGCACCACACAATGCCCGCGTGTCGGAGTTGCCCGTCTCCAAATGCCAGCTCTCATTAGTGCCATGCCATGCTGCCCCAGCGAGGTGGGGAGTGTGTGTGTGTGTGTGTGTGTGTGTGTGTGTGTGTGTGTGTTAGTGTGTTGGGGGGAAATAATAGAAAGGAAAGTATCATCTCACTGTGTCACCCTCACAAACACACAGACACGCAGACAATCACTAAACACACAATGAGTCCACTAACAACACACAGAATCTCTCTCTCTCTCTCTCTCTCTCATAGAAATTCTCACTGGGGTACACAAACAGTAGGAAGTATATGCATGGGCCCCACGCACACACACACACACAGATACACACACACACACACACACACACACAAAAAGTCCCGGCGCTGACAGATAACATGCGGAGGCAACAGCAGAGATGACAGCAGTGGACGTGGAGGCGGGTCCGTTTCGACCCCGGCTCAGGTCAGACGGAGCAGAGGGCAGCCCAGTGACTGATGGAGCCGCCTGCCCATCCGCCCACCCCACCACACACACACACACACACACACACACACACACACACATCCCCAAAAACCCCCAGCTCCCAGTACCCTCACCACTCACCACCCTCTCTCCCGCCTCCACCATGCCCTTCACGCTTCTTGCTGGCCTGTCCTTGAAGGGTGTGGGGGCGGCCATGAGAAGAGATGAAGAGAGAGAGAGAGAGAGAGAGAGAGAGAGGGCAGAGAGAGAGGGAGACAGCGAGAGAGAGAGAGGGCATAATCCTGTACACTCAATTAACAGTGCTCTAATTAGTCACTGGGCTGCCTAGAATTCTGATTAACTTGTTCCTGTGAGCATATGTGTGTGATGTGTGTCGTCGGTGTGTGTGTGTGTGTGTGTGTGTGTGTGTGTGCATGTGTGTGTGAGAGTGTGTGTGTGTGTCAGTGTTTAAGGAAGGTTCACTAAGTACAAATTTGCAATAAGGCAGAACAGGTCTAGATTAGAGCGTAAAAAAAGAAATCCATTTAGTTCAGTGCCTTTATTTTAGTGAGGGGTCAAACGATGTTGATGATGAAAATAGACTGAGTGTGGAAATGAGAATGAAAGTCACAAAAACCACACACGTACACACACACATGCACACACACACATGCACACACACACACACACAGGCACACATACACACACACACACACACACACACACAGGCACACACAAACACAGACAAGCACAAACACACAAACACAGTAACACACACAAGGGAAAAAATAGACGTGTGTGTATGTGTGTGGGTGTATGTGTGTTTGTGTGAGAGTGCATTAGTGATTAAAAGCGTGCACTTCAGAAAGCGTGCGTGACTACATGAGCGTCTGTCTGTCTGTGTGTGCGCGTGTGTGTGTGCGCGTTTGAACCAGATTCCAGTATAATACCCATCCCCCCCCTCCCACGCTAGCAGGTGAGCGTTAGCCGATGAGACGTTTCTAAGTTCAGTCGAGTGCTAATGAAACGCGACGTGTAACCGCCGCCGACAGCCCGAGCCTTGCCTTTCATCCAGCCCACCTGCTCTCAGAGCCCCTGGAGGAGGGTGGGGGAACATATCAGCCTGACACCCAAGCACAAAGGTAGCTGAAGTGTCACCCATCATGTTGACACAACAGACAGCCGAGGAAGCCACATCAATTCTGGCTGGGTAAATAAGGGTAGCGCCGAGGACGGAACAAACAGGAACCGATTCTGAGAAATGAAAAAAAAAAGAGGAATGGATCTGAGGGGGAGGAGGAGGAGGAGGAGGAGAAGAAGAAGAAGAAGAAGACGGAAACGGAAACGAAGAAGAAGAAGACGACGAAAAAGACGAAGAAGACGAAGAAGTGAAATGACAAGAAAAACTACAGAGACGACAGAGAGGTCAGTCAGAGTGCAGCGTGCACCTGGTTCAGGAGCCATGTTTTTAGCTCTCTCTCTCTTTCTTGCTGTCTCTCTCTTGCTGTCTCTCTCTCCACCCAAACCTCCAGAGAGAGTCTGCCTTGTTAAAAGTGAATGAGCTGTCAAAGCAGATGCCCAGAGAGCACATAAGCCTGCTTTCACACCAGCCCCTGGCTCCCACTCAGAAGACCTCCAACCAACACTCTTAAGAAACGTCAAACTAATCTTTCTCTCACTCATTTTCTCCCTTTTTCTCTCTATCTCTCTCCCGCTCCCTTTCAGTTTTGAACCTCGGCTGCATCTGGTTCTCCTCCGCTGTCTTCGCCAGCATATTAAAATCTCTGCTTTTTAGAGCGATGCCTTGGCCTTTCCCCCGTCATTGTCCTCTTGTCACCGGCCGTTAATAATTCACCTTCGGAGAATTATTACCCGCAGTGAAATCCTTATAGGCTTGACAGTCACAATGGTATATGTGTAGAGGTCTGACCGGCTTTCAAATGGGCTTTTTTGCAGCTTCAGGAAGACAAAAATAAGAAACTGGAGAATGGAGAAATGGATAGATTCCTCGGGCCTCGAGCAGACTTTCCATGACATGACCTTTGACCTCGGCTCCATTGTGTCACTTCTCCTCCAGACGGGTTCTGGGAGTTTGTATGTGGCTCCTTTTTTTCAATCTGCGAGAGGAGAGCTTTCAACCGCAGCTGACATGATCAGCAACAAAAGAGAGTCCTTGAGGAAGGAAGGAACAGAAATGAGGAAGGGAATGAGAGGAGATGGAATGGAAAGAGGAGAGAAATGAAGAGGGGGAGAGAGAAAAAGAGGAGAGGAGAGAAGAAAAATAGGGAGTGCGCGCATTATAGGTTTCCTCTATACTCCAAATAACTGCTGGGAAGAAGATCGAAAAGAGATGGCGTGAATGGTGAAGAAGAGACAAGAGAAAAGAAGAGAAGAGAAAGGGAGAGAAAACAGGAGAAAATAAGAGAAGAGAAAAGGGGAGAATAGAAAAGGATAGAAGAGAAGAGAAGAGACGAGAAGAGAAGAGGGGGGAGAGGGGCCAGGGCCCATTATGGCTCGTTTCCATCCCCTGAACAATCCCTGTCTGTGGCTAACTGATATGTCATCTGGACAAGGGCTGATTAGTCAGCCATTATGGCCCCTGCGCCTCGGCTCTGTCGCCGTAACGACCGACTGGGCTAGGGCGGCACAATGGGCCCCTGATAGAGCCAGCTGCTCGGGCGTCCACAATTAACCCGCCTGCCTGCCTGCCTGCCTGCCGGGATGCCACAGCAAGCCCACTCTAATGAACACCCCCCGCACACACACACACACTCACGCACACACACACACACACACACACACTCACACACACTGGGCACTGGCTGTGAGCTCAAGTGATACAGTGCTTGGCAGGGGCTTCCTGTGTGTGTGTGTGCGTGTGTATGTGTGTGTGTGTGTGTGTGTCTTTGTGTACGTGTATGAGCGTGATTTGTGTGTGTTTGCATGAAGGAGGGGGGCCCAGGATTTACTGTAAGTGTGGATTACATGAGGGGTGTTTTTAGGAGTTTGTGAGTTTGCAGTAAATTTGCATATGTGTGCGTCTGTTTGTGTTTGTGTTGAAAGTGGAACTGTGCGTGTATTTGTTTTAAGCGGAGTTGTGTATCTATGTGTCTTGGAAGTTGAGTTGTGTGTATTTGTATGTGGGGGGTGGGTGTCTGTGTGTGTGTGTGTGTGTGTGTGTGTGTGTGTGTGTGTGTGTATGTATATGCATGGTGGTCAGCCAGGCGTGCATTGCCAGGGTGACGGTGACTGAGGCTCAGGTCAGGGGAGACGGTCTGGGGCAGTGTTTGAATATAAACACACACACACACACACACATCTCCAATCAATTTAAGTGCCTATGGGGGAATCCAGCCACAGAGGAGGCTCAGGAGACAGCAACACTCATTTGCATTGATGAAAACATGGGCTTTGTTAAGAGTGTGTGTACTGTGTGTTGTATCTCTCTCTGTCTCTCTCTCTCACTCATTCAATCACTCCCTCACTCATTCACTCACTCACTCACTTCCTGCCTCAGTGTGTGTGTGTGTGTGTGTGTGTGTGTGTGTGTGTGTGTGTGTGTGTGTGTATGTGTGTGTGTGTGTGTGTGTGTGTGTGTGTGTGTGTGTGTGTGTGTGTGCGCGCGCGTGTCTTGTTTTGTCATGAAGTGACAAATATTGCTCCATAAAAAACACCAAGTAACAAAAACAGAAAGACAGTAAGGAGCCCCAGGAAGCTGTACTCAGAGGAACTGTTGACACAATCACAAAACATCACAAAAACAACAACGACAACAAAAACAACCCCAAACACGCAAGAACGGAGAGACAGCGCCAGGCCGATCAGTCACTCGGAAACATCTGAGGTCGTCATTCACCGGCTGAACCGAACCGCACGGCGCCCAGAGGAACACACACTCACACTCCCTCTGTCTTTTCTGAACGCTCTCTCTTTCTGCTCTTTCTGTCCTCATTCTCCCCTTTCCTCGTCTCCTTCCATTTTTACCCACTATCCCTCTCCTCCTCCTCCTCCATGCATCAGCCTCTCCCCCCCACCCTTCCCTTCCTCTCTCTCTCCCTCGCTCCCCGAGTAAGTGAGTTTCACCGGGGCCACTCTCAGTTTAAATCACCTCAGGGTGAACACTTTATTATCTGTAGTCAAAGCGTCACCGCAAATACCATTCTACACACACAAGTGTCACTTTCCATTTGTCTAGGTGTGGGCAGCATTAGGCTTGGGCTAGAGCAGCCAGACAGGGCTTGTTCTCTTTCTCTCTCTCTCTCTCTTTCACTCTCTCTTTCCTTCTCTTCACCGTGCATGCAGCCCAGTGGAGTTCCTGGCGTGGGAAAAAAGCCTCGCTCCCACAGCAGCCAGGGCTAGTGCTGTATCGACCTACATACATCCTACCAACGACAACAACAACACCAACAGCAATAACAACAGCACTAATGATGCCCACCAGCTGACCTCATCCTCACATCACACTATGTAGGTTAATGTAAACACATGTACAAAACATGAATGCATGGAGACTGACAGACATATGTGTGCTAACAAAAAAACAATAAATATGTATACATCATTAGAGAAATATATGTAGGTGTACAGAACACTATGTCTTTGTTTATACATTCATGAATATAATATGATTATGCTAAATAATTATGGTCATACTCATTTGTATTCAATGCATTCAAAATCTATTTAAATGGTTTATATTTACATAGGGTACCCAATATGCTTCAAGCCAGTTTTAAGTTAGTGGTTGAGATGCTATATAGGAACACCAGCTATCTTTGTCGAATGTCACAATGCAACACAGCAAACACATAAATACACAATGACAACAAAGGCAACAACAGCAGCAGCAGCTGAAGCAACAGCAACAACAGAAGCATCTTCCCATCTCAGGGGACGACAAGCCAGACACTGACTGCCAAAAGACTGCCCCCCCCCACTCCCACACACACACACACACACACACACACACACACACACAAACACACACTGTCCCTTTGCTCCACTGACCGTGGCTGTGAGCAGGCTGCCGCCACAACAAGCTGACGGGCCGGCCACAGGGCTTTCTGGGCCGCGTCGGAATGTGAGCTGTCAGCATTCACACCGGGCCCGCCGCTCAACCCCCACTCCTCCACCTCCACCTCTACCTCTGCCCTCCGCTCTCCATCGACCTCAACACACGACCACCGTCAGCGTCAGCATCACAACCACAACCGTGACTGTTTACCACCACATTCAGGTGAAATGCCATCTATATACAAACAGACGACCAATGCACAACAGACAGAGACTTGAGCAGTTCTAGAGTCGATGAAGAACTCAGCTGATGAGACGGAACGGAGGAGGAGAAATGAAATGTGAGAATGTGTGTGTGTGTGTATGTGTGTGTGTGTGTGTGGGGGGGGGGGGTCTGGGGAATGAGGGGATGGGGGTGAGCCAGTATGGCTCCTTCCCAGTTCTGGGCTGGCCTGTGCTGGGCTGGGTTGAATTGCTTGAGCATCCTCAATTTACTGTAATTTATGGATTTATTCACAACTGGGGATGGCAATTGTGTGTGTGTGTGTGTGTGTGTGTGTGTGTGTGTGTGTGTGTGTGTGTGTGTGTGTGTGTTTCTGTGTGGAAAGCAGGGGGAAGGGCCATGTAATATATCAAATGTATTCACATGTTTCAAAAGCTCTTGGTGAAATATCACAGCTAGCCGAAGGCGCTAACCTGAATGTCCTGATTCAGTGAGATGGATGTGAGGTGTGTGTGTGTGTGTGTGTGTGTGTGTGTGTGTATGTATGTGTGAGAGAGCAAGAGAGAATGTACGTGTGATCAGGGGGTATCTGTTTTTGGGTAATGGATGGGTTGCCAGCAGATGTGTCTGTCAGGGGGGCACTACATTGGGCAGACACCATCCCTTCATCGCCCAGTAGGTACGCATGCACTGTGATGTGTGTACTGAAAATGACGTATGTTTGTAGTGTGTGTGTGTGTGTGTGTGTGTGATGACTGCAGGCTCATTGTGCAGCCAGCGTGGTGGCTCTGGATCCGAGTGTAGCGCCGTGCCTCATCAGCATTCTCCCCCTGCCGTCAGCATAAAGCCACACACACACATACACACACACACACACACACACACACACACACACACACACACACAGAGCACTAGGCCTAGCACCAGCCTCGTGGTGTCATATGAGATTAGGCCTCTGAACTCGGCCCTGCTGTACACAAATGGCCACCCACCAACCCACACCACACCTCCCTTCCTCCACCTCTCTCTCTCTCTCTCTCTCTCTCTCTCTCTCTCTCTTTCTCTGTCACTCTCTTTACGTTATCTCAGTCATTTTGCTCTTCACGCTATCTCCATATCTCTTCATTTTATTTTTTATCTTATTCTCATCACACACATTCTCTCTCTCTCTTTCTCTTCGGTCACACACACACGTACACATATTGCCGTTGTCTGTCCTTCTCCTTCAATCTCTATTTCAAGTCCGCCCCCATGACTCCACAAGCTGGACCAGCCCTTTTCTATCTCTTGAGTACCATCTCCTATCTGCCCTCATTGTCTTTTTAAGAGGACTAGCCTCATACTCCCAGGACCACACACACACACACACACACACACACACACACACACTAATGCATGACATGGCCTTAGGACAAGGAGGAAAGAGAGAGAGAGAGAGAGAGAGAGAGAGAGAGAGAGAGAGAGAGAGAGACACTATCTATATGACAGGGCCCTTAACTTTAATAAGTCAGATGGGAAAAAACAGCTTGCTCTGCTGTTCTATGAGGTTTAGCATTGTTCCAGCTACAGCCAGGTCAAGGCAGGACTCAAAACATACACAAACACAGAGAGAGAGAGAAAGAGAGAGAGAGAGACAGAGAGAGAGTGACAGAGAAAGACAGAGAGAGAGAGGGAGAGATTTTTACATGTGCACAGAATACTGGAAACATTTACACAATTTGAAGTTCTCTCTCTCACACACACAAACAAAGCCACAATGAGCCCCACACACTAAGCCATAATGACTTTAATAAGGGTATGTAAAGCCAGTAGTAAACGAGTCTCTGAGGTCAGAATACCAATAAGCCGGTGGTGAGTTGAGGAGAGAGTGTGGTGTGCACAAACACACACGTGTTTGATGCAGTATGATAGGCCCTAAAGATAAGGCCTGCATGCCGAGACCTACAGTAACCCTGGCTGAGCAGTACTTCACCCACACAGCAGCCTTGGAACAGGGAACAAGGACAGTGAGGTGAATTGGTAAAGACAGAGACTGTGTGTGTGTGTGTGTGTGTGTGTGTGTGTGTGTGTGTGTGTGTGTATGTGTGTGTGTGTGTTTTGTTGGTTTCTTCTTTATTCAACCCTCTTTTGTGTGATTCTTTATGGCTATTCTATGTGTTGGCTAGTGTGTTTGTATTTGTGTGTGTGTGCATGCTTGTGTGGTGTGTTGTGGAGTGCAAAACCACCTGAGTAGTTGTGTCTGTGTGCTAGTGTGCACAGACCTGCCCATGTGTGAACAGTCTGTTTCCTTTGATTGGGATTACAGGATGTTTTTGTGTCAGTTTGTATGTACAGTGCATGTGTGTGTGTGTGTGTGTGTGTGTGTGTGTGTGTGTGTGTGTGTGTGTGTGTGGCTTGTTTGAGACATGTGATAGGTTTTTTGGGTTTGTGTCTATGTGTGCTTGTGTGCATGTACTAATGTGTGAATATGCATTTGTGAAACTGGTACAAGACAGCGTATGGGTGTGTTTCTGTATGCATGTTTCAATTTTGCTGTGTGTGTCTGTGTGTGTGTGTGTGTGTGTGTGTGTCTTCTCTCTCTTGGTTTGGGTGTGTGTGTGTATGTGAATATGTGTGAGCATATATGTATGTACACAAGCATGCATGTGTTGGGTGTGTGAGAGCCTTGTGGCGTATGTGTGTGTGTGTGTGTGTGCGTGTGTGTGTGTGCGTGTGCGTGCATGTTTGTGTACGCCCATGTGGCAGGCCTGTCACAAGAGGGGAGAGTGTGGTGTGCGGGGCGGCAGGTAAATGGGAGAAGAAAGCCGCCTGCGGGTAGCCTGGAGCAAAAACGGAGCCTTCTGTTCTATCATTTAGGAGACAAGTCCTCCACTGATTCCCAATTAATATTTAACAAGGCACAGGCAACAAGGCCCTCTACTCTGGCAGGCAGGCAGGCAGAGTAGGGGAGAGAGGGGGAAAGAGAGAGAAGGGGGAGAAAGGGAGAGAAAGAACAAGAAAAAGAGAGAGAGATTGGAGATGTACACAGAGAGAAGAGAAGAGAGAGAGAGAAGTGGGAGAGAGAACAAGAGAAAGATGGAGAGAGGGAGAAAACAAGAGTATGTGAGAGGTACAGAGAGAGAGAGAATGAGGGAAAGAGAGAGAGAGAGCAGAAAAGAAATAGCTCTCTGTGAGTGTTACACATTGCTTTGATGTTTCGATGCCCAATCTACTGAGAAACGGACATGTGATTTCATTCTCAGTGTAGCTGTAGCAAAAAGAAAACAGCACAATAAGTCATCCAGGGTGGCCTGGGATTTCTGTCGCATGCAGTCACAGTAAAAGGGCAGCATTTGCCTTGTTTGAAATGCTTGGATGTCAAGCAAAATCACAACCCAGTCAAACAAAACAAAATAAAATGAAAATACACCCTTTAATAATGCTATACTGTATGTTATATATTTACCCCAGTTCCACACTTAAACTCACTCACTCAAATACACACACATACACACACACACCAACAAACAAACAAACAAACAAACACACACACACACACACACACACATATATAGTGCTAAGGTAAGATCAGTCAGTAGTAGAAGGCAAGCGGGCCTCTTCGTATGTGGCTCCCTTCCTCATCCACCCCCTCACACACGTTCTTGTCTTTTCTCTCTTTTTTTCTCATCTCTCTCTCTCCCTCTCTCCCTCTCTCCCCCCTCTCTTCTCTTCTCTCATTATGCTGCGGTGATTGACTGCGTCAGACAAGTGGGCTCTAATTGCAGTTAAAGGTCCCTCAGGAACGCCGGTGTTAGCACAGCACACAGAAGCCATCATGCACTCTCTCACTCTCTCTACACTCTCGCTCTATTCCTCTGTCCTCCTTCCCCCCCACACACACACACACACACACACACTCTCCATCAACCATCCAGGCAGGCTTTTACTCACACACGAACCCCCAACCCACTCTTTCACTCTCATCTCACCCACGCTCACCCTTTTCTTCCTCCCTCCCTCACACACACACACACAGGCTTTTACTCCCAATCATGTTCACATTACCCATTCCACACTCCTAATTGCCCCCGTTGTCCCGCATAGCAAAACACCAGAGAGCAACAGAAGGCAGCTAGCTAACAGCAGTGGCGATGTGAATGGGCCTTGTGCTTAAAACCATATGAGAGAAGCTGACCACGTTTAGCTTTTAGTTGGCCCATACCCTCCAAGGCATTAATGCATAGATGCATGGCTTGGAATGCATGGAGATCAAGATACATGCTTTACATATAGATCAGTCTTTAGGAAGGGATGCAGTATATATATATATATATATATGTAGCAGTGTCTCGTAATCGGCTTGCATGGTCTGATTAAATGACGCGGCCGTTTATATTTGTGCTGTGTGCCGTGAATGACAGGTCACTGTGCTCTTGATTAAGTGTAACAGAGCGATGCACGAACACACAGATCAATACAGCTCTGGAGTGCTAACCAAAGCTCTGCTCTCATCACTCCTCTCCTCTCTTCTCTCTTCTCTCTCTCATCACCCCCCTCCTCTCTTCTCTCTCTCTCTCTCTCATCTCTTTCATTTACTCTTTCCATTTATGTCATTGACAATATGCCCCTGACTCTTGGCAGGGCATTGTGTGTGTCACACACAATGTGTGTGACACACACACACACACACGCACATTCAAATTTGCACCTGGAAAGCCCCTTGAATGCCAGCCTAAAGTGATAGCGAAAGAGAAAGAAGGAAGGAGAGAGAGAGAGAGAGAGAGAGAGAGAGAGAGAGAGGAAGAGGAAGGAATAGAAGGTTGCAACATGGCATTCTATCTCTGGCTGCTTTGTCACAGCCAAGGTGACAGCCGTTGCCTGCCCATGCCCGCTGCCTGTGCCACCCCGGTGCCACCCTGGCTGGCTGCGTGATTAACAGCCTAGCCTACCCACCCTCCCATAAGACAGACGGCTTGGTGCCCGCCATTGGACAGGGGCACGCAGTGCGCCCTCCTCCACCCCATTCCACCCCCACCCTGCAAACACACACACACACACACACAAACACACACAAACACACACCCTCATCGGAAATGATCTACACTGCATGCCAACCAGCAAGGAGTAACCAACCGCTCCCACAATGCCCTCAGTGAAAAAAAAAAAAAAACAGGTGGCAGAGAGGAGAATGAGGAGGAGGGAACGAAGGATACAGAGAGAGAGAGAGAGAGAGAGAGAGAGGGGACAAACAGGGTGATGATGTGGAAGGGTGGGTCCAGGAATGGCAAACACCAGCTGCAGACTGGGAGGATCATGCCTTAACTGGCCCTTAACTGGGAAAAAATGCTGCCAGTCAATCAGAGAAGGACTGAGTATAAGACTGTGATAAAAATGCCAAATAAATCAATAAGTAAAAAAATAAATAAATTTAAAATGGAACGGGTGGTGTGGGAGGGGGATTAGGGGAGTGCTGCCGGTGGCGTCAAATCAGGCTCATTGTCCCAGCAGGCCGGGGTGATGATGGCGCCTGGCGCAGGCAGTGTGGGGCACAGGGGCTGATGGGAAGGCTGAATACAGCCTGCTGAAGAGCTGTTCAATCAGCAGGGAAAAGGTCAAGAGCATGCAGATTCCGCCTGCCACAGTCAGTGACTTCCTCCTGCTCACACCGCATCCCTCAATCCCTCCCTCTCTCTCTCTTTCTTTTGTTCCTTCTCCCTCTCTCAATAACTGTCTCTCTCTCACTCTCTGTCTGCAACACTGTACCTTTCTCTTTCTGTCTTTTTTTGAAATCATCTCCCCCTCTCTCTGTTTCAGTCTATCGCTCTCTCTATCTTTACCTTTCCCTTTGTGGTCTCTCCGTTTTACCCACACACTCGATTCCTCCCCGCAGTCTTTCACATTTTACTTTCTGTCTTTCTCCATTTCTCTGTCACTCTTTTTCTACTCATCTTCACCTCTCTCTATCCCTCCCTCTCTCCCTTCCTCTCACAACCCCTTCATTCTGTTAGGCTCATTATCTTTCCAGCTCTTGCTCGTAATCAGGGAAAAGGTTGTCATCTCTGCCACTTGTGACCACATTTCAATATTTCACAGGCACATTTTCCCAGCTCTTCGACATCCACGCACTCACACCGAACAGGAAACCATATGACGCGCCAAAGACACACACACACACACACACACACTTCGACTATGCAGTTACATTCAGGAGAGCGAACCACTTAAGACATCTTTACTATTCCAAATAATCACTTTCAATTCAATTAAAAACACATTTAGCCTCCTAAAAGTCAAACAAATGTTCAGATACATTACAGATGTAAATTGTGCAAATGGAGTGATTACCGTAATAAGTAGAGGGGAACTAAGAGTTTTTAGGGTTTTTACCAGCAAGAAAAAGCTAAAATGCATGAAAAAACATTACAATTATTTTAGCCGGACTTAATGGGTGCTAATTTGTAATAATTTAGACACACACACACAGAAACACACAGAAACACACACACACACACACACACACACACACACACACACACACACACACACACTTCCATACTGAAAAAAAGATGAAAACACAGAAAAGTGATGCATGCTCTTTGAGGAGAATGTAAAGAGGCTCTCAAGGGTCCAGCCCTGGCAGCAGTGGCTGCTGCTGCTGCTGCTGTTGCTGGTGTCTCCACACATCCAGCAGGCCTCCTTTGATGCTGCATTCAGACTCATGCTGAACAAACACCAAACCAGGTCAGCAGGTCATGTCAACACAGCCCCTGAAACAGCTGCTAAGAGTCAGACTGGTGTCCGTATACAATAGTCGCTGCTGTGTGGACTAAACATAAACATAAACGTAAATGTAAACATGACTTATTATTACTTATGAGTATGAATAACGCTTGATGTACAATTCACACCTTTTTCAAACTCGCAGTGGTCTTTTTAGATCTACTTACATTCTTTCATTCCTAAGTAATTTGGAAAATGTCTGTCTCTCATTTTTTTCCTGTTATCTGTCTTTTTTTTGATCATCATCATCTGTGCTTCCATAGCTCTGTTTACCTCAATTTCTTCCTGCCTCCCTCCCTCCCTCCCTCCCTCTTTCTTCCTCTCTCCTTCATTTGACTCTGTCCTCTGCCTCTGTGCCATCCGGTCTTGTGAGGTCTTTAATCCAGTTCGGCCTGATTGGTTCCTGTGACCCTGACTGATGATGTCACGCTGCCATATGGGCCGGCTGGCTGGTCGGCCAGACCTCGGGAGCCAGAGCTCCAGCGGGATGCGCACTGGGGACACGCAACCGAGCGTGACCATGACAGGGCACAGTACGTATGCCTCCAATCCATTCCTCACAGCGCCCATGTGCCAAACGTAAGGTGATGGGCATCTTTTTGGGCACACAGGATGCTTATGGAGTCTTTAAACACAAGTGTCAAACACCAAGCAGAATGAGACAATAACAGCAGCATGGATCCACCTTGCTTACATCTGACTTCTCTCATTTGCCTAGCTTCTTGGTTCAAGGCAAAGGCAGCTCGAAGGCTATGAAATATTAACACAATTGGTGGGAAGACAATGAGCTTAGCTTCCAGGAAAACAAAAACTCACTGAAACATTCACATAATAAGTCCCCATTTCAGTTCACACCGCATATTAAGTAATATGTCATGTTTTAATCATTTAAAATGTTCATTTTTAGCAAAGGTTTCAGCAAAAACTAGTGCGCATTAGAAAACAATAGAAAAGTACATAACATAAATTAACAAGAGTACATAGAGGGGTGGGGGGAGAGTCAGTTTGACACACGACCCAAAAGTGAGAAACCACACTTAATTTATCTGTAGACATTCTGGTCAAATGAGGACCTCTGTTCCCCAGAGAGGAGGTAAGCGGCCTGCTCAGGGCTAACTGAGGCTAGCACTCTGTCTGTCTTTCTGCCCTTCCGTCCTGCCCACTGGAGGCTATGAGGCAAGTCTCACATAACCCAGCCACAGCTGGCACTGTCCCATAATCCTCTCTGTCCCATCCTATCTCTCCTCACACTCCCGCTATCTGCTGAGACACCATTGACAGTAAGGAATACAAATAGGCTTAAGACTTAGCGCTTCGAACTTAGCATGCATGCTCAAGTTAGCGTGAGGAAGGAAGTAGCTAGTTATGTTTAAGGTGGAGGGTTAGCCATAAGGTCAAACTGAGGTTAGCATTAAATGACAATTAGGTGACAGTTAAGCGGAAAGGGTCAGTTAGACGATGTTCTGACTTTGCAGAACAGCTAAAACCAGCTGAGCAAATACTCACAGTGATTACTGGGTAATTTAAGGAAGAGTAGAGAAGCGTGAGACAGAAGAACGATGGCGCTAATTTGACAAATGGCAGGAAGGGGAAAAAATAGCGAAATAAAAATAATAACAAAAAAAACCCAACTTTACTAACAGCCTTGTGCCCGTATTGTCGATTACCAACCCTAATAAAGCTGTTCAGTTGACTGCTTCTCCCTCCCTCTTTGTCTCTCTCTCTCTCTGTCTCTCTCTCTCTCTCATTTTCATGTCACTATGCAGGCCACTGGCAAACAGACTGGTGCTGGAGAGCAGTGGTGGAGGGGATGCTGTAGAGAGGAGGGTGGGGGTAAGGGCTCTGCAAATGTCACCCAAAAGGGGGGATTTAATTAAAGATGACAGGGCCGGGTGCTGGCAGCCCAGCACATGCGCGAGGAATTTCGGCACGCTGGAAGTAAGCGGCCCTGATTTATAATTTAAGCAACGCTCAACATTCCCTTTTAATTCAGCGGCGAGGAGAGAGCTAATTCCAAACGCTAACCAAGTGAGGCTAATCCAATATGATATTTTTAAGGGTGCACAGTCGATGGCTTTTTAAAAAGACCCCATATCTTTCTTTCTCTCTGCCTTCCTATTCTCTCACACATTCTCTCTCTCCTTCTCAGCTGCATCAGTTTCCTGGTACAGTACACTGTTCTCTCTTTTTCTATCTCACTCTCTTTCTCTCTCCCTCCATCTCACTCTCATTCACTCCCGCCATCTATCTCTTTCTCTCTCTCTCCCTCTCTCTCTCGCTCTCTCCAGACAGTGAGAGGACTGCGATAATGGAAACATCCCCCTCTCGCCGCCTCCTGTTTGGCCCGCTAAGCTCGGCGCACTCCAGGGAAATTGATTGTCTGGCGAGCCGATCTGAACGCTCGCAGCTGATGCCGGAGCCAGTTAAGCCCTTTTTTATTGAGGGTATGAGGGATTTTTAATGGGAGTCGCATCAATGAACTGTGTAGGCCCTCAGCATCTGCATGCCACACTACACCTACCCTTACACACACACACACACACACACACACAACACAACACAAACCCTACAAACCCTGGAAACACACACACACATACACACATTCACACAGACAAACAGTGTGTGTGATAGAGGGATGACAGAGACAGGAAAGAATGGGGTACTGTAAATACTGAGCAAACGAGCCAAGAGAGAGAATGAAGGAGAGATAGAGAGAAATAAGGGTATTGAGAAAGTGAGTGAGCGAGGGAGAGAGATAACAAGAGAAAGAACGAGAGCTCGGAGAGAGAGAAATGACAGCGGGACAGTAGGAGAGATAATGGGGACAGAGAGAGAGAGAGAGAGAAAGATGGAGTGAACAGCCCGCCTGCTGCTTTTGTGCAAAGGACAGCAGATGCAAATGGCAGCGCTCACCTCTCCTCTCCCCAGCGCTGCCAGCTCCTCTGCTGAGTGTTCTCCATCATTTCAGGACACACTCTATTATCCCTGCCAAGCAGTCTCCCCGCCAACACACACGCACACATACACACATAACAAATATATCTGCACTCACAAATACACATGAATATGCACACTGACACACATACACGCATTAAACATACGTGCACACACATTCTCCTTATGAGGACGATCAGTGAAGTGTGTGTGTGTGTGTGTGTGTGTATTGAATGTGCTAGTGTGTATGTGTGTGTGTGTGTGTGCCTGTGTGTGTCTACATGTGTGTGAATGTCACATGCGCTCTCTCCTTTTCCTCCTTATTGACCTCCTCCTGTGCCATAGAGCTCCCTGTCACTGCTCTGAGACCCCTGAATCCCCCCCAACACACACACAGACACACACATACACAACCTCCTCTGGAACTAACCATCAGTCTAGCCCAGGCCAAAGCCTTTTAACAGGTGAATGAAGAGACAGAGAGAGAGAGAGAAAGAGAGAGAGATAAGGAGGAGTGAGATGGAAGGAGAAAGAGCAAGAGAAAGAGCAAAAGGATGGAAGGAGAGAGAGTGTTTCTTCTAGTATTGATTGCCAGGGCCAAGCTCCTGCTGGCTGTCTGAGCACAGGGGCCTCTGAGGAAGTGGGCTAATCCTGGGGAAATTGGAGGGAGGGAATCGATTAAGATGGCCGTGGCGGCCTTTCTTCTCCTTCTCCAAGTGCCCTCTTTCACTCCTCACGCTTTCTCTCTCTCACTCTCTCTCTCTCTCCCCCTCCCTCATAATTTTTCTTTCTTTCCTCAGCCTTTCACTTTCTTTCTATGTGACTCTCTGCCCTTCTCCTTCTCTTTTGTCTTTGAATTCTTCTTTTTTTCCTCTCTTTTCTCGACCTTTCTCTCCTCCTTGTCGGCGCATCCATTTTGACTCCCCCACGTCCTGTCACTCATGCTGACAGGCTTCTCCCTCGGCTGCTCGTCTCTCTCGTATGTCATCTATACACCACTCTGTCCGTGAGAATCTTCACTTGAGAAGTTACACAAACATGCCATTAAAAAGAAAAGACAAAAAAAAAACAACAGTGGCTATTGTATCGCTTCCATCAATACCAAGGACACAAGAATGTGCTTTTTGTTTAAGACCAAGGAAACCATAAGGGATTTTCCCATGGAAGGCTCTTCTTACTTACATCAGAGACCAACACACATCAGGCCACCGTGAGAGTTATGGGGTGGGGGTGGTGGGAAGGGGGGGGGCGGATTGAGGGGGGGATAGGGGGGATCTCCACACCATCCTATTACCTTTAAGCCGCTCCAAGCTTAGGCTGAAACTGAACTACTTCTGCCAGAGAGGGTTAACCCACGCTCTCTCTCTCTCTCTCTCTCTCTCTCTCTCTCTCTCTCTCTTTCTATCTCCTCCTCTCATACAGCCCCCATCCAAACCCAAGCCCCCTCTAATCGGCTTGCTTGCCTTTGGACACCGCCTCCATTGCAGGAAAACAAAAGGGCACAAACGCTTTTGGATGGCTCTAAAAACAGCCTAGACCCTGCTCGTCCTGGAACGCCGTTTGGTTAAAGGCTAATCTGTTGTGTTTCGAGGAAAGTCCAAAGGGAGCATGTATTTATGGAATAGAAAAAACAGGAACGATTTGCCCTCATTCTTCTTCTGTTGTTATTGCTGTTAAACCTTGGAGCAGAGTTACCTTGTCACGTAGCCTTCCTGTGACCGGAGAGTAGGGGGGGTTGAGGGTTGGGGGGTGGACCATCCAGGGTTATTAACGCTCTCACTGATGCAGGCCGAAGGACACTCAGGTCTGATCCGAGGCCGTACAGAGACAGCATCAGCTGCGAGTCTTGTGCAAAAACATATCCTTCAGACTAAGCAGTTCTAGAAAAAAACAACACTGAGTGTGCTTTCTCTCTGCCGCAAATCCAGAAAGATTTCTGACAGGAAAAAAAAGGACACAACAATGTGTGCAATCTCTTATGTAAAAACAAGTCCTTCAAAGCACTTCCAGTCTGACCTGTGTGCAGTCTGCCTTTACCATTCAGACATTCAACAGACAAAATAAAACAACTGCACAAGCTATCAATGGGCACAAATGGATTTCACCCTTAACAACTCTCCAGCATTGTTCAGAATGTATTTTGTTTGGAATAGACTTGCTGTGGGAATGTCAGCATTTATCAGCTGAGGACCAAACACTCATGTTTACCTCAGGGGCCAGGGGCTCCGGAGCCCTCAAACACAATTTACACGCACGCACGCACACACGCACACACACACACACTCACAAAGACTCAAACAAAACAAAAGCTACAGCCTGACCAAAACAACACAAAGTTCTCATACAAATGCCAGAGACCAAAAAGGTATATATACATATACAAACATGCTGTGCTATGGAAAGATTCCGACACCTTTAGCTAGGCTGGTGAATGATTATGGAGGAGGGGAGGGGTTGGGGGGGTTAGAGGGTTGTTTGCCCTGACCACATGTGCCAGAGGAACCGGATAATCACTTCTGGTCTGACGAGCAAACCCCTCAATTTCCTGTCCAGCCTTTTAACAGCCTACTGGGGAGGCCCAAAGCCTGAGGTCTGAAGACTGTATCCGCCACCGCTGCGTGGGGAGAGGAGAGGATTTGCGACTTGACTGCAGCGCGACCGTGAAAAACAGATGCTGGCAACCTTCACCAAAGGGCTCTAAATCACATCACACACACACACACAAATACACACTCACAGCGATGCTCACTGTTCAAAAAGAACAAGAGCCTGAGGTTGGGGTCAAGTCCTTGAGATGAGAGAAAAAGATAAGTCCTCTAGGCCAACTTCTCACCCGACACACACATTCCCTCTGTCAAACACACACACACACACACACACACACACACACACTCACACACACGCGCGCACAAACATGACCACATTCACAATCTCACATATGCTCTCCCAGGCACCAATCTAGGTAACTGGACAATTGTTCTCTGTTCATAAAAGGATAGACAAGAAAACAGAAAGAAAGAAAAAGAAAGAAAGAAAGAAAGAAAGAATGAAAGAAAGAAAGAAAGACATTTTCATTGATTCCAAAGGCAACAGCTCTTAGCATAGCATCTGGTATTGTTATAACCTGCAAGTTCTTCAAGAATGCAGCCTTCGCTTCACTTCACATTTACAGCCGAGCAGGCGCAACCTGGACAACATTCGTATCCATGGACACCAAACAACCGCAGAGGCGAAGGGTCAAAAGCTGCAGACCTTAGCCCTGACCCTGAGACCTCCCCCCCCCCCCCCCCGACAGACACCTCTGCCACACACACCCTTCCACCTCTCAACAGCCTGAGGAAACAAGGAACAAAAATCCCACGCTACACTAGGAGGTCACCCGTTGAACCCGCCCCCCCACTCTCCTTTCACTCCAAGCCCATAACCCCACCATAACCCCCTGCGGCCTCCCAAGCCATGTCTTCAGCGGTGACGTGACGGTGATGGTGGACTCACATTTTCGGCTGAGGGCGTGTGATGGCGGCGGCTCCAGGGCCTTGCCAGAGCAGAGCGGGTGGTGGTGGTGGTGGTGGTGGTGCTGTGGCGGCGGGTTCTGCCTCCTCTGCAGACAGGCCAGCATGGCAGCGCGGGAGGGAAACTACAGCCGGGGGACCGCCCAGAGAGACCTGACGGAGAGAGAGAGAGAGAGAGAGAGAGAGAGTAGGTTAATAGGGTGTAAGATATGAAACAAATAGCTTTTTCACATTAATACACCACGTAACATTCAAGTTGCTTGGTCACAGACTTTACATGTTCAGTTTTGAAAAGAAAGGACAGACAGACAGACAGACATACAGAGACATATAGTGAAGAGGAAGATGAATGAGCAGAACATCATACACCTTCAAAGTCGAGTTAAGTTGCCACTAGTTTAAGCTGCCACTGATTTAATAGTATGCACCTAAAACCCTCCACACACACACACACACACACACACACACACACACACACAAACTCCCCTCCCCTTCACTCCATTCCAACAGGAGAGAGCTTGTTTGCGGCTAATGGGACTTGAGTTGCATCCTTCCTGCCGCCGTGGAAGTGTGTGTGTGTATGTGTGTGTGCGTGTGTGTGTGTGTGTGCAGAATGTCTAATGCACACCTGCTTCGTAGCCTGTTGCCCCGAGCCTTGCAATTTACGAGCACTCTCCCTTCTGCACAGCTACTTAAAGGGAGCTCTACGTGTGCTACCAGCGTTAAAGCAGAGAACGCTATAGCCTCCCAAAGAACACTGACCCCCAACCAACGCTAGTTTATTAGGTATGTAAAGTAAAACACAACACACCATGACATGGAGTCACAGACACACACACACACACAGATACACACACACACACACGCTGCCACGTCTCTCTCTGCACCTCATGGGAGAAGGAATGTGCTGATTGATGGCCGTATCAGAGGAAATGCCTAAAACAGCAGTCTGTCTGCAAGGGCTTCAACTGGTGCGACAGCTTTGGATGACTGTCAGAGAAGGCTTGAGGATTTGTGTGTTTGGGTGGGTGAGTGGTGGTGGTGGTGTGTGTGTGTGTGTGTGTTGGGGAGGGGCATGTGTGTGACAGATTGTGTATGTGTTTGTGTGAGAGAGAGAGTGGATACGTACTTGTGTGGTGTGCTTTTGGGTAAATGCACCCCTCTGTGTGTGTGTGTGTGTGTGTGTGTGAGAGAGAGAGAGAGAGAGAGAGAGCTGATGGCTTGGGCGGGGGTGAACGCCAGCCGTACATCAGGGCCTGTGACAGCACTAATCAATCTTCACCTAGGCCATAAATCTCAGATGCTGCATATGTGCATGTGTGTGTGTGTGTGTGTGTGTGTGCGCGCGTGTGTGTGTCTGTGGGTGTGCACATGCCTGCACGCTAGCAAGCATGTGTGTATGTGTGTGTGTATTACCACCCATTTGCATATGTGTGTTCTAGTCTTTCTCTCTCTGTGTTTCTCTAAAGGGGGGCCCCTCCAATGGTACCAGAGGTGGGATGTGCTGGCTGCCACCACATTAGGAAAACACAGCTCTATCAACGACAAAAGTCATCCCAGCAGCCCATCAAAATACCAACTGACCTCAACACAGCTCAGGAGCCAGAGTTACACTGCAGGACAATAAGAGAGGACTGCTCTGAGATTAGTCAATTGAAGATATTAACTTAAGCACACTTGATCAACATGCACTCATCACCTTTAAATGAAGCTTGCGTTAAGCGAAGCAACCATATTCTCTCAGAACAAATTCAACATAACAAAGAGAGAGTAAATTTCAATTAGCATATGCAAGGACAGATGAAGAAGTGGACTTGTATAACAGACAGATTATTTTACTCGCAATTTTTGTTTCAACCATTGGTCCTCTGATCCTGTCCTTGCACCTCTCTCTCTCTCTCTCTCTCTCTCTCTCTCTCTCTCTCTCCTTTTTCTCCCTCTCTCACACTGTCCTGTTCTTTCTGAGCCCGCCTCGTCGCATTCGCACAAAAGCCCGCCGCTGAATATTTCATCTCAGCTGTCAACAGCCGAGGGCTCGAGCAGCAGATTATTGAAAAATGATTTCTCGCGTGCTTGTCAGGGCTGCGTCTCCCAGTTATTTATGTTCTCCTCCGGAATCTTCCATGTGAGCATTTAGCTCCACAACGGCACTCTTATTGCTCCACTTAAAGAAGATCCGTGGCCGTGAGTATCACTGGAATCAATGGCTGCAATTAAAAAAGGGTGTTGCGCTGGAGAACGCACTGGCACCTAACGTTCCGGAACCGTTTGATGAATGGGCCATCACATCACGGGTGCTCTTGTATGAAAGAGAAGGTTGATGAGTAAAAATGATGCGTATTATTGAACCCAAGCACTAGTGAGGTAGGGGGTGGGGGATGGGGGTTTGGCTGAGCTCCAGGATTTGGTACTCTTTTGGTTACAAACATTTGGACTTCACAGTCCGATTGGAGTGTTTATGACTTCTGATAACGTCTGTGCCTACGAAAAAAGACTTCCACTGACCCAGAGCGTTCTGCTAAAGTGATGAAGCAAACCTTAGAATAAATAGAACCAAAAACAAACGTACAAGATAAGGTGTAAAATGAACCGTAAAATAATCTGTAAAACTAGACGTAGGAGAGTTCAACCAGGAATTCATGTACTGCAGGTCCAAAAGCGGCCGTAATCAAACATAATCAAACATAACAACTCCAACAGATCCGTAGATATTATTTTAATAGGACTGATGGAGGAATGAACTATTTCATGGTGTATGTGTGCTGATGTGGTGTCTCTTATCCAGCAGATGGAAACAGATGGGATGTATAAGCTGCTAGTCCGGGAGGTGCTGGCACAGTTAGGGCACTCTGGATTTGTGGACAACCAGGAAATAAACAGCGAGAGCCAGGAGGCAACGGCCGAAAGGGGAAACTCTCAAAGGGAAAGAGCTCTATGGGTTTGTTTTTCTCTTTCTCTCTCTTTCCTCTCTTTTTCTCGCTCTTTCTCTTTCTCTCATCTTTTTTTATCCCCCTGATCATTTCTTCAGAAAATGAGACAATTGTGTAACTACCCTCCATTACTCTCCATTTGCTTGCTGCCAATTGCTGAGATAGTATCCCTCTTTCAGCCAGAGTGCTTTTTTACTCCATTTCAGAGATCAATTCCCATCCTACCCCTAACCCCCTTTCCCCCACCTACCCACCCCCGCCCATTCCTCCTCTAATACATGGCACATGGACGGAGAGAGAGGGGCAGAAGGAAGTCCTCAATTGGGAGGTACCCCCCACCCCACACCCCAACAACTCATCACACATCTGTACCTCACATAAACTCCTCTTGATTGTGTGTGTGTGTGTGTGTGTGTGTGTGTGTGTGTGTGTCTTTCCGATGTCTGCAGCCAGCAGCAAATTAGTAGCCCTGTCACCATTACATATAACCCCCCCCCCACCACTATCACCACTATCACCATCACCGCCATCAAAATATGCAGACCTGACAGCTATAGAACGAGCTGAAGATCCTGAGGCGCCTAAGAGCTCAACGCAGGGCAGGAGGCGAGGAGTGCAAGTCCAGGGCAAACACCCACACCCACACACACACACACACACACACATACACACACATATACACAGCCAGACACACACACAGTATTCACACACACGCACACAGTCAGACATACAATCAGACTTTCAGATTTTCTCTCACACACACACACACACACAGTGTGCCTGTGTCTGTCAATGTGTGTGTGTGTGTGTGTGTGTGTGTCTGTGTGTGTGTGTGAGAGAGAGAGAGAGAGAGAAAGAGAGAAAGAGAGCGAGAGAGAGAATTAACCTCAGCCCACCCTATCATTGCCACCCACAGTCCCTCCTGTAGCGCATGACTGAGATTGATACCCTGCAATGAGAAAATGGCACCAAATGAGGGGAAGAGATGAATGGAGAGAAAGAGGGAAGCATAAAGAGAGAGAAAAGGAGGGAGGGAGAGATAGAGAGGGGGGGGGGGGGATAGAGCTCCACAGTTAAAAGCCTCTCTCCGATTTGAGCCCTGATGATTTAAGACGCTTCTATTTGATCACTGCCGTCCGTGTCCAGTGTAGTGCGAAACACAATCCCACAATATCACACAGAGGATGCTATTCACACACACACACACACACACACTCACACACATACACACACACACACCTACTTAGTGTGTGGATGAGAGCTCACTGCTGAAAATGCATTCAGCACTGTGTGCATGTATATGTGTGCGTGTGCGTGTGTGTGTGTGTGTGTGTGTGTGTGCGTGTGTGTGTGTATTAAACTGTCATCACATTTTGTGAGTGGCACCTATTTCCATCTCAGCAAAGTGCAGGTGGCCACGTTCCATAGTAATCACTAGTGCACTATGGCAATTCAAACACACACGCACAGAGAGAGAGAGAGAGAGAGAGAGAGAGAGAGTTGAGACAGAGGAGGAGGAGGAGGCAGTGTGTGTGTGTGTGTGCGTGTGTGTATGTGTGTGTGTGTGTGTGCGTCTCTGTGTGTGTATGGTGTACTTGTGTGTGCGTGTATGCATGGTCGTGTTTCTCTGTGAGTGTGTGTGTGTGTGTGTGTGTGTGTGTGTGTGTGTGTATGTGTGTTTGCCTGTGTATGAGATGTAGTGGGGGATGGTGGGTTGGTCTCCTTCTCCCCTAATTGAATGGTGACCCAGTGGGGTGGTGTGTGTGCACCCCATGCACTGCTTTTAACAAGCCTCTGTGTCTCCCCTCTTAATAAGCCCAAACAAGTTAATCCAATCGACACACTCGAGCCCCTTTCTCTTCCTTTAACAAGGCTCCGCCGCCAGGGTCCTAATCCCCCATCCGCCGCCACAGCCTTCAATGGAGCCGCAATGAAAGAGCCCATTAGTGGAGACCGACACACACACACACACACAAACACACACACACACACAGAAGCACACTCTTGCTCGCCAGCTTGCACACATACAGCATTTTCACACATTAACAGACTAAACACTCAGAAGCACCCAGTCACAAACACTTACATATAGTATGTTCTCACATTCACACACACACACATACATACATACACACACACACACACACACACACACATACACACATACACACATATTCACAAGTGTATACATGTACATTTGCATGCACACAGTCTATATGCACATATATATGATACCGAATAGATCTCTGCTCTATGTGTAGCGTCACACCCTCATTTATCACATCCAGACATTCCCAGGCAATCTAGGCCTCCGCATGCATCACGTAGAAGGTATGAACATACATGCACACACATATATTTCTTAAGTAAAATCCAAATTTGAACATTGCTGAGCCCGCTGAAAAAGTCAACAGCAAATGGCAAGCGGTTCTGTAATATATTTTAAAAATGAAGCTGCGTGCATCATTTAAAAAGTAATTAATAATCGAGTAATTCATTAATTGGTTAAATGAGCCGTGTGGCCATCCCCTACCATGGAGACAGGAGGCTATATATCTTATTGCCCCACACACACACACACACACACACACACACATACACACAGAGAGAGAGAGAGCCTTAATTTGTCCGTAATAGGAGAGGGAGCTCCTCTGCAGCTTTCAGTATAATTCTGAATTTCTTGATAAAAAGACGCTCAAAATGGCCATCTCTGCCAGTCAGTATGATGGCCGGAATACTCCTGGCCATGCCCAGATTATACTATCTCTGGCATCAGGGGGGCCGACTTGAGGAAGGACCCAAATCTGCAATGGGGCCTAATGTCACTCAGCTCTGTGTATTCCGGGCGTCTAACTGACTGAAGACACAGCCCTGCATGCTGAGTTGAAAGGCTGTTTCTCCCCACTTCATAAAATCAATGAACCCACACTTTGTAGCCCTGAAGGCCATAAAGCAGCATCAGTTGCACTTTCTGAATAGGATCATTATAGGATTCCTCACTCGTAATGCTTAATGGTATAACGCCACCTTTACGTTTCTCTTTTTCAGTTCTAACACACACACACACACACACACACAAAAACACACACACACACACACGGTCACACACATACACAGACTGACACACGCAGGCACACATAAACACACAACACACACACACACACACAAAACACACGCATGCATACAGAGGCAAAGAGAGTCTAATCCATGCACATGCACACACACCACCAGAGTGCCTATCTGCAGCCAGACAAGCACAGTAGGACATAAATCCTGTTACTGTTAAGAAAACAAAAATGTGTGTGTGTGTGTGTGTGTGTGAGAGAGAGCGAGAGAGAGAGCGAGAGAGAGAGAGTTAGTGAGAGGGGGAACACTGAAAGGCAGAGGGGAAAATAAGAGGACAACCCCTCTTCCATTGATCCACTAGGATTGCATCCACAAGCTCCAGTGACATCCATTACTAAACATGTGAAGATATTTGCTGACAGCATCAACACAAACACATAGGGGGAGAGAGACAGAGAGAGATGGAGTAAGGGAGAGATATACACACACACATTTGAACCCTGGCTGATGTGTTTCCATGAGGTGTCATCGTTCCCACTGCGTTCAGATGCCGGGCATTGTCTCGTTCTTCACGTCGATTTCAGAAGACAGCATTTAAAAGCAAGACCACGTCTCTGTCAAAGCCAGTGCTCCACTCGAGAGCGTGCTACACCACAGACATGTGTGATGCCGCAGCCGAGGTGCAGAGAACAGTCACAACACTTCTCTCCGTCTCATCCATCTCTCTCTCTCTCTGTCTCTCTCTCTCTTTCTATCCTCCTCCTCTCTTTGAGTCTGTCAGTGTGAATACTTCAGCTAGCTAAAACACACAGAGTTGCCTGGCTAATAACTGACAACAGAGAGTGAAAAAGCATAGAACGGAAAGTGAACATTTCAGTGTGGGGTTCTATACTGACGACTTCTTCACACACTTCTCTCACTGAGGTTGAAGCGCCAAGCGTTTCCTTGTGATAAAGCCTCGGAGAGATCACTGAGGGGGGAAAAAAGCAGGAAGTAGGAGAAATGAGGATCAAGAGGAGAGGCAGGACTATCTCTTTCACCCCTGTCTGAGTCGGTCCTGTCTGACCCACAGGCAAGAGTGGGTGGAACAAAACAACACTACTGTTCATTCGTAATTTCAACATCCAATGACCCTTGCCAGAGATCCACAAAGCCATTCAAGGCATCACACCACAAAACAGAAACAACAGCCACACACACACACACACGCACACACACAAACACAAACACACACACAACACACCAACACACACTGCCTTGAGTGATTTATCTCACAGTCACACACCATACATTAGTCCCACAGTCAAGGGCACACACGGATGGGCACAATGGCAATCAATAAAACAATGGTCTATTCTAACAGTGAGTGAGAACACACACACACACACACACACACACACACACACGCAGAGAGAAGCACACGCCCCTGCTGAATATTCAAAGACAAACAAACAAAGACTAGCCCTTTTCTGTCTTTTGGTTTGGAGCTCTTTTGTTTATTGTTTGTCACGTTGTCACCTCCCAGCTTTGAGTGGGGGATTTGCTCCTCACACTCACACACTCTCTTTCACACACACACACACACACACACACACACACACACACACACACACACACACATATAATATATATATACACAAGAAATCAAAAGCCAATGTGTGTTTAATGTAGCATCAATAGATCAATAGAAAATAATTAAGCTCAAAACAACACGACCGCTCTCACGCTCTCCACCCCTGGCCTATATCCCCTCCGCCTCAAAGATACACAAGAGTGCAATCCCATGATGCATCATTAGGTCTGCCGACCCCAATTTTTAGCGGGTCACCCATGCCCGGGTTTGGGGGAAGGGGACGAAAAAAACCCCATTAGAATAGAAACACAAACCGTGAAATTTCATAAATCCACTCAAAGAGCAATTGATTTCTCTCAATAACTGAGCCTCGCAGCGAAAATAATTCAGATTATTCAGTGGAAAGGGTGAATATTTTTGCGCTCAGCTACTCTGCATAAAGGGGGTTTTAGTGGCCTTCACGCTGAAGGATGCAGACTGCATGCTGCTTTATCATACGGGTCAAAGCCTGCACAATCTGTTTGCCCAGCTACACTGTGACAGTCTTGAAACCCAGGTGTTACTGGGTTACCATTTCTCAAAGTTATAACTGTGACAAAACACCCACAAGCCAGTTGAGAGAGAATGATCAGTCACAACACAGGGCCTTTACAGTAAACATGCTTTTCCTCAGAGAAAGAGATAGAAGTAAACAGAGGAAAACACTGAAATAGTATAAGCTAGAGAAGGAAGGCGAAAAAAGAAAAGAAAAGAAAGGGCCAGAGAGAGAGAGAGAAAGTGTATGAGCCACAGAAGGTAGGGAGGAAAGGCTGATAAAGAAAGAAAAAAGGAAAAGAGTGTCTGAGAGAGAGAGAGAAAAAGAGAAACAGCCACAGAAGGAAGGGAGGAAAGACAGATAAAAGAAAGAATGAAAAAAAGAAAAGAGAGTGTCTGAGAGAGAGAGAGAGAGAGAGTTTATGAGCCAGAGGAGCGAGCACACGTGAGAGTAGACTGCCTGTTGTCAATTCATATTATCCACACCTTCATTGCAATTTCCATCTTGGGCTCCATCTAGCAGCCCACTGCCACGGATAATTCCAATCCCCACCACCACCACCAAACCCCGCGGGTGTCAACTTGAGCTTCCATCTCCCATCTCACAGCCTATCAATTCCCCCACCCTCACCACCACCACCACCACCCCTCCCTCCGTAACACCCCCATCACACTCACTGACTATCATTATCTCTCCCAATAATGAGAAACAGTGAATGACTTCCCTGTCGGTAATGACAGAAAATCACGGGCACTTTCCATGACACAGGGCTGTCTGATAAGGCTGGAGCTGTTATCAGCCTTTCCACCAACTGCATGGGGAGAGAGGGGGAGGGGGTCGGACTAGGACAGAAGAGAGAGGAGGGTAGATTGGTGGTGGTGGTGGCAGTTACAGATATAACACCACATGTCACATAATTATTATCTCTTCCATCCGAAGGACTGTGATAAAAAGTTCCACTCGGGTAAGACTCGGGCCCTTTCTTTTTAATTTTGTTGCCTTTGTAAACTTGCTGCCGAGGTAAATCTGCAAACTGTGGTTGTTGTACACGTCAGCCTCACTTTCTCAGCGCGGGCCCTGGCCGTCTGGCCAGTGCCTCGGCCAAGAGCGGCTCGGGGATTGTTTAAAAAGCGGCTTCGCGGGAAGATACACAAATTAGCGGGGGTCTGAAGAGCCTGACGCCTGTAAAATAAACCTGAAATGAAAAACGTCCATCTGACTCACATCAGCAGCTTGTTAACTCAATCATGCTGTTCCAGCTCAACACGCACACAAAAAAGATAAACAGAGAGAATGAGGGAGTGGGAAATAGAGAAAGAGAAAGAAAGAAAGATAGAGAAAAAAGACGAGATTAGAAAACGCAATTCACAGCACATGGGTGTCAAACATGATTTGTCCACTGTGCATGTTTATAGGGAGGGATCATTTCAAATATTTTCCCCTTATCCAAATGGGCTGAAGTCAAAACAACACAGATAAAATTCAGGTGCTTGCTCTCATTTCAGACGTGCCTCGACGTTGTGTTTTAAAATGCAGATCCATGGCTGAGTTTCACAAACCCAAACTCTTCACGCTTCATTGGCAGTATAAATACTTAAGTGAAAAACACCGGTGATGCGAATTAATATGGCATGCTTGCAACCTTGGGGGAGTTTTTTTTCTCTTCTCCATGTATATTGCTGCCATTTCTTCGACCCCATGCCCACGTTTAGCTGAGTTTTGGTGTTTTAAATCTCACTCGTCTTCCCCTCTCTCCATCTGGCCCTCTTGCATAGCCTTCCCTTGACCTTGGGGTCAACTGCTGGGGAATTGTTAATAATTAAATGTTAATCTAAAAAAATGACGGGAGCTGGAGTGTCCTTCCTGCATCACAGCCCCTGACCTGGCTCTTTTGAGAGCGAGACAGAGAAGGAGAAAGACGGGGTGTGGGTACGAGAGAGAGAGAGAGAAGGTTTGAGGGAGAGGCAGAGACAGAGAGATGGATGGCAACAGAAAAAGGAAATAATAGGTGGGACCCAGGGATGGTAAAAGACAGAGAGAGAGAGAGAGAGAGAGAGAGAGAGAGAGAGAGAGAGAGAGAGAGCGATTACATTAACATTAAAAAAGCATGGCGGTAATTGTCTTCACCCCACTGAGTGATCTCTCAGGGTCGAGGCTAAAAGAAATCTAGGGATTAAACTGAAAAAAAGCTCCCCCCTCCCTCCCCTCTCTCTCTCTGTCTGTTCAGCACAGATGCTGCTGGCAACCACAGACCCTAGATTAGATTACCGGAGAGAGAGGATGAAACCATTGAGATAGAAATTAAATAAAACACTCCAGCCAGAACTTTAAAACCTCACTGAACCTTTCCCCTCCAGTCCTGTTCGGGAACTGCTGAACTTTAGCTATTTCCTCTTTTTTTATGTGAGTGGTTTAATCTATTAATATGCGTTTCGGTTGAATGTGGGGATTGGGCTAGGAAGCTTAAAGTACTTTTTTGATATATGTGTGGCGTATTAAAGGCCAGATATCCCTAAATCATCCCCATCGGCCACAGTGTTCCTGTCTAATCCTGCTTGGCAGGCCGGGTGATATGAAGGTGTCGTATTTCTCTCTAAACTTGGGGATAAAGCACTTGAGAAAAACTGGCTGGCCTTCCCCTCTATCCATCTCCTGGGCCGAGACGATCGATTCATTCCATTGGATTAATCCCACGCATGCACTCAATGCATCCCAAACTGAAGGTGAAAAAGTAAAAAAATAAAACAACTCAAATCTCCCCATGACTTCCATAAAGCTCAGCAGACATATTTTGACTCCTCCCTTTATTTTCAAACAAAAACAGTGATTCTTGAATTATTATAACTGCCTTAGTCTTGTTTTTTTTTTTTATAAATTCTTCCATGTGAATTCCACAGATCCACCCAATAACAAAAGATGGCAGGCGGGAGGAGGTCATGTGGGGCTGTGGTCTGCAGGTGCACCTCGCGCCGATGCAAATCCCCCGGGCAGCCGGTGCCACTGCGCGGATGAAAGGGGCCTCTGTGAGCGCGCATGCACGGAGGGACGCTCAGATTCCCTGCACTGGCGGTCAGCTGTAGGCCGGACACACCGAGCCGATTGAAGTCCAGTGGTGGTGTTGACATTTTTAAACCCATCACTCACCCCTGAACAGGATACAGCCCGAGCCCTCTTGGGAGCGCCACCGCCTGTAACCAATCCAGCTGCACTTTCATGTGCACCCGGGGAGTTCCCGAATTACCAGATCCATCTTTTTTTTTCTTTTTTTTCCCCTCAGCAAATCTCCAGGGACGTCTAGATCATTAGGGAAGTCAAGCACGCGCACATGGCGAGCTAATGAATTTTACACAAATAACACATAATTAGCCAAGATATCTGAGCTCGCCAGCACTCTTCTGCTTCTAGGCTGACAGGAAACAATGAAAGGACATCGAACAGGGAAAAGCATTGACAAGACACACTGAAGCGCGGAGAACGGCTGAAGGGATGGTGAACATGATCTCAGCACGCCGGTCGTAGCACTATTTGTTCTTAATCACTCAGTTATCAAGCAGCTAAACAGCAAAGTTATCCAAGATCCGTGCGGTTCAAGAAGACAAATTGACACTCAAAATCGAATCGAGCTCTCTACCTCGCTGCGGTCTTAATTCTTTCCTTTACTGTTCTGCTGAATGAATCTGTTTCACATTGTCTGCCATATGAAAAGCTATCATGTCTGCATACACACGACTGTCTCTTTTTCCATCTCTTTCTCTCTATTCCAGTCTCTCTCTCTCTCTCTCTCTCGCTCTGTGGTAATCATATCCTATTTGAATAATGATAAGATATCACCCCCTCCCGTGCCTATCCCCGGTGCATCCTTGAGTGGACTCTTTGATAGACACTAATTCTAGTTTCATCTATAAAGTCCCGCTCATGCATTTTTAATAGAATCTATTACTTTAGGATTAAATTATAAAAGACTGTCCCCTCTAAACCACCACCACCACCCCCTCTTTAAATTTTTAATAGTTTGCATAATTGACATAGGGGAGTAGCTCAGTGAGGACTTTGAGAAAAAGAAAAAAGACAGAAAGAAGGAAAGAGATTCAGTTTGCATGGGAGCAGGAGGTTGTTGGAATGAGCTGGCGGCTCAAAACAAAGGACCAGTGCAGACGGTGCTCGTGCACACAAAAGGACATGCATGAGGCCTCTCGACCGCCACGGCCACCCCGCACACAATGAGACCCATTATGGCTGCCCTGGGTCACAGCTCTCCGACCGAAACACCCTGGCCTCTGTTGTCACGATGCCACAGACCACAAACAAACTGACTGACTCAACCTTGTGTATCAGAAGGCCACAACTGAAAATAAAACCAACATAATGTTGAAAATGAATGTGTGGTTGATGGATAGGAAAGTTTTCAATGGAAGAGGAAAGTTGTTTAGTAGATACGAAGGTTGTCAATAGAGGAAACCTGTTGCTGGACTGAAGACATGCTGAGTGAATGCTGGCCCTAACCCATGACAAAACTTGTGAACAACATACTGTAAACCCTTAACATGAAACAAAAGACATTCTCTTGCACTCTATGCACGAAATGGGAATAATCAAATCAAACCAAACCAAATCAAAAGTCACCAATTTAGTGGAATACCAAAAGTCCCCTATGCTTAAAACAGACATATCAGACACAGACTGATGCTCCAGCCACATTCTGTGCTGAATTCATATTAAAAAAAAAAAAAAAAATACCCCTCAAGCTTTGGCTTAGCTACTTCTGGGCCAAAACAAAAAGGCTAGAAATAACATGGAAATGTCAAAGGTTTTATCTTCATTGAAGCAGGAATAAGAGCAAGTGAATGGGAGACTCATAAGTCAGAGACAAACATACAACCGAAGCATGGAGAGAGAGAGAGAGAGAGAGAGAGATGGAGAGGGAGATGGAGAGAACCTTTCAGAAATCTACACACATCACTGTCCCCCAAATTAGCACCTTAGGGATACCCCCTTGCCTGTACCCACACCAGCCCTCACTCCCCCTCGTTGCTGCCCTGACTGCCATCTTCAGCTGCCCTTTTCCTGTGGCAGCTCTTTGCCTGATGGGAGTCGAGAGAGAATATTTCACAGCCGATGAATTATTAAGCGTGCAACACTGGTGCTAAGCAGTGCTGAGACTGAGGGGGAATCTGTGTGTGTGTGTGTGTGTGTGTGTGTGTGTGTGTGTGTGTGTGTGTGTGTGTGTGTGAGAGAGAGAGAGAGAGAGAGAGCATGTGGTGCTTATTCACCGCTCTGCGGCGACATGCGCGTCTGAGGCTGTGGCGCGCTCCTATCAGATCGTTTGTCACCGGCGATGGACAATTTACTATGGGAGCTGTTTTCAATTTATTCATTGTGCTGTCACTGCAGTTTTCCACCAACTTCCATCGCCTCCTTCTCCCCGCCCCCATACTCACTCACTCTCACACACGCACACACACACACACACACACACACACAAATACTCATCCTCATCCCACTATACATCCTGTCCTCCTCACCTACTTCATACAAACACACACACATATGCACAAATGTATACACACACACACATTCACAAATGCAACCACACACAGAGATACACACAAAATACAGAGTAACTACCCAATGATGTGGCGAGGCAAGCACTACTAAATAAACTGCCATCTTTTTCAAAGACAGTGTATGGTTTAAATGCATTGTGTACCTTCTGTCTGTAACTGTGAACATGCACAGAAGGGCGCATACACACACACACACACACACACACACACACACACAAACACTCATTATATACATACATATACACATGCAACACATGCAAAACACACCATGACCTGTGTTTGGTATAAGTCTGTATGTGTATGTGTGTGTGTGTGTTTGTGTGAAAGAGAGAGAGAGCGAGAGAGAGAGTCTCTTAAGCCTGGTGTGGGACAGGCAGAGGCTCTGGTTCTTTTAAATCATCTTAATTGAAGTGCAGGAAGCGTGGGGGCAGCTTGTGGCAGGCCAGCCCTGAGGGAGACACTAAAGCCAGACACTATACACACAGACACAGACACAGACACACACACACACAAACACACACACACACAGCACTCCTCCAGTCTGCTTCCCCGCCAGCTGAGGCGCCATGATAAAAAAGCTCCAAAAGAAAAAGCAAGGGAGGAGTGACAGATAAAATATAGTGAGAGAGAAAGAGTGAAAGAGAGGGAGAGAAAGAGAGAGAGTCTCCTGACCAATTCTTGGGTGGTCAGGAAAAGAACTACTTTCAGAAAGTCAAGTAATTAGGAGAAGCTTGGAGAGTTCTATGTGAAGTGTGAAACCAAATGCACCTGTGAGTGAGTCAGGGCATGATAGGGACCAGAGAGCTGAGAGAAACCAGAAGGCTGAGAGGGACAGGGGGCCAAGGACAGGGCCTGGTGGTGATACTGGCCACTGGGCACTGGGAGAGAGGAGTGAGGGATGAGGCATGAGAGGAGAAGAATGGAGAAACAGAGGGGAGTCAGAGGAACTTTTTCGTTTGCCGGGAGTGGAAGAACGTGCAGCTACGCACCCCCAACACACACACACACACACACACTTCCGTCGTCTCATCCCTGAACTCTTTCTGAACCCTCCTCTCAGACAGGGAGCTTCACTCCATTCCCCCGCCTCGCGACAATCACAGTTCAAAACAAAGAAATCATCAAGCCCAGCCTAGCCCAGTCCGTTTAGAATATTCAGTCTTTGCCTCAAAGAGCCCCCCCATCTGTGCTGCCAAACAAACACAAACTCCGGCTGTCAGGGAAGAGAGGAGCTTTTGATGAAGTTAAATATCCCAGGCATGTCAGAGATTCAAGGAGATTAGAAATATAATGGTAGCCAATGAGATGGAGAGCTTGGGGGCAGAGGAAGGGCCAGACGGGGGAGGCGTGTGTGTGTGTGTGAGAGAGAGAGTGAGAGAGAGAGATGGGGGGGATGTTATTATGGATAGTGGCAGCCTTGGTCTGACAAACATCAGCAGGCCCAGCACCGTCCTTGCACTGATGCCAACCTCTCAAGGTAAACATAGTAGCAAAACAGCCAAAGGCCTTCAATAATCAGAATTCACTTGGCCAGCCAGAGGCCTCTGCTTTTTTGAAGAGGTACAGATGGATGGAGGGAGGAAGAGACAGAGGGAAGGAAGAAAAGAGAAGAAATGAAGGGACTTATGGAGAGAGAGAGAGACCGACAGGTGGTGAGTCAGTAAAAATCAATGTGAAATGATCACGCCCGTGCACACTGCTTTCAAATCACGAGGCGCTTCTTCGCTGGAAGATTTTCAACACGCCAGGGGGAGGGACACACACACGAGTCTGTGCCAAAGAGACAAACTATTTCTTCCAGGGATGAAACAAGACAAAACACAAACAAACTTCTCTGAGCCTCTGAACCCCTCACCTGCAGTTTGAAAAACATCAAAACATCAACATCGATACCATCTAATGCACAAGTGGTAGAGGGGAAGAATGGAGGACTGCAAGTATTTCTCTGGCATAAAGAATATCCATTTTCTCACAGTGTATGTAAGTGAGGGAGTCAGTGTGCAGGCCTCCCAGCTGGAGGGTGTGTGTGTGTGTGTGGGGTGGGGGTGTGTAAAGGGAGCCGTGACCTTGGCGCAGTTTGCGTCGGGCTCCACCAACTGTGGCTGGAGGAGCCCTTTGAAGGGCTGGCCGGGCCAGACGGACAACGCCTGAATAGGCACCCATGTGAAAAGGATGAGATCCGAGATAAATGTGCCCTGAGATGGGCCGTCTGCCCCTCGGTGCACACACACGCACGCACACACACACACACAGCATTTGTTTGGAGGCAAGGTGACCCTGTCACTTGGGAGCCCTGACACAATGAAAGCCTCTCATCCTCCCTCTGCACCCCTCCCTCCCTCTCTCTCCCTCACACACACACACACACACACTCCAGCTGCCTGTGTGTGTATAGTGGGTGGAGGGTGTTGTGCGTTTGGCTTTCCGTGTGTGTGCATGCAGATAGGTGTGTGTGTGTGTGTGTGTGTGTATGAATGAGGGGTGGTTGGTAATGACACCCCGCCCCTCTAAACGCCTCAGCCCTCTCTATTCAGTGAGAGGAGCAGCGGGGATGGCTCTTTTCAGCAGCCGGGAGCCCATACACACACTGGAGGCCCCCAGGGGCCCGTGCACATTCCCAGCTCTCTGACCCCCACGGCAACAGAGCCAGTCAACAGATGGGCCAGCCATTGAGTGAAGGAACGCACAGACAGAGCCCTGTTGGGCTAGTGTGTGCCTGTGTGTGTGTGTGTGTGTGTGCAGGGTGGGTCATTTAGGGGTGGTAGGGTGTCAGTGGTACATCTTTCAACCCTGTCATCCGACAACAGTGGAAGTAGGAAGTCAACAGACCAGGCATGGATAAGTGGAGTGGAGCTTAGCTGAACCAAGCTGACACACACACACGCACACGCACAACCGCAAACTTTTCTCACATCTCACAGTCACACACACGCATGTGCATACACACAGAAACTATGTGCACACACATGCACATGCACAAACAAATGCATACAAAAGCATGTACACACTGACACGTGGAGACATGGGAGTGCACACACACACACACACACACACACACACACACACACACACACACACAAAGCCACAGATGTGTGTGGCCAGGGCTTTAGAGAGTAAGTAGTGCATTGAAGCCACATGAGCAAATCTTTCAGGGGGGATTTCTGTCTTTTTTCAAAAAGCAGCCTATTTTAAATGGCCCAGCCCTCTCTCCCTTGTGTGCAAGAGAAACAGATGCTAAGGGGAAAGTGGCTGCTACATGGCACACACAAACAACCAAAGACACACACATACAGGCTGACTCACAAAAGAAGTATAGAGAGAATGGCTTTTGCTTTCGGGCTCAACTGGCACTTTCATGAACATCCTCAGGGACTGCTTCTGTTTCCTCTAATACACACACACACACACACACACACACACACACACACACACACACACACACACAGAGGGGAGATAGAGAGAGAGAGATGCACAATAACAAATAACAACTTCACAAGACAAGGGGGAAATTTTCCTATACGTTTGCTCTGAGGACCTCTCAAAAATACGTCTTTTGTGTCTCACAAACGATAACGATCCTCGACGATATTGTTGACGATCGTAAGAATTCACAGACGTCAAGAATGGAGACTCTGTAATGGAGACTATGTAATTGCAAATGCATCCACATGACCATGATAACAGTGTCTTTCACAAGGCCTTCCGCAATGAAAAAAGGGCAATTTATCAACATAATCTCCAGCGACAGACTCCTGGATAAGAGGCTGCGTTCCCTTCACGTTCACATTTAAGCAACAGTGTAGTAAATGTAGTGTGGCTTTTAATGGCTGACCAAGGGAGGCAGACAGAAGACCCCAGACAAAATGATTCACTGTCTGCGTTTGGGGTTTTTTTTGGAAGAGGGGGGACCACAACTGAACTTTTCAACCAGGCTGCTGCGACTTGATTGCTACAAGACTGATGTCCCTTCCTCAGTATGGATCAACACAACCGCATGGCAGGTCAGTCCAGTAGATGGGGGGGGCAAAACAACACACAACTGCACAATAATGACTTCTTAAGATAGACATTAAACAGATCATTATTTGCTAATCATGAATGTTTTTAGTTTCTTTTTTCCTGTTTAAAACGCAATAAAAGCTTTACATCTATTTTCCCTCACAAAAACCTTTCAAATAACCTTGTAACAAAAATAAAAGCAGTATCCAGTACAAGCACAGCACCAGCTCCAGTGTTGGCTCTGACTCTAATACACACAAAAAAAACTAAACAAAATAATGACCTTCTTTATTATGGTAATTATGACAGACAGAAGGAGCAAGGAGGGGTGAGTGGATGGGACACAGAGGGAAAGCTGAAGGAGAAAGTCAATCTGGCTGCATCAAATATGTGTGTGGGTGTGTGTGTGTGTGCGTGCGTGCATGCGTGTGTGGAGGGGGTCTTAGGGAGCAGGTCGTGGAGCCTATTGGGTGGCACACGACCCGGGGTATCAATCTAAGACCAGTCAGTCAGTCTGGGGCTCGAGCACCAGCATGGGGCATTGGGTTTCCAGCATCAGGGACCGCCGGGCGACATCCTAATTAGCCAGGAAGAAAGGCATAACGGAAGCCACCGAGAGAGAAACAAAAAATGAGAAAGAGAGGAGAGAGAGAGAAAGGGTGGAATGTCTTGATTTCGACCAACAACGAGCCTCGTGCAGCTTTCCAGTATTTTTTTTTTCCATGAGCTGGAAGAAAAATAGCTTGTAGAAAAATAATAATTAATGATAAACACGAAATGGTTCTGCCAGCTCGCTGCACCCAACACAAACGAGATTGTGATGATGCCTGCCCTTCGCACTCGCCATCCAGCACTCATTTAAGAGGCAAATAAACAACAATCTGCTTGCAAGAAAAGGGAGATAGAGAGAAAGAGAAAGAAAGAAGGAAAGCAAGAGAAAGAGAGAGAGAGCAAGAGAGAGAAATCAACATAGTCATTTCTCTCTTTAATATGCCGCCAAGTACTTTCTTTTTCGAAAACTTCCAAGTAATCAAAGGCTAGGCGACCCAGGTCTCTCCCACCACAAAGCTTGCTAATAGCCTCGCTTTGATGCACAGTAAAACACTGTTAATAACGTTGGCATGCTGCATTTGCCACGCTCAGCCTGTTATACAAGAAGGGCTTTCATGTTATTCTCTCCACAAGGCCAATGTATTTACAATAAAGAAAAGACATTAATTTGTGTTTGTTTTGTGTTTTTGTTTTTCTCTCCTTTTGTAAAATGGACTGCCAGATATGTGAATCTTGAAGATGGTCAGAGTCAGTGGCCTTGGTTCATCAAGACAAGGTTATGGATAGAGTATGTATATGTGTGTGTGTGTGTGTGTGTCTGTGGGGCACTTTTGTTTGCGTGCTCTTTTTCTCTTTCTCTATCCCCCCATTCTTGTGCAGAGTGAGCCATTTCGAGCGGACGCCACGTGCTCCCGAATAATGACAGCATAGGGGCCGCATAACGAGTCCATTTTCCATAGTAATTTTGTCCTTGCAGGAAATATCTAGTGTGTCTTCATGCATCTGTGTGTGTGTGTGTGTGTGTGTGTGTAGATTTATGCCTCCTGGGAGAAATGGAAGCTGTATTGGACTCATAATGACACATGGTAAGCGCATCCTTTCTCTTAGTCACTTTGATGTTGAGGTCCATGTTGGGCTGGAGCTTACCACCCTGTGTGGCCAATGTGTGTTATGTCAGTGTGAGGAGCAATGTGTGTAAGCATTGTTTTGTGTGAGTGTGTGTTTGTTTGTTTCCTTGAGCAACTGGTTAGTGTTTATGTGTGTTACGTATGTGTGTATGGGTGCATGTGAGACAGTGTTTTAGGATTGTTGTGTACGCATGGATACCAGAAAGTCTAAGTGTGTGTGTGTGTGTGTGTGTGTGTGTGTAGGGGGAGGGGGGGGTTGTTTGTGTGTGTGTGTCTGTAAGCAGGTGAGTCCACCCACTCTGGAGGTCTGCGGCAGACCTGTGATCTGCCAGCCAGCACTGGAGTGACACTTGTGATGGATTAAATTTCTAATGTTGTGTGCGTTTCAGGGAGGTCGCCTTTCCCCTCAACCCCCTCCACCTTGCACAATGAAAACTAGTCCTGTCCCGCAAGCCTAGTCTCCCACAAACACACACACACACCCCTCCCTGCCCCAGCCCCTTCCCCTTCCCATTCAGAGTGGTCCCACTGCGGACCTCTCATCTTTCTCTCAAAACAATGCGGCCATGGTTCCAGACCCTTACTTAAAGAAAGATTAATAGGATGTTGTTGTTGCAGAAATGCAATCGTAGAAGGATTTTAGTGTGTGTGTGTGACAGGCGAAGAGAAGGAGAGAAAGAGGGGCTGGCAAAGTGTGAACACAAAGACAAGAGGGAGAGAGGGAGACTCACAGAGTTAGTGAGTGAGTGAGTGAGTGAGAGAGAGAGACAGAGTGTGACAGAGAGGGAGAGAGAAAAGAAGAGAAAGAGACAGAAAGCGAAGGAGAGGCCATTGTGAACGACCACAAAATGAGGCTTCCGCTTGCAGGATCGCGATTGCTCCACTTCTGAGTCGACCTGCCAATCAGGACAGCCCCCATCAATGGGCCACATTTGAATGATAAAAAAACGGTAAAGTTGAGAGCAGAGAAATCTTCTTGTCACTGGGGCCCAGACGGATGTCTTTCTGGATGAGGAGAAGAGGGCCGCTCCCCTTGTACCCATATTGGGGGTGGGGTTGGGGGGTGGTGGGGGGTAAACTCCTGTCGCAGCCCCTGTCGGAAGCAGACTCGCCCTTCAATCATGTGCACAAAGCCACATCATCCAAAATGCCTGCTCAACAATGCCCCCACCATTTCAATTTTCTTTTAAAACTTGCATGTGTGTGTGTGTGTGTGTGTGTTTACTGTGCTGACAGGGGGGAATGCAGTACCACTGAGTGGCAGCCTTGAAGAAAAAGGGGAAAAAAAACAAGACAGACATTAAGTGACACTTAATTGGAGACATTCATGTAGACTCTCTGTTCCATCAGGGTGCATCAATCAAAGTTTATTTATGTAAGAGTGAAGATTAAAAGAAAAAAAAGCGTCTGATTTTCCAGCTGTCTCACAGCAAGATGCAAATGATGCCCTCCCAAAGAAGGGGTCTGAAATATCCGTCTATTTACCTGCGTCAGGTAAGGAGAAGCGAAGGTGAGGTTTAAATATGTATGTAACATAGGTAACTTGCTCAAGAAGCACAGACCAAAGAGTGGCTAGAGACATATGGAAGACATGTGCTGTTCGCCTTTAAAGAGATACACCAGAGTATTTCAACTCACAGCCCTATTGTTAATCACAGAGATGAAATTTAATACAGCATAGACCAAACAGCAAATTAGCTGCTAACTGGCAGCTAATGCTAACCGGCAGCTAATGCTAACTAAATGGGCCCAATGAAAATTAAACTGAAAGTACATTTCTGGGCCCTATTCAGCTAGCGTTAGCTGCCAGTTCCCACCAACAGCACTCCCTGACCTCGAACAACAGGGCTACGGGTTGAAATACTCTCAAAGATAGCTTTAAGCCTTCTCCATCAAACACAAGCCCAAGTCTGTAGCCCGCCCAAGTTAAAGGCGAAGCTCCTGGGAGTCACTGCACTGTCACATTCCCTAAAGTCCCAAGCCATTAGGATGTGAGCGAAAGACACAGTGAGCGCAGGTCTAGGTGATGAAGCAGCCTGAAGTGCATTAAGAGGAGAGAGAGATGCAGAGTGTGTCTTATAGAGTGAGTGAGAGTGAGGGAGGGAGGGAGGGAGAGAGGGAGAGAGAGAGAGGGAGACAGAAATAAAGGGAAATGAACAGCTGGTCTCTTTACAGCAGAGTCTCAGCAGGAGGACTTCCCGTCCCCAGCCTAGCAGATCCTGCTCTCTGACACCACGTCTCTCACACTGAGCACAGAGGGAGAGGAACAGAGAGAGGGAGAGAGACTGACAGAGAAAAAGAGAGAAGGAGCGAGAGAGGTACAGAGAAGAAAGAAAGACCTCCTATTGCCCAACCAACCCCCCCCCCCCCCATGGGCTCTTGTCAGTTCCACCCCATTACCCCTCACTCACTGGGACACTGTTTACAGGCAGGCAGAAATAGAAAAAGATCCCCCAACATCTCCCTCCCTCCCTCCATATCCCCTCCTCTCAGTCTTATCTCAGGCTACATCCTGGTCCCTGTACTGGTAGGGCTGGGAGAAAGACAGAGACAGAGACAGAGGAAGAAGAAGAGAGGGAGGGAGAGGAGAAGAAGAGAGTGAGAGAGCCTGGAGGAGAACAAGTGCTGGAGCCTGCCTCTTCACAGCAACCCTTCTGCTACAGCAAAGCAGCCAGCCAAGTGTGGCCGTTACATGGATCTAATGCCCCAGGAGTACTCCTCCTCAGAGCCCCATGCACCACTCAATATCCCCCACCCTCCTCCTCCTCTTCCCCCTATCCCTGACCAGGGGAAACAAACCAGTCATCTGCCCCAGCTGATTTCACCCTCCGTCAGCTGCATATGCCTGGCAGGCCGAGAACAGATTGACAGAGGCCACACGTGGGCATCTGACCAGCGGGCAGGTGATTGTTGTCATCTCCTAACGGGTTTCAAGAGAGACAGAGTCATGCCTAAACACAAGCCAGAGATTCACCTGATAGCTGAACACAGTCTACCAGTACACTCAACACTCACCAGAAATGAGAGTTCTATTTCTATCTTCATTGTCCGTTGATTTCAGTGGATTAAGCTGGGCTTTAAAAAGGGAAAGCCGTTTGTCTTTTTTTTTTTCTTTAAGGGGGAAGGGAAATGTTTCTTTAAAGTTATTTCACCATGCAGCTCTTGTGCAAATCAGCTTTCCACATGGGTCTCTCTGGAGAGCGCCTGTCTGGTAAGTACAAATGCACAGAGCCCATGGAGCAGCCCTGCACACACACACACATGCTCGCTCTGTCCTCCGAGACCCATCTCAACACACACTTATCTCACACACACACACACACACATACACATATATAGAGCCCTCTGTCTACAGATGTTGCTGAGGATTGCTCTGATTGGCTGGAGAAAGTGACAGCTGGACAGATGTTTTGCAGCGGCGCAGTCACAGAAGAATGGTGGTGTGCGGGGGAGAGGGAGGGAGAGAGAGTGGTGGTGTTTAAGTGCGGTAGTGGTGGCGTCTCCATGGAACGGCAAAGCTGTCAGGGAGGGTGACAGCGAGACGAGCCTCGGCGGAGGAGCGCGCACGTGTGTGCGTATGGTTGCTGCAGCGGTGGGTAGAAAACAGATCGACTGAAACGGCGGCGTGAGAATACATCGTCCGCTTTACAAACCCAGGCAGCTGTGACTGTGGCCCAGCTCAACAGAAACACATTTTCCCCACTAACTGCACCTCCACAAGCTCAAGAGAAAAACACAAGCTCAAATTTTGGCATTTTTTTGTCTGCCCTCCAAAAAATCAAATCAAATCAAACGAGCTACGCTCACCAATTATCGCGGATCTCCAGAATCTCAACAAATGAGGTCAAACTGGTGCCTGACACCACACGCTTGACATGGTGAGATTTCATCTGGGCGGAAACAAAAAACCCTCCAAAGCCCGAGGGAGGATATGCACACACTAATTTTACCTTTGCATGCCCAAGACAGAGGATTTAAAAAGGCAAAAGATAATTGGCCACATATCTCAAAAAAAAAAAAACTATGCCAGAGCAGACGTAATTTAAAAGTAGAAGGAACGTACGTCTGTGGGAAAAAGAGATCTACTTTTCAGCCAGAAAGAAGACCTCTAACAGTGTGAAATTAGCAGAGCATGTCTACTGCACACACACACACACACACACACACACACACACACACACACTACTGCAGACTGCAGATTAGTAAAAAGTCAGTTTTACAGACTCATTCTCCCCATTTCACGAGTATGGAAATGGCTTGAAATATATTAACTCCACTGTGTTCACTGTTACGCCAAACCGTAGATTCCCACTGTGAACACACCATATCCGTTATCATCACGTACGCGTGTTCATAAAATGTAAGGGTCCTGCGAAATTGCTGACTGCTGCCCAGACGTTAGCTATTAGTCTGAAAAACACCGGCCCTTGTTTTAACAAGCTTTTGTGCTGGTGAGAAAACATGGCATTACTGGTAAAACACAAACAAATGAGATGTCATTCATGGTCGCCTGCTCGCTGGCCCGAATCATTTCATTTGCTTGCAGTTTCCAGCAAATGGTCAGAGGCATTTATGGCCCTTGTCAGGAAAAGAACAAGACCCTATGTGCTCCTTTTCCTGGACTATATGGCCACTAAGTGCCCCTTGTTAAATACAACGGCTTAGACACAGCCTTTACACAGACACGATCCGTCTCCCAAGCATTTGGTTCTAGTTTATGGTTGTTTGTTTCTGATCCACCGGTTATTGCCGGTCAATCATTATGGTGGCAGTCATTGCTGTCCGTGCCGCAACATTAGGCTTTTGTTTAGAACAGATTTCAGGGTGGCCTCGACGGCTGACTCTTAAATTGGTTTGGACTTTTTCTCAGCAGACCCATTTTACTGACACGCACCGAGCAGCGACTGCCGGCCAGCCAACATCCATGTAATTCAAATGTAAAAGCATTCTGACAGCGCGTCTAATTCAGCCTTGTAAGAAAACGTAAGCGGAGGAGGATAAACACTTTCCAATGCACAAAGGTGCACCGACTTTGAAAAACATTCATTAAAAGCAGAGGCCAACTTCTTTTGCTGTCTCTGAGCTACTGCCTTAAGTCGGTATTGACATGCCGTAATACACTTGAAACGTCTCCGCCATCAAAATCTGTCTGTCGGTCGCGAATTTACCTGAAGTGCCTCGGCGGAGAACAAGGGCAGCAATCTGCAGATAAAATGTCAGAGCTCAGGACTGGCCATTTCTGCCAAATCCCTCATCTCCCTTAAGCAGGCAATTCATTAAACTGCACCAGGGTCAGCAATGCTTTCAACTCAATAAAAATGCTAATAAAACTAAGAGCTCACGGGGATGAAGGAGCATCACAAGCCTCGCTAAGGTTTGCTCTGATACAGGGGGTGGGAGAGTGGGGGGTGGGGAGGTTTTCAGGGCCCAAGGGGTCACTGCCTGGCCAACCTGGCCATCTCAGTATAGAGTAGAGATCTTCAGACAGCAGCAGAGTGAAGAAGAGAAAGTGGTGAAGTGTTTTTATTCAAACTAAGCAGCAGGCTAATCCTACTCACCAGCTGAGACAGATAAAGTGGTCTGAGGGAACTGCAACCATTTAGAAGGCCATTTGAGCTTACATAGGGATAAACACACACACACACACACATATATATATGTAACATGCGCATACAAAATGCAGGCGCTTTAGTAAGTAATCTAGGAATATTTGCATCCTGCCCTCCCCCAACCACACACAGAAAATCTCCAATCCCACATCCACGCACCCCGACCCCCTGCTGCCACTAAATAAATTAAAGGGCCATTAGGCAGATTTCAAAAGATGGCAGTTGGCTCATAATTATACATGACATCTTTGAGAGATAAAAAGTGATTACTATGGATGAGGGGGAAGCGAGGGGAGAGGACTAAAAATTGCTTAGCAACCAGTCATTATCTCCAAGAGTAGAGTGAGGTGACCGGCCATCCATCTGACTCTTATCCCTCTCTCTCTCTATCTCTCTCTCTCTCTGTCTGCTGTCACTCCGTCCAAATACAAACAGTGATAAAGGATGTCGCAATCACTCTTGACACACAAATAGGTTAACACAATAAAGCTGGCTTTGCCCAGCTCACTTGAGGGAGGAAAGCAATTCCAGCAGGCAGGGAGGAGGTAATAAAACAACATGTGTGTGTGTGTGTGTCTTGCAGTGGGTGTGAGCATCTTCATAGGAGCAGAGGAAGGCATGTACAGACAGCCTTGCCCCAGGGCCTAATATCACCAGGGTTTTGAACCCTTTGACAAGAGCAATAACACTGGTGAAAATGACGGGAATTCCTCACTACACAGGGTTCTCAATGAAGAAATGGCATCTGTATATCTCTCTCACACACGCACACAGACACGCACACACACTTCTCTTTCGCCTTCTATTAAGGGAAGTTGCTGGCCCACTGGCTATTTCTGAAAGGATATTGTGAATAATAGCAGCAGGGCTCTTGTCTCTAAACCTGTCTTGGCTGGTTCGGAAGTCCTGCAGGTAAACCACTAAATTACATTTTATAAGAGCGGAACTCGCCGGCTCGCAGTGCCAGCTTTCTCTGCAATCTCCTTTCGCCAACAGCAGATAAAAATCTTTGGGAAATTTATAAAATGCCCCCCCCCCCATGTGTGTTTGTATGTGTGAATGTGTGTCTTTGCTTATATTTGCTTGAGAGCGATGTTGACTTTTTCTGCAATTACCATCCAGACCCTACAGTCATTGTTTTCCTCCAGTCTTGGGAAAATTCCATTACCTTAGAGCAACACCAGATGAATGTGGTAACAGCTTCGCTTCCAATCACAGTCAGTAGCCAGTAAAAATGTTTAGGAGAAGTGTTGGGGGGGGAGGGAGGTTGAGGACGGGGTGTGTTGCATGGGGTAGTAGTCTGTCAGCCACATCTCAAAGACATTCATCTACTTATTATGTTTGTGGTTTAGCACACTGCCACTGCTGGCTCGGCACATGAGAGAAATGCACCGCACATCAGTCAGAATCAAATGAACTATTTCAAAGCCTCAGGCCATTAAAACGCAGTCGACTGTAAGCCCCATCACCCCCACACACACACACACACACATACGCATGCAAACATACACACATGCAGACACACACAGTTGAATTAAACCACATTTTCCCTGACGACAACTGGCCAGTATACAAAGGACACCCCACCCCCGAGCAGATGTGGACGCTAATGGACATGCTCATCAAGCATCCTCTTTCCGCGCTCCATGTCTCTGTCTCGCTGTGTACAAACAATACAAAGAATATGAGCTTCCAAAATGGTTTGGACCAAAGGCGGCAATGTTCCATGCAGCAGCACCTAACGGCATCAACTCACATTCACATACAGGTACATGCACTCGTGCACACATACACACACACACACACACACACAAACACAGACCAAAGACAAAGAAGGCTGTGAAGTCACCAAACCCTTCATACCAGTGTGTACCAGTACTTACTTTTGCAACATCCTTTCACAACAACTGGTGTAACGGCAAAGAAATCAAACATCCCTCTGATTGCCCAAGTTTTCAACGAAAAGAGAAAAGCCATGCAATATGTCAAACACAGAAAAGTTACCAGAGAGTGGAGAAAAAAGATTTCCCATGATGCATTTGGCTTGCAGTGGGCTACTTGACTACGTGTATTGGGCTGAGTCCTCGGGGAGGAGCTGGCAGCAGGTATGCCTCTGCTCCAGACAGCCTTCTATCATCAACAGGAAATCAATGACACCCAGACGGCCACTGTTAGACGTCGTTCTTTTCTACTATTTATTTGGTCTTTCATTCTGTCCCTCTCGTTTTTATATTAGCCTTTTTTTATAATTTCTTTTTAAATTCTTTATTTCCTCCAACCACAAAAAACTCTCTCCTAACCTTTCAACTGAAATCAGTGAAACAAATACCTTGCCAGCCTCCCTGCATTATCCTGAAATACCAGGAGGTTTTAGTTTAGGCCCTATTTAACGCCGGATCCGTCAACTCATCAGCTTGCCCTTTCCTCTCCTCCTCCTCTCCACACAAGCACAGCCACAGTACCGCTCTGCTCCCCTTCTCCTCTCCTCCCCCCATTCCCACCTCCCTTGTCCCCCTCAGCCTCTCAGTGACAAACCTGCTGACAGGTGCCTGGGTCACGTCTGACGGGAAGAGACGCGCCTCCGCCTCGTCATCTCCAGATCCCCTGCCATGCCTCAGGTGGGGTGGGGTTGGAACGGCATTGGGGGGGGGTGTCCTCTATTCTTGTCAGTACCATTTAGCTCCCTCACACTCACTGAGGGAAACAAGGGACTTTCATTCTTCCTCAGCCTCATTTTGCACGAAAGGAGGAACGAAGTTAGGCGCTAATCTGTTATTGACAAGGGAGAGAAAAGACATGCCGCCTGCTCCCTTGTTAGAGCCTATTCACAAGGCGGGTTAAGCCACGGGCCGAGGAATGAATGTGCGGAAATGGAAAGTGCTTGTTTCGTGGCAGGCCAATTTTTTTGAGGGTGATGCATGAATTGCGCTGATTAAAAACTATGTTGAAATTGTTGGCCTAATCACTGTTTCGGCGACGGCCCCTGAAAGCATACAGGAAATTAACAAAGCGTTAATGACTGCACCTGAGTAGATGCCACATGCGACGGCGTAATGACTGGAGAATTATAATGGAAAGGGAGAAAGCTGAAACAAAAGCGAGAGAGAGAGAGAGAGAGAGAGAGAGAAAAGGAGAGAGAGAGATTGCAGACAAAGAACAAATGCCAGCTCTCATTTTCCTAATCCACTCCCGCCTTCAACAACGTGGCCAGGTTTCCAAATCGACGATAATCTGCACCACCCCTTGAGCTTTTTTTTTTTTTTTTTTGCAATATTGGCTGTGGAGGCAAGCAGGGAAGTAGACAGACACAGAGGCAGCTGGGTCTGTGGGAGCAGAGAGAGGAGAGAGAGAGAGAGGAGAGAGAAAGTGTGCAAGAGGAATGTCACAAACACACACCCGTCATCACTGCAGGTGCGTGAGCGTGGGGGTCGGCCGAACAGCTGGTCTGGGCACTGCTCATCGGCGGAGAGAGAGAGAGAGCCAGAGGGCAAAACGAGCAGGAACACAGATTACCACCAAACAACCGGGGTCACGAGGATGGGGAGCCGGAACAGCGTCTCAGTCTCGCCCTTGCTGCCAAGAATGCAATGCTAACAATGTCTCTCCTCTTTCTCTCTCTCTCTGCCCAAGTTTCCTGTTAGAACCAGCTCTTAAATTTCAAACAGTGCAGGTGTCTCAGTAAAACATAGTTCTGAGAGCAAATGAGAGCTTCTTCATGTGGTGAGAACATGGAAGGACTCAAGACAACAGCAGAGTGTGGTGGGGGGGTTGGCAGCTGCAACTGATAACAGTGCTAACATTAACAGTGTTGTTTAAAGGCAGTATGAGATGAGTTTTAACATGAGATTTGATAATCAACTCTTTCGTTGCTCTTTTGTTGAACCACAAAATTGCACTCAAACTGGAAAATCTGAGCTGAGATAAATATTGAATCTGACAGGTACAAAGAATTGCCAAACACATTTGCTTCAGCCAAGATGGCTTGCCTGTAAAGGCAAAAAAAATTAAGGTCTTATGCAAATCCCCACACATTACACACACAAGTTGACAAAGCCTTCATTTCGGAACACTGAGCTTGCAAAACCACATAACTATCCATCATCCAAATGATCTCAAGCAATGCCAGTTACTACAAAGAGAATAGGTGAATGGGTTCTTTCTAAAGCTCTTTGGAGAGACAAGCAGAGACACTCACATCTCAAACCTGAGATGAGACAATGTGGAAGGAGTCTAGATTTGGCTCAGTCCCATGACAGGTCCTGGGTGGCATCTGATTCATAAACACTAAAGTAATGAATCTTTACATACTAATTAAAAAATGTCATTAGCACTGGTGATCTTGGGCACCCCCCGAGGACAATGAAGGATGACTGGGATTCACTCCATTTCTATATGGGGGTTTATAGAGCATCGCACATGCATGCACACACACAGAGAGAGAGAGAGAAAGAGAGAGTTTAAACCAGTTTGCTTTTCTGATTCAGAACACTACTATAGATGAGCAGTTGAGATTTTCCCTCGAGGCAATCTCATCTTGCAACTTTAAGCCCTGTGCTCTAGTTCAGCTGTGGTCTATGAGGAGGGAGGACTGCCTATGGGGGTGGGTGAACTGTGCTAAAACATATTACACCCAAGGACTAAGTTTGACAAAAAAAATGACTAATATTAAAGCACAGGAAATTAAAGTTTTTTTTTCCCTCAATATATGAGATATTCATGAGAATATTGCTCTAACACTCTCAGAAGGCAACAATTTTTAATAAGGTTTAGCGTGGCTCATGCACCTTAGGGCTATCAATCAATCAACTTAGGAGAGCGATTGCAAAGATTTTAAATTAAGCTCACTTCAGGATCTGGTCTCGCAATCCGCTTGCGAAATTAAACTTACCAGACACCTGCAGCCTACTTATTGCAAGGGAAACAAAGCCTCAGCTCTGTGGTTTATATATTTCTGTCATATAACAGTTCTGAAAAGTCACAATAATAATATAGAATTTGCGCATGATCAACAAATCATTTGTAAAATAGCTGTGATAAATCAGAGTAGCAGTGATTGAACACAATATATTCTTACTAGTGGAAACCAACAAAAAGTCACCATACGTGTTCTACTGTACCCTTCACATTGTGTTTTTCTTATTCTTCCCACCGAGCTGGGATGCAAGCAGTACTTTGGAGAGCCGTGGCTAATGTTGAATAAGAGAATAAGCCCTTTAGAGTGAAAGGAACTTACTGCGTGAACCTCAGGCAATGGTACAACTGAGTCATTGAAGCCAGTGAAAAATAATGAAACAAACAAACAAATACCCAAATGAGGGCAACAATAGCATTAAAAAAATACCCTCCTCTAGAGGTAATGTACTGACCTACATATTCTCCCTGCCCCGCATGGTTTCCCCATTCCCCAAACAAAGGGGAAAATGCAGGGTTGGGTTAAGGCTGACACTGCGCTGGGAACACTATTTGTTTTGGTGAGGAGCGCGACGCAGAGCTAATACAGGCACAATTTGCTCAGCGGGCTTTGTGGGGCACAGGATGGGGGTGGGTGTGTTTGAGTGTGTGAGTGTGTGAATGAGTGTGAGTGTGAATATGGGGGGTGGGGGTGCAGCCGGGGTGAGAACAAAATGGCTCTGCACCCCCTTCACCCACCCACTCACCCAACCCGCCCACCTCCCCCCTCAAGTGAACCACCAACTCATACATCACTAGATGTTTTATTCAATAGTATGGAACGGGCATTGCGACAGGTGCCGGCGCCACTGCAGCTAGCAGCATGCAGAGGGCCTGAGTGTGAAAGGGCCCTTCTCATAGTAGACCCCTCACAGTAATGAGCATGCTAGGCCCAAAGGTGCTGCTTCCATAGACTAATAACAGAAGCTATAATTTACAACAGCAACACGCAGCCTCAAACAGAGGTTACATACAGGGGGAGAAGACAGAAACATCACAATGGAGAAACATAGAACAGAAAGAGAGAGAGAGAGAGCGACAGAAGGGTGGTGTTAGAGTGAAGGATGCTCATTGATGTAATATTCACTACTGTTCCATCATGAGATATTCAACTAAGTTATGGTAATTACATCTCTGCCCTGAGGTTGTAGCATTTTCTGAGCAGGGCCCATACCAAATAACACCATATATATTAGTAAGACTAACGAGCACGAACAATAAATCAATACATATTGCTATACTGTCTTCTACTGGCAATTCCAACTCTATATGACAGCTTTCATTTTTAAAAATGCTTGAAGGGATTTGAGAAAACACCAATCAATCATTTAGCCACAGGATCCAAAGCACATAGCTCTTTTCTCACTCCATGCATCCTTTGATCAAAATGATGGCTAAATTATGCAGATCATGTAAATTAGACCCAGTAAGCATGTATTAAAGGGGAAAGGGGGTCAGTGGACCCATATAAATAATACAAGTTCCTTTTATAACTTCAAAAATGGGACTTCAGTTGAATAAATCCTTCATAATGAGCGACTCAGTGGCGGTTTTAGGACGGTGAGTGAACTAGTTGACTCATTACCCGTTCCAAAGCAAGCGATTCATGCACAAGTATTTTAATGGTGCCAGTTTTAATCCACGCACCAGTGATGTTTTGCCAACAAACCCATTTCAATCAGTTAATTATTGTCATGTATGGTTTTCTCAAGAAATAAAAACTCACAGACCGATAAGAGACTGCAAAGTTTCAGAGAAACATAACTTGTTTATTATCTGACTCAAAGCTCATATTCAAATAAAATGAGACGCGGCCTATGCACTTTAGTCAGTCGATTTACTGTTGCTGGGCCTGATTAGATTACAGATAGGCAAACTCTCTGTTCTTGGAAACTGCCTGTTAACATTTGCATACAGTAACCTACATGAACTGAATATGTGTGAAATCGAATAAAAACTAGAAACAAAAGAATGGAAACACTCACTAGTTCTATCACTTTCACTGAGGCACAGTCACTCATGCGCAGGCACACCACCAGAATATGTGTGTGTGTGTGTGTGTGTGTGTGTGTGTGTGTGTGTGTGAGAGAGAGAGAGAGAGAGAGAGAGAGAGAGAGAGAGAGAGAGAGAGAGAGAGAGAGAGAGAGAAGAAGAAGAGAGAGAGATTATTTTCTCATTCAACACCTTCACCGTTTATCCGCAGGGCACATCTACGGAGAAATCATTTGAATGCATTAATGAAGCTTTACTTGATGGTGCTTGCTTAATGCCCTTCATTGTAAACACACGAGGGCGCAAAGGATGAAATGTCTCACCTAACTCCTGATCCAATGGAGCCTATTTGCCATTTAGGTGCTCACCGACTATCCATCCTGCTGCACCAACAAGTCTACATGGCACAGCATCTTTAAAAGAGCCGATATCACACGTATCACACATCAAAGCAGTGGCTAAGGGCCATTCGCAAACTGGCATCCATTTTACAACACTTCCTTTATTGCAGGTGTAGTGAGGAAACAAAGGTATGGCTGTCATAAAAGGAGGCGCACATCTAAAATTCACCATATCTGTCCTCGCAGTCGTGGCCTAGGCTACAACTATGCAAATTCGGTTATTAACGCATTTAAACCAAATTCAGTTTCATGCCATGTTATTTCCAAATACGCTTGGCAAAGCACTGACAACTTGAGACATGGATTTCAATACCTTCGGCAACTAGTCTTGCACATCAAAAGACAGCTGCCCAGATTATGAAGCAATTTACACTGCCGAGTTAAACTCATAGAGCCTCGCATCTATAATTAACCAACACAAAATAAGGATAGCTGCTGCACGCAACCGTTTGTATGCACATGCTGTAGAGCAGGCTAACTGCTGTGCTTCCAATAACTTAGGCAGCTGTCACCTGAATTGTTGTCACTTAGCGCACAAAGAGGTTGGTCAGCGCAGCTTTAAGTTATGAAAATTAAAACAGAAGCCATATGATTCAGTAGAATAATAGCGAACGGGGCTATTTCAATTTGTACAGAACTGCATTTGCGTCGCTAATTTAACCTAATTGAGCTGTGGTGGAGAACTGAAAAGGGAGAAATAATTTAGACCTACCATAAATTGTTCCGTGGTGCAAAGCTAAAATCCCATGCAGGTTGCAGCGCCGGTCGGGCAGCTTCGGAGGCTTGCAGTCGATAGAAAATTCAAAAGCATGCCATCCCGGAAAATGAAAGAAAGATATGTATGTTCCTTTGATTTTTAGTTTGATTGTTAAGGTTGTTATCCTCTGTTTGATGCGACAATCATTCTCAAAAGGAAAATACACGCACAAGAGATCCGCTTCTCTCGAAGGCTGTAGACGTGATCCTCGACAAAAAGTGTTTAGAAACTCTCGCACACCGTACCTTAGTATAACTTAAAAATGTTAAAAGAAACTGATACAGCGATTCCAGGAAGGTTGTGATGTCAATTGCTCCCCGTTGAACTGCGGTCCCCAATAATGCAATCGTAACCTTTCGCCCTTCCAAAGTGTCGAAACGATCCCCGCGTAAGCGAACCGTTACATTCGATTTACTGCAATCTCCAAAAATAAGGCTTGGTTGAGGGAAGTCTCGAATTTCATGACACCACTAAAAAAGATTATGAGACCATAGATAAAAGCCTTGCCGATTAAATTAATTGTTAGGCTACTTGAACTCCTGATCAACGAAACAAACGTAGCGCAGTCCGTGGAGCAAATACCATGTATCGTGTATGACAGCCGTCCATAATCGACAAACAACAAGTAAAGGCCCGTGTTCTCTGGGACGAATGCCGTTTCCAGAAAATATGACCTATGATGTGTTTAATCCAGATGAGTGATCATCGGCCGTCTGCACTTTCCGGAGGCTGTGCTTTCATTCTGCGCTCCCAAAAAATGTTGATTCCAATCCTTTCTTTCTAAAATTCCAGTACACTGGTTTTGGGGAAAATACTCCTTTTATCCACATACGATCCTCTTGTTACTGTGGAGAGCCTGAAAATTAATCATTTGAGTCAGAGATATTAGTGTGCAATAGTGAATCAAGCCATCTGCTATCACTGCTATCCACCCTCACCCGTCCTCCGAGCTCCCGAAACTGACAATAACCCGGAACGATGCAGAGACCCACGGCTCGACAGACCGCCCATAGACCGCCCACTAACCAATCCGTGCACTGGGGGTATTTAAATATTCCCACGGGTAAGCCAATCAAAGGTAATTGAGGGCTGTTACCACGGTGACGCTTTCAGCGTCTCAGCATCATGTTTGAAACCACATTGCCAAGAGGCGGAAAGACTATTACCAAGTTTAATGTTCACGAAAAGTTAATCTTCTGCGCAACATTTTACCATACAGTAGGTTGCAACACATCATCTACAGCAATAATGTAACGACGATATGGGCTATTATTGCCATATCCAGTGCTAAAGACTAGCGTGTCTCTCTTCTGGCAGCCAGCTATATCCTAGTTACACCGACTCAACTAAATGGTCATAATTACGAAAAGAGCACCAAAGACAATCAGCCTACCTTTAGCATATGTTCACAGGCATGGACATCTGGTGACCTTATTTATGCTTTCAGGCCAGCTGAAAGATCATTCGAAGCTTCCTTCCTTGCAACATTTTATTGCTCATCCTGTTATGAGCAAAGTGTATTATAGAGTAGATATAGGCTACTGTATCCATAACCTATGTTATATTGACAAACACTAGTCATGCAGTTTGAAAGCAAATGTCTCCTAGGCCTATAAAACAAATATCGGGTAAGCATTACCTTTGCTGTCATTAGAAAAAAAAGCTTGAGCATAGGCCTATGCTATTGCAATGCAGCTTCTGTAGGTAGCATGATGTACAAATACCATGACAAGAAATCACAATATAGGCCTTGGCTCAATGGAAAAAAATATTTGCTTGGTAACTGATAGTGCAACCTTTCTACTGTTAAAAAGGGCATTGGACTGTAATTGCACGTACGCTTTCCCCTGAAATAGTCCATCAATAAGTAATAAGGTGAGTTTGCTTATTGACGGCAGTAACACTATATCAGTCATACTCTCTTCATTAAGTCTTGCCAGTGTTCTGGAGATTTTGATCCCTTTGATTTTTTTCACCTGACCTGATGAAAGGGCATAACTTTAGAAAGGCTTAATAAGCTAATTTAGTGCCTTGGCGACTAAAATAGCCAGACATCTTTACGGCTCATTTGAACGGATGGAAATTGCTCGGAAACAGTTGGGGATTAACTCCCCAAAGCACAGAGGTAGCTTTCACGTGTGGGAGGTTTCAAATGAAAGATGACAGAAGGCTGTGAAAAGACATCACACACATATTTCGGGCATGCCATGGCTCACTAGCCTATTTGCATCTGATGAGGGTCATCTATTTGTCTCTATAAGAAAAACACTGTGGAAATTAACGTGCCTCATTTACAAGTCTCGAATTAACTCTCTGCCATCTCATTTTGATGAACTATATATAGCCTGCCAGAAAGTGATCTCACTGTGAAATTGCCATTGACACATTTGTTTTGGCTCCCAAATCATTTTACTTTATGCACCCTCATGCTTGCTCGAGGGGCTGCAACATGCTTTGAGGTGTGTGTGTGTGTGTGTTGGGGCGAGAGGTATTTTTAGTGGTTATTTGCACCAATATCTTCTGCAATTTAGGCCCACTTTTAATCAACCCAGAGTAAACATGCCTTCAATGTTTGTGGAGTCATGGGTTGCTCATACCATCACCTGACTGCTAGCTCAAACAAAAGAGTGCTAGCATGCAGCAACTTCAGCCTGTGGGTAAACAACAAACAACAATCTGTGCCCACAGGGGAGGAAGAATACTCTGTATAGCCTTCTGTCAGCTTGTTTGTGCTTGGGCGATGGCACCATTCATTCCCTTCAGGTAATGAGATCACTTTTTTGGACTCAAAAAAGACCTTAGTGCATCTTAAGTCATTCAGAGGGATGTCTTATTCAGACTGAACTACACATTCATCTCTTTTTCCACTTTCAAAATTTCTTTTCACAACATCAGTGGCTGACATGAAATACACATTCTCATTTTGTGTGTGTGTGTGTGTGTGTGTGAGTGAGAGAGAGAGAGAGAGAGAGAGAAAGAGAGAGAAAACTGAGAAAAATCCCTCTGCAGAGTCTAGCCCCTATACCTTTAATCTTGGATGTGTGGGTGATCAGATAGGGGGGAATTGATGACCTGGCTCAAGATGGATTTCAGTGAGCGGCTGGCCAGCCAGGTCTAGTTAATGCTCTCAGACTCTTATGAGTGCAGGCAAGAGGCTTAGCTTTACATTACTCGGACTTCACTTGCTCCTCCTGCACAAGTATTGTGTGTGTCTGTGTGTGGTGTGAGAGAGAGAGTGGAAAGTGTGTCGTCTTCATGTGCAACTGCATGTAGGGGGAGGTGGATGTCTTGCTGTGAGTGTGTCTAGCTTTCATTTCAACATCAGTTTCATTTGGACAGTGGGGTATGGGGACTGAGACAGTAACAGTGCAGTGCAATGATTTTTTTTTTAAAACTGATACTGTTGTTGTGCATTGGCAATCTGAGGACACGCAACTCCTGTGTTTCACAAAGCGCAATGACAGAATGTGTCCACTGCATGTGGGACTTTACAGATGACTGGGCAACAACTGTCACTTTCAGTCTTGAGGTAAACTAAACCGACGCAGTCCTACAGTATGTGCAGCTGTCAGGTGCCTTATTGGAGCGTCTTAAAAGAGCATCTGTTGCAAAACTATTCCCACTCATTTCTATCAGTCTAAAAAAGAAGACCACCCTTATCTTCTCTATACACAACCGACACTTAAAGGTGCAATGTGGAGTTCTGTAACTGCCTTGAAAGGAGTCACATGGCACTGTTCCATTCTCTTCCATTACATTCAGTACAACAGATGTGATTAAAGTGATTCTACTAAAGAGCCAGGCCAGAAAGTCATCTTTCCCTGCTCACGTACACAGACTTACCCTCATGGTGTGGCAGAGATAATCATTTTGAGAAGAGTGAGGATTGGTTAGGTTCAATATAGAAAGCACTGACTTAAAGTAAAGTCCATCTGGGCAAGTCCCTTCACTCGGTGGTCATCTCAGTAGCTGATCTTGGTTAACAAGATCAGGCCCCTAAATAAATGAGGCAATATCGGTAATTAAAACTTAGAATGACATACAGTTATGGAATGCCATAAATGACATAAATAAAAACGAGACTTTCTCATGGCACCAGTGCCAACATTTTGCAACATGGCTACCACTCTGGTGATGGAGGCTGTAAACTAAAGGCTAACTGTCAGTCATGCCGATTCCAACAATGTGAATGGTTGTTTCAGAGTTAAGAGTGGCCTGACTGAATCATATATGTAGAACAGATGTATTTTTGGAGAGAAAAAATAGCATGCAACAGTATTTGGCACTGCCATTTTGTTTCTAAAACACAATATTTAGCTGAAAATGTTCACCATGTCTGTTGCATCACTTAAGCCTACATATGCATCCACAATAAGGTGACTAGACCTCTGAGATGAACATCAGGGACATTTTCCTGAATTTTCCTTGGGAACCAGGGACATTCCCTTTTCTACAATTAATACCATAAAAATAAGGATTGTTTTAGCTTCAAAAATCAGGGACAAACTGGGTTTTCTTGTGTTTTATCTGGGGACTGTCCCCAGAAATTGGGGTCGTCTGGTCACCCTAATCCATAACCTATTTACTGTACTTTCTTAGCAGTTAGCTATGCTACATTTCAAGGCTACCAAATATAGCCAGATTTTAGCTGGTCTTTTTTTACCTCTTGCTGGTCTTTGCCAGTCTTGCTGGTTGGGCCACCAATTGGGCTTGCTGGTGTGACCATCTTAGGAAGCTGGTCATGTTGGTCTGACAAGCTAGTCTGATAGAAGTGTGCTGGTTTATGTTGACCATGCTGGTGACCACCCTATCAAGCTTACATTGATGTTTTAAGATGGTCTTGCTGGTTTTACCTGCCATAAAGTTAGACATTGCGGGATTGACAAGTCAATCTCCAGCTAAAATGACCAGCCTAAGATGGTTTGACCAACAAAACCATCATAATTCTACTATAATAAGCTGGGTCAACCAGCTAAACCAGCAAAACTCTCACAAAAACATAGTTTTAGTTGTCCAACCATCATAAGCAGCTCAATAAGAGAAAATATAGCTTAAACCAGCAAACCATCATAAGTTGGTCAGGCTGTTTTTTTCCCCAGCAGAGTTAAACAAAATTCTAGTCTTTGCCAAACACAAGGTAAAAGATGAATACAAAAACAGACATGGAAAAAATAAGCAGGACTGATTTACCTGCCTTCAATAGGCTTAAATCACTATGTTATGCTTTTGGGTGTAATAATCTGTCAGACATTTTTGGAGGGTCAAAGAAGTCAAGGGAGCAATGTGGACATTGAAGAGGATTAGGGGAGGGAGGGGACCAAGGGTGAGAGAAGGTGGGAGTACACAAAACAAGGAAGTAGATGTCATCCTCTAATGAGATGTTATGGGGAAAATGCAAATGATGGAACCACGCTTGGATTTGCAAATGGGATAAACAGGTTGGACTGTTCACGGCAGCGTCTGGACCATGGCCCGAGGCAGGCTGGGGAGAGATGGGGGCCAGTGGGGTGGGGGGTGGGGGCTGGTCAGTAACATGAAGGTCAGAGCCGCTGGCTTTTTTCCCCCTTAGGAAATATATTCCATGCAGACATTACACCGAACTTACAGCATTATGTGAGGAGACATTTTATATGCTGCTTGCTCTAAATTTGCCTTTTACTGCAGTGTGGTTAATTTCCCAATAATAAATGTGTGCTACGCAATAAAGACATGAGCTCTACTTGAGGACCAGGAAAAAAAATTGTGGGCTGAAATTAGTTTTCCGATATCACATTTTTTAAAGACCTCCCAATGCAGACTCATCAACAAGAACAAAACATAATTTTGTTTTAAAATGTTTATAGTCCACTCAATTCTCTCCGAGTCAGGATTCAGTACATCTCTCTCTTTTCAGTCAGCAACAGTGTCCTTATAAATAACCTATTAAACTGACAAAAAACAACCTAGTAAACAAAACTGAATAAAGGCGTTCCCATCCAATCAAAGAGAAATCTTCCTGGTGTGTGTTCTCAGAGGTGGTACCAGGGCACAAAGGCCGGTTAGGTGTCAGGGGATCACGCCTCCCTTGGTTGAGGTGTGAAGTGAGTCTCTGGGTAGCCTACAATCATTAACCCAAGAGACTGTGGCTTTCATCAGCTCCACAGTAGCCAGACACTGAGCTGTGACATGGAGCAGGGTGGCAAAGGAGCCGTTTGGCTAACAAAGGCACAGGCAAACGAAGCGGGTGGGGGCTGGGGGATGGACGAGGGCTGTATATCTTCGTGTTTCATTATGTGTCAGCAAGCATTTTCCTCACAGACTTGTTAATTCTGTCTGTAAATGAGGTCAGTAGTGAAAGTAGTTACGGCTCTGTGCATTGGTGACTTTACAGGATATTGGTGTACAATGAAAGGGATGAGAGCCCCACCCAAATGTAATACACTCGCAAGTCAAAGCCACACTGGGATACACACAAGACTCTCTCAAGCACAAATAAAGTCCCCCCCCACTCACACACAGCTTGTCCAACTCTGCCAAGATCTTGTGTGTGTGTATGTGTAGCTTCTTTTCTTTACACCTGAGCTTGGTGCCACCACCTTGGCAAGCCTTTTGTCATGTACGTGTCTCCAAAACCCTAAGAAAAAGGTGTCTCTTGAGTTCAGCTGCTTCGGACAGCGCTGCCAAGAACAGTCCCCCCCTTTTCACCTTTGCTGTGAGAGAGCTGTGTCAGCATCCAGACTCCCCTGCACAAAGGCCCTGATCCTTACTGCCACGGCCGGGGCACAGGTGGGGGAGACAGGTGAGCCAAGTCTATGACATGAAAGAAACAGAAAGAGAGTTACAAAGAGAGGAAGAGATAGGAGAAAGAGACCCCTTGGAACAATAACTCCTGACACAGGTTCTGGATATTTTTAAGCTGAGAGAAACTGACACAGGTTTTGGATCATTTTTAGGCAAAGAAAATTCAGCTAACTAACTCTAGCTAACAGCTAACTGTAATTGTCATGAAGTTGAATATTCTATTTGTAACAAATAACCATCACAAAATTGTATTGCATCACTGATAACATCTAAAAATACAATATTTCATGGGCACTATTTCATGCCTAATAGCTCATAATCACCAAACCATGTTTGTGCCTATCATGTTTATGATTGTGATAATGCAGAACACACCTTGTGCCAGTGGAAACTTCCAGAACATTGAGCTTTGCCCCTCCACTCACCTTCCTTGGCAGGTTATGGAGTACAATCAGCTTTGACAGCCCTCTGGAGTCATTTTTGGATTTGAGAGCCCCCTCTCTCTCTCTCTGTCTCTCTCTCACTCTGTCTCTCTCTCTCTCTGTCTGTCTCTCTCTTCACCATCTTTAAAGAAAAGCGGGGTGAAAATGATAGCATAACTGAAGCTGTCAGCCTTGTGAAAAAGAGAGGAGAGAGGAAGGGGAATGTGCTGATGTTACACAGACAATGGGACAGACTGTCCCCACTCTTATTACCATTCTCATTTCCAGTGGAAACTGACCGCTGATCACATTATTATGTCGGGGCAGATATTACTTTTAGTCTGGGTGATGATAACCTCATTTGAATGCCCCTGCAGTCTTCCTTTGGTTAATTTAACACTTCAATTTAATTTAATTTTTCAAAGAAAATGTTTCTGTTTTCAGCTTCATTCCATTCACTCCAAGATGCAAATTGGCACAGTGTTCCCCGTTTCACTCCCCAGAAAATGAGTGATACTTCTATTAAAAATGTTGATCAAGCTACATCATTTTATTCATGACATTTATCACTTTGTATTTGCTACCTCTTTTTTGATCACTTCTAAGCTATTTGTTATGGAAATTGTGAATTTTCCTAAAGAGCACATTACTGTAGTTTAAATGACTATTTCCATTTTTCTTTCACACTCTGTATTACCATGACAACCAGACTCAACATGGCGACATGGGGTTGTGGCTCAAGTTTAGCAGACGCCCTGACTGGACATTGCAAGCACAAAGGTGTCAAATGAAAACATCTGTGTGTGCTGCAATGACAGAAAATACCATCTCTGCTTCTCTTTAACTGCATGTGCAAAACAGGGCTACTAAAGCTGTAAAATCACCAGAAGTAATTCACTTTCTATTAGACCAAAACGACAAGAGCGGCAGAAGTGATGAGCGACAAGGTTTGGGTGACTAGAGCGTCAAAAAAAGAAAAAAGTTAAAAGCTGTTCGACTTTATGCACATTAGCAATGAAGCGTTTTGGCTGTAATTGATATGGCAATGGTAACGTCATGAACGATTAGAGCCACAGAAGCAAACACAGATAGCCTATATTAGCAGAGACACTTTATGAGCGGCAAAAGTATTTTGGCAAAATTAGTAGCTCTTGTTGGGAACACACAGGAATTGTGTGCCAAAAATCATGTAAAGTCTCATTATGGGGGACTCTTCAGACTTAAATCATGTAAAGTCTCATTATGGGGGACTCTTCAGACTTAAATCATGTAAAGTCTCATTATGGGGGACTCTTCAGACTTAAATCATGTAAAGTCTCATTATGGGGGACTCTTCAGACTTAAATGGAGTGACTGGATTGCAACAGTGAGGGAAAAAAAACTTTTACACTGAACATGTAAGCCAAATGAAAGCCAAAGTATAGCTCTTTAATATGGAAATTAATAAGATTCCATTTTGCAATAAATTAGTTTTGTGTTCGAATTAGTATGAAGTGCGGAGGAGTTTTATTTTCACCATAGGAGAGCAATGTTGACCATAATCCTTTGGGAAATCAGAGAGTAAACAACAGTAATTCCTTTAAGATCTACATTTATGTATCCAAGCTACCAGCAGAGGAGAGTAGTTTAGGTGCTTTTTTACAGAAAAGAATTTGATGGAGCGAAAACAAAACAGCAAAATTAAACACGTCAGTTTTAATCACACATCAGAACACAATATAAAAGTAAAAGTCTCCCTTTTATGATGGAATCATAAATAGAATATAACCGTTATTAATGGATATTAGACTTTTGGTTGTGCTTGTGGCCATAGCTGTTCTGAATATTCCACACACATAAGGGCACACCACAGGATCACAGGAAATGGAGTGAGAGAGAGAGAGAGAAAGAGAGGGTGAGAAGGAGAGAGATTGAGACAGAGAGAGAGAGAGAGAGAGAGAGAGAGAGAGAGAGACATTTGACTCAGACCAGGACCACTGAAAAGAAACATACAATCAAACACACATGAGGAAACCCAGCTGAAAATAAGCAGTGTACAATTACCAAGGTTACGGGATGGAGCACTATACAATTAAATTGTCCATTTCTCTTTCACAGGATATAATTGACTCACAAAGTGATTTTTTATGGCTATTCAGCGTGTGCTATGACATAAAGAGGTGCCGAAGAGGGTAGAGAGAGGAGAAGAGAAGTGGAAAAAAAAGAAAAAGAAAAACACAGACCAGAGCCCAGTGTAGCTTTCAGACGAGGAAGAACCAGGTGCTCATTTCCATGTTGGAGCACAACGGCGGCCCTGTTTGCGCCCGCTTTCACAGACAGGATGAGGCAGGAAGGAGACGCCGGGACGCTGCTGCCGACTCTGCCGTCCTGTGGTCATCCTCCTATCCGATCTGTCTTCTGTCTCTTCTCTTCCAACACTCCTCTAATCTTCTCACACACACACACACACACACAGGCACGTTCAGCTCACACCATCTCCCTCACTCTATGCCTCTGTTAGCCTACACCCCCCTCTCTCTGTCTCCTTCTCTCTCGCTGTCATAATGCCCCTAACTCTTTCCATCTGCCCCCCCCCCTTCCCTCTCCAATCCCTCTAGGTTTATTCTTTTGTCATATTGCTTTTTCAATTGCTTTCTTTCCCCCACTCCACCTCCTCCCACTGTCCACCATATCCTGTCACACATCCACTAGGTGGTTATTATACATTCACCGCTCTGTCGTCTTCTTTACATGGACCTGTCTGCTCTAGGACCTGGGAAAAATTTCCTTTTCTAATTCAGTTGAATTATGAGCTCCTCTCCTTTTCCTATGCCTGGTCAATCTATTCATCTTGCTTGCCCTTTCCCTGTCTTCTTTTTTTGCCTCCCTGGCTCTCTTAAAGGTTGGCTGCTCTTCTGCTGTCTCCATCTGTCACTCAGTCTTTGTGTGCAAATCCCCTCGTCTTTTTCCCCAGGACTCTTTTATTCAATTTAAACGCCATTTGTTTCACAGCTGCCATGGCGGCAGAAGGATATACTTTTTTTTTTCAGAGAGAAGTCCACCCTACTCTTTCTCCGCAATGTATACAATCACTTAGACACACACACACACACACACACTTGCAGATGAGCAATTGTGTGCAGTAATTCAGGGAAATCCATGCATGCCTGCTCTTACAGGTAATATGCAGGTAAATACATAGATGTATATTCAAGCACACACACACAGGAACATCCACAGACTTCTTAAATGGTTCCCTCATATTTTGCAATTCTCTATGTACTACCCCCCACCACACACACCACCACCACACACACACACAGCACCTTATTCCCTCTCCCTGAATTAGTGGTCAGTGTGTCTGCGCCGAAGTGCTAAGGTGTTGCAGTCAGACCTTCCTCCCTTGGGGGGCCCCAGTCAGTTTCACACCTGGAAATCAATTTGTCAGGACGTGCGCTCCTTCTGAATGTGGCCATCGTCACGGCCTAATGCCTCGGGTGTGACAGGTCAAGGAGCCCCTCACCCACCCCCCTCCAAACCCCCCCCCCCCCGAAATCCCCCTAGGCCTGCTTGCATGCCACACAGGAGAGTCTTTAGTCATACAATTTCAACACCAGCTACTGATTTGGACGTAGGAGGCAAGAAGCACTCAAGAAGTACTCCACCGTGGCTCCACTATCATTTCCTAGAGGGTCACATTTTAGCATGGCCTTGTGAAAAGAAAAAGCTCCCAAAATGCAAATGCGCTGGTCATTTTGTCAGTGGCATGATTGCATATAATGTTGACATATTTTGTGAAATAGGAGTATTAGATGGAGTTTAAAGTGAACATTGCAAATACTTGCAAATGTGTAGGAAACATCACCACAAACTCAGGCATTTTGATTTCAAAAAATCACCAAAAAATGGCACAATCAATGGCACACCCATAAAATACTTTGTTACACCACACACAAAGGATTCTCTATACTGGTTCTGAAAAGACAACAGTTCAAAAAGCTCATAGAGTGTCATATCCCATAATGATCAAAGTTTCAATCTACTACATTCTCCTGCATTTAACAGAGCGCTAATTATTATACTGTATTAGTATTACTACTGGATTCCATGAACTCTTGTGTGTATGGATTGCATGCCCAGAAGAACTGTAGTGGACTGAAGTGCTCATGGCTGGTGCAAGTATTTTGTTCCTTTACAAGTAGTCGAGCAGCATAGGAATTCTGGCACTCACCTGGTGCCGAGGGCTTTGGCCTCTCAATTAACATCTCAGCTTCTTCAACAAATGGTCGCAATCCGTTGCCCAGGCAACCCACTTCTCTTCCAGGATTCTTTTATGTTAATCACAGAGAGAGAGGGAGAGAGAAAGAGAGAGAGAGAAAGAGAGGGAGAGAGAACTTAAGAGGGCCAATCTTACCACTTTGCGCGATCTTGTGAAAATGAGAAGGGAGCTGACCAACTCTGACAGAGAGAACAATGGCCACTCTTCTTTACCTCGTCCTCCTGTTTACTCCCTCTGTCCTTCCCCGTGTGTCTGTGCTAAAAGTGTTGATCATGTTAGCGCAGTTCAGAAGACTTTTGATTCAATTTACAAACCAAGCTAATGTCACACAGGCATGAGAATTGATAGAAAGTACACCATCACAGGCAGACAACTTTAGTCTGAAATTTTTAAATTACAGTTTTTAATCACCATTTTGTTCTTTTGCCTTTTCTTCCTGGATATTCTCTTTTCCTCTATCTCTTTCTTTCTTTCTCTGTCTCTGTTTTTCTTGCCTATTTTCTCTCCCTCTCTCTCTCTCTCTCTCTGTCTCTCTTTCTCTCTCTGTCTCTCTCTCCCTCCCCAACCAGCGCTTGGAGCACCCCTTGCACCTAATAGATGCTAGCTGCCCAGATGGGCCACAAATTGCACTTTCTTACACCTCTAGGTTCAAGGCAATTTTCCCTGTGCGCCTGTGAAGTTCTCAGATTGCCTCTCTGGCCTTTGAGCTGTGGGCTCTTCAAAGGACTCGCTGGTTTATTCCGTCAGTCTGGACACCCCGTGCACACACTCAGACAGAGGGAGAGAGAGAGAGAGAGAGAGAGGGAGAGAGACATGAACCCCACACTGTACACAATCTCTCTTTTTCCCTTTCTCTGTCTTTGTTTCTCTCTCACTCTCTCATACACACACACACACACACACACACACACTGCATGAGACTGTGTGGGAACAGGCACTAGGGGCTGTAACACTGATTACGTGAAGGTCAGACATCAGAGGGGGTGACAGCACAATTTTTACAATCTCCCTCTCTGTATGGGGGGTGTTGATGGTAGACATTACTGTGGCAGCTGGTTCTTTGTGCCCATTTTTGCCACTCATTAAGACAAAAATACATTTAAATACTTTAGCGACCTCAAATTAATAGTGTGTTAGATGTTAATTTGGGCTGGCATTTTAAAGGGGCCAGCTGCCTCTGAATTCTTAATCCTGTTATATGCCATGTCTAAAATCCAGTTGTTTATCTCTGGTAGTCTGTGCAAAGTAGACAGGAATACAGCAGACATTATTAATCACACGCCCATCAGAAGGCTAATGTATGAAGAGTTCAACTCAAAAGATTATAAATTACATTTGCGCATTCCTGCTAAGATTTATTTGCTGTTTGGCTCCCTGCACATCTATAATTGCAGTGACAAAGCTATTTAATAACTTGGTCACCCATTCTTTGTAAATAACTCAAGTGCATTCCCATTGCTACAAATGGGGTGATTAGAGGATGCGAGTAATTTATTGTATGTGGGTTGGTGGGGGTTGGAGGGGTACCTATTCTGACAGTCTGAATAGATGCTTGACAGTGGAGTCAGTCTTTGTCTCAGTAAGATGGGATTAGCCAGTGACAGAGACGCATGGAGAGGCAAAATGACAAAAGATACACACCAGTATTGTTTACTGCCACATTAACAAACAACAGAGCCCATTAGCTCCCAAAAGTGCTGACAGTGAAGGGGGAAAAAAAGAATTCAAATGATTAATTGTCATAGCAACAGCCGCACCTCCTCGTGGAACACACACACTCACAAATACAATTTTCAAGGTTTTGTTGAAATCAATCATGCTGTAAACTAGTTACAAGGTCACCAAGCTACGGACTTCTATATTCTTTTTTCTCAGGTGCAAAAATAAAATGTGAGACTATAATTTATATCAAATGAAAAACACAGAAGATGGTAAAGTTCTGATTGTGTGTTGATTGGTGTGAGAGTTGGTAGAGGGCATGGATACACAGCCACTCCTTCACAATTTTTTTTCTTTACTTTAAATTAACCGCAGCTCATATTTTGGAAGCAGATATAGGAAACAGCTACATTGCTTAAAGCTCACAGCATACCTAAGATGATATGATATGATATGTAAAAAGCATTATTAAATAAAGGCCTGATTACACATCGAGAGAAGACCTAGGACTACAGCGTATGAACAACAACTATTATGCCAACACTGTGCATTTCATGTGAGGCTAGGATATGTCATAGTAGCGTTTCACACACCAGTTGTACAGAGGAGGTGAACCAAAACTGCCTATGCAAGTAATGTAGGCCTATTTTATTAGGTCCTATCAGCTGACAATAGTGTTTATTGCAAGCACATTTATTTTTATAGCCTGTATCTAACTAACTCTGCAGGCTAACCTTGTTCATATGATATGAATTTATTATGTCTTAGTCAAGCAGCAATGTTCCCCTGCCATGTTCATTAATTGGTTCGGCTGATCGGCTATCTCAGCAACAAATAAATTATCATGTGAATTCATCTGTGTTGAATGGGAAAAAGAAATAAATCAGGCAAAAAGTACTATGGGCTAGGTTTTTTTTTTCCAAAGGTAGGCCAAGAACTCAGGAAACATGAGGCATGAGGCATGCTAAGGCCTTTTGAGTGAAGAGGAGAGAGAGAGAGAAGGGGGAGGCATGCTTAAGTGCATGTTTTAGAGAGACTAGAGACTATGGAGACTACCATGCCTAGACACCAAGTGTGGAAGCGAGGGCTTGCACCCGCATACCAAGTGAAGGGTTAAGCGCATCCCCAAAGGTAATTACTACCAATTGTGATGGTAGTTAGCAATTAGTGGATTAACTGTAATGAGTCTCCTGTTTCCATGGAGACAGCATTTTAGATGACACTTGTCAATGTGAAGAGCACTTTAGTCAGCAACTGGAGAAAAAATGGCACAGACTGAGAGACACTGTTTCATTAGGCCAGAGAGAAGGAATTAGGATCGGACTCCATTTAATTACCAGCACAGTGATGGACAGCATTTATTTGTTTGTGTAAACTTTAAAACCAAACCAAACAAAATAATGTAATTAACCTGCACTGTGTGACCACTGATGTCAGTCAAGCAGGGAGAGGGGTGAAAGCACTCATCCACAACAGAGGGTATTGAGTGTGGGTGGGAGAGTGTTTGAAAGGTCCTCCACTTTTCTGATGTATTCCTGGAATATGTTTTAACCGACTGCTGGCCAGTCCACGTGAATCCACATGTTCAAAAACCAAAGAAATGCAGTATAGATATGGAGACGAATGCGTTCCCACTTTTGCACAATGGAGATGACTGACGGGTGGGTATCTGAGTGCATGTGCAAAAAACCAATGCGAGAGAGCCAAGGTTATGGGATGAGAGAGGTGTGTGTTTTTTTCTTTTCCTTTTTCCTCCAATCAGCCAAATGCCACCTGACTGTCATTAGCGCTCTGCTTAATCCTTAATAACAGCCAATGTCATTATGGACCAACATTTGCATGAAACAAAAACAAACGAAAGCTGCCTGCCTCATAGCCTAGACTCAGAAACTAAACTAGACTTCAAATTTAGCCTTCATTCCATTGTTTCAGCTTTTCTTGTTTCAATTTTTATTAAATATCAAATGAGATAAGTAGCCTATTTAGCACATCTGTGAAACTTTGCTCAGCAACATAAGCACTGGATTTCTCTTTATTTAGAGCAGTGAGTGATGCCAGTTCAGGCCACAGCAGGTTCTGGGAAGGTGACAGACAGACAGCTCAAGATCATCTCCAAGCTGACAGCTTGATCACTGACAGACAGCATGTGAGGATTTTCTAAGAACCTGCATGGTAGCTGTCTCCCATCCATCTTCAGCTCTGCTTTGCTGTTTAGGTTTAATGACACACAGAGGTTAAAGTGATCGTTCGGACAATCTTGACACCAGATTATTTACCCTATGACAGTGAGTCGAATATCCCATCAAGAGGCTGAAGATGTTGACCAAGCTTATGTCAAGTTTTTTCTGTTAAATTAGAAAAAAAATGTTAATTTGAATATGACCAAACTTTGGTTGTAGGGTCAAGAAATAATGACGATTTAGCAAGACTCACCTACTGTCTTCCCTTCAAGAAGTTTGTGAATGTCTGATTTATTTCAACTGCACTGATGCTTCGCTTTGTTATTGACAATGAACTGGAAGGAGTGCATTCGATGAACTGTATGTTGTGTTGGGAGCATTGTGCCATTCATTCCATACTTTGCAATTTAGTGGTTAACAGAAAACACATAGACAACTTGACATAGGCTCGGTCAACGTCATTAACCTCTCGATGGGATATTCCACTTGCTGTCATGGGGTAAATAACCTGGTGTCAAGTTTGTCCAAACGATCTTTTTAAACTTTTACACAACACACAGGATAATAGATTTCCAACGCGACAGTAGTGATTTTTTTGCAACATGGATTCCGTCCACATTGTTGATGTCTATGAAGACATCATTGATGATGATTGCTTGCCCTGCAGAGCTAGCTTAAGCCCTAGGCCCAAGGTTACACTCCCTGAAGGCCGGATGCTTGGAGTTTATCCACTCCTTGATGTCAAAATGCACAGATCCAGACCCTAGCAAAGCACTTTTTCCACATATCCCCATTTAAATCCCTTTATTCACAATTTTCAATAACTTCATGAAGTCGTGATAAAACATGGAGGGACCTGTGGAGGGATATCTTACAGGTGAATTGGGTAGATTTTGGGGTAAATATATTTTTTAGTATCAAACGTTTTCTGAAATCCTTTATATCCATCCATTTTTGTAGATGATCCATTAGGCTATCTCTAAAGAACTGGATCAGCATACCAGGGAATGGAAGCAAAGCAGTAGGAATAGACACAGAATGGGAGCAGACATGCAATAGGATACAATAGGATCAGGCAGCCACTGACATATTGGCTGCCAGTAGCATCTTTTGGTAAATGAGCAGAAACAAACAGTTGAACTAGACAGATGAATATGGAGGCTGCTGGCTGTGCCTCTACAGAAGGACATTGTGACAAGGAGGCCACATGTGGTATGTAGCTACTCTGGAAATAGTATGGAAGAAGGGAAAACAGACTAAACAGCATAAAGTATACTCTATATTTTCTAAGAGTCTGTAAACTGGCAAACTGAATGGTGATGTACCATATCCGTACAGTACATGAGTTTAGGGTGAAAATGGAACATTCAATCAATCGCCATAATATTCAATCAATCACCATTACATGAACACCACAACAAACGGGTTACGGCTCAGTGCCTGCTTGTTAGAAGAAGACTTGCTAAAACAAATGTCTTGTCTGGTGGCACTCTGGCATTTTGTGAATAAGGTGGCTGTGTGTCTACACTGTATGTGCTGCAATAGCCACACATGTTTAGACACACAATGCTTAAGGGAACATGTAAACATCCCCTAAATTAAGATACAGGAGTTCGTGTTCAAAAGCTGCCTGCAGGCATAGAGACAACAGAGGTAGGGGTTAAGGATAAACGCCTGTTTCACCATGACAACAACAATAAACAGCTATGAAAAATGGTCACAAAACAAATTGCACACCATGTCATAAAACCATTTTTATCTCATTTCACCAACCAGATGTCAAGAGTATGTCATGCAGTCTCTAGTTTGTGATTGATGTACAACTGACCCAACAGAATGACTTTCCAGCTGAACTGCCCTCATCTACTTTGCCAAAATGTTTGGCAAGGAGGAGCAAAGGCCGGCAAAAAGAACATTCCAGACTACAACAGGTTTATAATTTACCACTGTTATAGAAAGCATGACTTATCTGTCCATCAAACCCCTGCGCTGGACTGTCTGTACGGTGCTCGAACCCACAAAGGTCAACAGCCGTTTGACTGTTTCTTGTTTTGTCTCTCCATGTAATGGATAACATTGTTAATTTTTATGTGCAGCTTGTTTTGCACTGTGGGGCTGCAAGAAACGTTGAAAGGTCAGAACATATACAGTTTATTGCCTGGAGAGAACAATAGTTTACTTTGATTTTTATATTTGATGGTTTATTGTTTGACTTTTATATTCTCAATAAAACTACTTTCCTGTGAAATTCTCATTAGTATGCATCATTTTTTTGTCATCATTACAAGTGCCAAATGTCTTGATTCAGACCAGAATATGAATATGAGGCATGGATGAATCACCTCTGGAAAGCTTGTCTCTCTTTCTGTGAGTGGTTTCAAATACAGTACACAATGTGATCAAGTTTAATTACTCCTAAGAGCAGGCTTGCTTTTGCTGAGTCACCAGTCAAAACACAAAACATTTTGTATCGGTCCAAAACAAAATAGACAGTGACTGTTTAAAATTAACTTAAAGAAATAACAATGGGTCAATACGACCTATCTTTATGAGTCAACCCAGGAATATCTCTTAAATCTAATGTGCTGGCCAGACAACACAATATTTCAGTAAGTAAATCACAACCACACAACCATTCCATTATATACACTGTAGTTACTGTAGGGAAACTAGGCAACATTTTATGCTGCAGCTTCGTAGTCACTCTGATGGTTAAGCGGTCCATTACAAGAGCTTCTCTGTGTATTTACAGCACTTGCAAGATGACAACACCATCCCGATGTAAGTAGAAACCAAAACTGAAGCAGCGTCTATGACATTATTTGTCAACATAACTCTTCAAAATTATCATTGCTGGTTCATATTCTTTGGTTTGCAAACAAATCCACATGTATTGTTGAGAATTTAGGACATTGGTGTTAGTTACAAAAAATGGGGGGGGGACTCTGTAGTCCGTGGGCCTTTAACTTGCACCAGATCTTGTACCTTCCCCCCACCCCCCACCCCCTGAAATTTGGAGCCCTAGGCAATTGGTCTAGGTTACCTATGCCAAGAACCAGTCCAGACTGAAATGATCAGATTACATATTAATAGAGACTACCTACAACAAACAAAAAAAATTTCCAGTGGTTATCACACTGCCTCAGAGTATTTACCTTAAAGCAACACTAAACAATCCCTTTCACTGAATGAATGAGCGGTGAAACTAAAAGAGAACTTATTGATATGAATGGGCAGAGCAGATATCAATCATGTAAAAGTGCTGGTGCACAAGGTCAAAGTTAAAAGTGCTTAAGCTAGCCGATAGCCAAGATAGCTGCAGCATTAATTTGATAGGGCAGTCAAACAACGAAGGGGACTGTATGTTCCAGTAACAAAGCCAGTGCTATCTGTCAGTGCACTGAGGCATGCCACATCACATTTGAAGGGTCTCATCTGGCAGGATGTGAATTCAAATTGGCTGCCGTCCCGATCTGATAAGACGGGCACATACATCCATATGAGAGTTTTGCATTTGTTAACAAAGCCCTGTGTACAGTACCTATGTCGTGCTGTGCATTCATGCAATGCTGATGGACCCTTGAAGCACGTCTGTGTCTTTCTGTGGGGCTGCTGCCTCCGAGTCACGTCGGCAGCACACACACACACACAGCTCGCCGTGTTCCTGGCGGCCACTGGGATTTGGGGGGCTTTGCCATAAGTCACACAGCATGCCCTGTGGAGTCATTTGTTTATTTTTATTAGCTCGCTCCTCTTGTTGCCATGCGGCCATTTCCCCGGCGCACCGATGATGCCATAATGCCAGCCAGCGTGACAGAGACTTCGGACAGGCGTGACGCCCGGAAGCTCGGCGGTTTTACCCACTCTCCCCTGCCAGTACCAACACAGGAATAAAGACAGAGAGACACAGAGAAGAGGGATACAGGATAAGAGGTGTGTGCCTGTGGGAGTGTTTGAAGCAGAGAAAAGGATTGAAAAAGAAATGAAAAATGACTGAAAAAGAAAGAGTGAAGGATCTGTAGAAGCAGGAAAGAGGGAGAGAGAGATAGAGAGAGTTCTATGTACATTAATATCATCAGCATGACTCTATATTTACAAAGGGATCTGATATTCCCCTCCAAACACACACACACACACACACACACACTGTTCCCTTTCCCTTGGATTATGAGTGAGGGAGCAGAATTAACGCCCGTGGGCCGCAATTGGCCGCCGAGGCGTGGGGGCGGCCGGGGCTGTACTGGGTGCCTCACCAGGAGGCCTCAGCCCGAGGAGACTGTCCTGAACCCTCTGTGTGTGTGTCTAAGTAATTAAAGAGGATTAGGTATGTGCAGAACCCATTTTCACAGAGATTGGCTGGCAATGCCATTATTATTGGAAAGGATCAGAGAGGCTTACTGGAGCCGGGCGGAAAGGTAACTGAAGGGAAAAGAAGGGTTGAGGAGGTTTTTTTGCTTCCATTCTTTTTCTTTCTTTCTTTCTTTCTTTTCCTTTTCTTTTTTTCTCTTCAATAATCTCCAGTTTCAAACATGGGTGGCAATGTGGAGAAAATCATCCCACACACACTCACACACACACACACACACACACCACCTCACTCCTCACCTCACTATTCCATTTTATCCTCTTTTCTTCCTGCTCCCCCTCTGAGGATATGCGATGGCCGTCACGTTGTCAGGTGAGGACAGGGCAGTCAGGGCACCCATGGCTGAGCGAGGAGAGAGAGAGAGAGAGAGAGAGAGAGAGAGAGTATCAAAGGGGATTTGGGCCCAGCAGTCCTTACCATCTTCCTGTGCCAAACCATGTCCGTTCCTAATTTGGGTGACAACAGTGCGCAGGCACTGCACTGTGCTGCACCTGATTTGCACAAGGGATGCTGGCACTAGCTCCCATTTGATTAAATACACACACACATGTGAGTTATCGGGGAGCAGTAGACCGGAGACAAGGCCTGGGGGGTTGGTGTGTGTGTGTTGGGGGGCATTAGAACATGTCCAGACAGCATTCTGAAAACAACCACTGTCTCTGTCTCTTCCTCGTTTCCTCACACACACACACACACACACACACACACACACACACACACACACACACACACACACACACACACACACTCCTCTCCCTCTTTCCCCGTGGCCTGCTCCCACACCTGGCATTATCTGAAACAGAAATAAAAGACCTTATCAGCAGACATCTCCTCATGAACCCTCTCCTGAGACATGACCCTTATACCTTCACACAGCTCTACCTCAAAATCCCCAAGGTTGATATGAAACGTACCAACAGACCCTAAAAGAGAGAGAGAGAGATTCACAACTTCTTTCTCAGCAGCAAAGTGTTCCTCTACAGACCAACCAAGGCCACTCATCTCCACCTGAGAGGGCGAGTAATTACCAGCCATGCGGCCCCCTAATGACTTGTCTCATTCACACTGACTGAAGCTGCAGTTTCTGAAGCTCTAGATTCAGTGGGAGAGGATCCCTCTGTGCCTTGTGTCCAGCTGAGGACTGGAGAGTACTACTGCACAGTCCAATTAGAAACACTGCTCTTTCATCATCAGGAGAAGCAACCACAGACATACAAATCCAAATGTCTAGACACTACACTCACACACTTTGTGTACACCAATGACTCTGTGTCTGTGAAGTTGCTTCCCTTCACTTTAACCAGAATGAAACTAAATCCCATCATAAATTCAATACACAATTTGTTTGTGCATGTTCAGCTTCCACCATTCCTCCCTCTCCCCTTCTTTTTCTCTCTTTTTCTTCATCTCCTCCTTTTCTTCCTCTCATTTTTTTCTGTTCCTGTGAGAACCTCTTGGCGACAGCAGCCCCGGGAGGAAGGCAGAAAGCAGCTCCCCTGGGGAGAAAAGCTGCCTCGGGCCTCAGAAAGCCTATTTACAACAAGCTGTGCTTGTTACTTTCATCAAAATAGAGCAGTGAGCTTTTCTGTGCCTCCTTGTTTTTTTGTGCTTTTGACAGGAGGTTGTTATTGTACAGACGCCTTTGTGCTCACTGGTGCTGCACAGGAGACAGAGTGAGAGAGAGAGAGCGAGAGATTGTCTGTCCATGTCTGAGGACAGAGGGGAGGTGCTTATCACACCTTTTTCTTCCTGCCCTGGCCCCTTTTCTTTTCCTTCTCCCTCCTTCCGTTTCCTTCTCTCTCTTTCTGTCTCTCTAAGACCTCTGTCTTCCTCCACCGACCCCAGACAAATGCCCTGGCGGGTATGGCTGAGCTGTGGGGTGTGGAAGGGTGCTGGGGTGGTGGTATGGACAGAGACAGAAAGAGAGAGAGATGGAGAGAGAAAGAGAGAGAAGGAGGGAGGGAGGAGAAGAGAGCCTGCAATGTCACAGAGTTTCTCCAACCTCTGCTCCTCGGCTGTACTCCATCAAGTTCAATTAGAGCATCGCTGGTCTCTGGCGGCCCCGTTTGTCATAATCTATTGGGTACGCTGCATTCCACATATTGAAGGAGAGGACAGAAAATCAATAAATAGAATTGGGTTGCCAGGCCCAGGGGGAGGTCTCCTTACCCCGGCTCGTCTATACAGGCTTAAAGCTGCTCAATCAAGTCCTTTTCTTTCTCTCCCTAATTCCCTCTCTCTTTTTTTTTGGTCTGAAAGACAATCAATTTCATCAGCAAATCTGGTAGAGTAAAAAAGGGGTGCAACAGGAACTTTGCACACAACAGACACACACATAGACACACGCTTGCTGAATCATTTCTTTCAGTCAAACTTTTGCTTGATTTCCCATTTAGGCAGTGTTCCCCTGAAAAGGACCTCTCATCTCACTATGTGCACAATAGCAGACCCCCTCTCCCCCCATGCACACACAACCACCACCACCACCACCACCACCACCACCATCACCACCACCACAGCCTCCTCAAAGGCCCTGAAGGACACAGTCGAAGCTGGAAATACCACAGTCACACGAGGATGGGGATATCGGAGTGAGAGAGGGGCCCATGATGCACAGAGCCCCTCTATTCAGGTCTTTGTTTCCCATTTAGCTTCTCCTCTCTCCCCAGGGTGCTATCATCACTACTCCCATAATGTTGACAGACGAACAGAAGGAGAGACATTTGCCACTGTTTGTAACCCTCATGCATTTATTTGATTTCTTTTCTTTTGCCTGTCAGTGTATTGATCTCCGAAATGGTGATTGAGACAAAGATCAGACACTGCGATTAGATTTTTCATCCTCCTCTCTATGTTCATATTGTCTTGTCTGAAATCAAGCAACAATGGCCAGCGTCATCCGCAAAAAGCAGAACAAACGAGACGTGTCGAAAATCCAAGTGGAAAAGAATGACTATTCATTCAGCATAACCAGTGAAAAATCATGTCCTTTAAGAAGTGTGACCAGCAGACTCAGTGTTGACAAAGAAAGAGAAGGAGTCACGGTTCCTTTGAATGGACGGGGCCCCAGCACAGCAGAGCACAGCATCCAGACTCTGTCCGCAAGAATCGGCAACCCCTTGACAACCACTCCATCCGTGAGGTATTATCATTTCATTACCTGCCAGAGTCAACAGGCTCCTCTTGCTGTTTTCTTTGAAACTCCATCTCCATGGCAACTATTGATTTATTGTTTGTTAGGACCACTTGTTCCCGGCTGATTGGCTCTTAAATACGCTCCGTGACAAGCACCTGCCTCTCTCCTGACTAGTGCCGGCAGAGTCTGCGTGTGAGAGGGTTTTGGTCCGCATCTGTGTGTGTCTGTGTGTGTGTGACCCAGCACTAGGTATTAAACCCAGCCGAGGAAACGGAAGCGTTGAATATCGGGGTGAATTAGAGTGTGTTGTGCTTTGACTGGGCTTGTCAGATGTGCCAGCCGTGCGGTGGTTCAGGACGAAGGGTCCACCAATACCCATCGCTTCCTTGAAGCAGCTTAACAGCCTTGGCAGCTCCTCTCTCTCTCTCCCTCTCTCCCTCTCTCTCTCTCTCCCTCTTTCACTCTCTGTAGTCCTCCCCCCCGATTCCCCCTGAAGCAGTCAGAACAAATGGGTAAGGAATATCCCTCCCATAGGCGGCCATCCACCTCAAAATCTATAAAGCCCTCCATCAAAAGTCGACTCGGGCCGCTTTACGAGCGCATTAATCTCGCGCCGCTCACGCTGCTCTGCTCTTCAAAGCACCTTGACAACGCCTTTGTGAGGCTCGCCGTCGCCGACGGCCTCCCCTGAGCCCGGACAGCGCACAAGAGAGAGAGGAACCTGCAACGCTTCGACACAAACTGTCGGAGGGGAGAAAGAAAGAAAGAAAGAAAGAAAGAAAGAGACAGAGAGAGAGAGAGGAAAGGGAGAGTCGAGGAAAAAGGGGAAGACATGATGAAAGGAGAGAGAGTCTGAGAGGGAAATAAAAGGGGGGGGGGGGCTGGTTCAGAGTGAGTTTTGCTTGCTTTCTTTTCAGAGGAGATGTTCTGTGAACACTTCTTTGAGCTGTGTTCGTCACCCGAAGTCTGAGTGCTTCTTCATGCACAGACACACACACACACCAAACACACACACGCACACGTTTAAAAGCAGACACACAAAGTATGGCCAACTACAGAAATCTATAATATTGAGTGAAAGGCCAGATGCAAACACTGGTGCCGTTGTAAGTCTAAATTCACAGGCGATTTACTCTAACTCCACTCTTTTTTTATGACTCCAGCAGAAACTGAACTTGAGAAAAAGTTGCTTTTTTATAACAGATAAAGAGAAGAAGGATGTCTGAACCATAACAAAAAAACACCTCAATCAGACCTTGTGATGTTTTATTTGTTCTTTTTCCCACCTCACAGCTACACCCCCCACCCCCAAAGGGACGCACCGCTGTGCGGCAGGCCTTTAAAAACCCCAGACCCGTCCACCTCCACAGAGCTCTGCTCCGTGAGCTGACAGCAGCTCTGCCTGATCCGTTCCCCATCCCTCCATCCCTCCATCCTCCATCCTTCTATCCCCTTTCTCTCCATATTCCCTCCATCCGGCTCAGCGGTAGCACACCCTGTGGTGAGCTCGCTCAATCTCCGTTATTTACAGCACAGTGGCCCGACCTGACGCAGCGCCCCAGCGTTTACAGTAACGTGGGGGGCAGTAAGGGTATCGTGTGTGTGTGTGTGTGTGTGTGTGTGTCCATGTGTGTTTGTGTGTCAGTGTGTGTGTGTGTGTGTGTTTCTGTATATGTATGTGTGTGTGTGTGTGTGTGTGTGTGTGTGTGTGTGTATGCATGTGTGTGTGTGTGTGTGTGTGTGTGAAGTGTGGTCCTGGCACAGTCACAGCTAATGCCCAGTCCATAAATTAAGCAGGCAAACAAGGACTGGTGGAAGAGGGGGAAGAGGAAAGCCAGGGGAGCTGAACCTCCACTCAGGATAATTACACCCGCCGACGCTGCTGTAATGCCCAGCTTTTTGTAGAGGTGTGTGTGTGTATGTGTGTGTGCCTGAGTGATTTCATGTGTCTGAGTGTGAGTGTGAATGTGTGTGTGTGTGTGCACGACAATTGTGCGCACGTGTGTGCACGAGACTATGTGTGTGTATCTATGTATATACAATTGCATGCTTGATTGATGTGTGAGAGTGAATGTAACTGTGTGTGTGTGTGTGTGTGGTGTGTGTTCACGCATGTGTATGTGCAAGGTACAATCTTTGTTATTATTAATGGCCGCTGGAGCTCAGGTCAGAGTGTGCTTGCTTGCTTAAAGGAGAAATTGAAATCAGTTCAAAGCCCTGTTTTTCAAGGTCACCAACTGCTGTCTATAGGAAAAACAACCAGAAAATTTGATACAACGTAGTCCGAATAGTGAACAGGCAGCTGAAACTAACTGAATGGGGCACAGAAACTCATTTCCAGGTTCATTTTCCAATGCCCCATACAGATGATGTTAGCTGCCATGATGAATTTAATTTTTTTGTTCTTTTTGTCCAACAGACATCACTCATGTCATAGGGCTACGGATTGAATCACACCAGACTTCTCCTTTAAGGTAGGTGGGAGGAAGCAGAGTAAGTAAGGTTGGAGTAAGGTTTATAGAGAATGCACTTTGTTGAGTGTGCTAGTGAAGTATGCTGAGGGAGTATATAGTATATACATAGTATGTTGAGAGTACTATTGATGCATGATGAGGAATTATGCAGTAAGCTGAATATGGTTCAGCAGAGACACCCTCTGAATACATAGCTGAGCCACATGCAGAGATGTCAAAGAGGGAGCAAAGATAGATGAGGAAGGGGAAAAAAAAGGCAGAGCCAGAGGAAAGTTGTTACACATGTGTCAGCTAAGGCTTCTAATGCATGTCTCTCTCTTTCTCTCTCTCTCTCTCTCTCTTTCTTTTGCGTCTCTTGCTGACTGGAAATCTTTTTTGAACAGGCTGTCCCTTTTTTTTATTTTAAAGACACGGCGTCTAATCACAAGCAGCGGAGGCGCAGCACATCAAACGAGGCTCAGGGCTCAGGCCCCCACGCGCCGCCACCTAATAAAAAAGCAAACAAGCGATAAATAAAAGGGAATTTTATAGACGGGCCGTCTGTGCGCACATACCATAGCAAGCGTCACACGGCAAAAGGCCCGGGAAGAGGAGGAGGTTAGCGTTCGCTCGCTTTCACTCACACACACACACACGCACGCACACACACACACGGGTGAGGCGAGAGCTCGGAGGAGGCATCAGAGCGCACGCGGCGTGACATTGCCTATTATAAATACAATGTGTCGCGATTTAAATGTGAAGGCACAGGCAGGTTGGGGGGCTCGGAGCACGGCTGATATGACAGCTCGTAATGAGATCCTTTGATGTGGCAGACGGAGAGGTGGGGGAAGGGGGGGAAGGGGGGGGGGGTGAGGTGAGGGTTGGGGTTGGGGGTGGGGGGTCGCTGATGGGGGGATCGGGGCGGTGAAAGGCTGAAGTAACAGGAGACTGAGCCCCCTTGAGGCGTGAGAGGATGCCAACGCTCCAGTTACAGATAGTGACAGAGCGAGGGGAAGCGAGTGATAGAGATGAGAAGAGAGAGAGAGAGAGAGGGAGAGGGAGCATGAGAGAGATCTTGGGGGTGGGATGTGGTGGGGTAGCGGGGCAGGAGAGAGTTAGAAAGATAGACAGAGACTGGAAAAAGGTGGGCTGTGGAATGATCTTAGTGTCAAAGGCTAGGAAGGGGAGTGAGACGAGGGGAGCGAAAAAAAATGCCAAGGTGAGCAGGGTAGCGACTGGCGTAAGCCAAGATTATACACAGCCCCTCTATCTCTCGTTCTCTCCATATCTCTCTCTCTCTTTCGTCCTTCCACCTCTATCTGTCTCTCTCTCTCTCCAACCCTGACAGCTTCATCAAAGTTTTTGCCATCATTTATGGAGATCACAGACAAACGTGACATTTTCAGACGTGATTCACTCTACAGTATGCTCACACACACACACACACACACGCACGTGCATGCATGCAGTATGTATACCGTGGCCAATTTTCTAACAAAACATGCAGACGCATGATGTCTTTTAATGTAAAAGGATAGAGGAAAATTGGGCAGAGGAAGAAGAAAGCAGGGATGTGAAAGGACTGGCGTTTCTGACAAGTGCGAGCAGCAGATCCTTGTACGTCTGACACCTCTTTGTGAGCGGGGTTATTGAAGTTTGACTTTGAAGGCTTGAGCTGAACAATAACCATTCTTGTTTTTTTTTCCTCCTCTTCCTTTTCTCTTTCATTTTTATTTTTTTTCGTCTCCTTTTCATTTTTTTTAAGAACACAAGGATGTTGAAGCAGAGTTCTGTTTCTCTGATTGAAAACAAATTGGTTTCATCATACAGACTCCACGCATTGGGGAGGGAGGCTACCGTGGGTGGGCCTCGACAGCCGTACTCGAGGAGTGATTTGGTGGGGTTGGTTTGTTGAAGGGTGTGTGTGGGGGGTGGGGGGTGGATGGGAATGAGGAAGCACACGGGAGTTTCATCAGCTGAAGTTTGTTTTTGAGATTTATTTTCTTTGGCGTCTTGCCTTGTCTGGTTGTTCCCCCTGAAGAGCTCCTTGAAGTGTAGTCAAACTACAGTGGGTGAATATCGCTAGGTTCATATGAGGAACTATGCTAATAGCTGCCCTAGAGATGGCTGCTGTTGTTGGTTCTGCTAGAAGAACTCTTGACCAGGCTAGGTTAGGCTCCTGGTTCCCAGTGCCACTCTTGCTTGGAAGATCCACCAGACTAAAGCCATGAAGGACTTCCTCACAAAAGGGGCATTTTGAAAGCTAGATCTACACTGGGTGCCTTAGCGGCAGCAACATCAAAGGGTACCGCAGAGCTCAGACCTGTCTTACATAAAATGTTTGGTCCAATTGATGAGCCTGGCATTATGTTTTGAGAGTTGAACTAAGTAAGCAGTAATCAGACCGACCATTCTGCTTCTAAATCATGGCAAACAATAGAAAATCTGCCGTTTGCTGCTGATCAGCGTTATCCCTGCTTACTTAAAGTTTGCCCTAAAACTTCACAAATTATGACAAAACAACTGTAATGGACTGTTTGTGTTATTGTAATGTAAGTTAGCCTTGACACTGTTCATGGTACTATGGGAGGGTTTATACCTTCTATCCCTCTACTCTTTAGAGGGTGTACTGGCAACATTGTTTATTGGTGTGTGTGTTTGTGTGTATGAATGAGGGGGTGTATGCAGGTGTGCCTCAGTCTGCCTATATTGTGTGTGTGTGTGTTTGCATGTGTGTGTACAGGTGTGCATCAGCCGGCCTGGATCGCGCCTCATTTCCTCTCTGAGTTTCCACGCTGACTGGAGACCAAATGAGTCGGTCAGTTAGTCAGACAGTCCGTCACTCTCTCTCTCTCTCTCCGACACGCCAATCATGAGTCTGTCACGTGTGCAATCAGGGGCTTCCGGAAGGCTCTAATATACCCACTGCTTCAGCCCCCTCTGGGGAAGGGGGGGAGGGGGGGGGTTGCTGGCCGTGGGTTTGTTCCCAGGCCTCAGCTACCTGATGAAAATTGGCAGGCGTGGAGGAGCAATTGCTCCTTGTTTCCTCAGCTTCCTGCTTTTCGAATTTCACCCCTCGCCGAACCTGAAATGCACCCAGTGATGGTCTGTTCACATATCTCAGTCCTCCGTCTGTTCTGTTCTTGGGTGTCTATCGCTGTTAGAGTGCTAAACGATGCTTTGCTTTCTTGGGGCAGATTTATACCCTGTTTCTGTTCATTTCGGCTCTTTTGTACACAAACATTTTCATTGCAATAGACAAAATTTACAATTTCACAAAACTTCAGGGCACAATACCGTTCAAAATGCTTCAGAGAAAGGCAGTATGTTATAGGTAAGAAAATGAGCAAATGCAGGCAGGAACTGGTGTTAAAACTTGTGTGGAAGCGTAGATAGTATAGTCGTCTTTTCTTCTGAAGGATAACAGGCAAATAATCCTGAGTTACTCAGCAAATGGAAACGCTGAAATGCATTTTGCTACGACAGACGGTGACATAACAGGTCAGTTCCATTCACTGAAGCAGGCCGCTGCTCTCATTTTGGAGCCGTTCCTCCCTCCTGCAGTCGGCACACCTCGGCCCTAAGCAGCGCATTAAAGACGCGTGTCTTTTCTGAAGCACAGCTGGGGGCATGTCGAAGAGGAACGCACATCGCTCCTCCGAGAGATACCCCCAGCAGGAGCCAACACCCTGCTGATGGAAGCTCCAGTCATCTTCTCCCGGCTTCTGACAAAAGCAGGAAACGTGGAAATCAAGGAAAGCCATGCTGCCTTAATTGTTCGACTGTGCTTTATATATATAATTTTTTTTCCTCTAAATGTGATAAGCATATACATTTTTAATTATTTTTTTTCACCCATGAAAAAAACTCTACCAGTGTAAGATCACCTGTAAGATCACCTGCTGTTATACTAACTTGTGCTTACTTGTAATGTGTGCACTGAATTATGACTATTGACTGCACAACTATTGTGGTGCAAAGGGATTGTGATACGCAAACATACAAATATCATTATAAGAGGATTTCTTCGTGTTTAGTGAGCTCTATTCAGAATGTACTTAATGTGATCTAAAACCTCACCCCGAGAAAAGAAGCTTAGAGAGGAGATGGTGAAGTATTACTTTTCATTTGTGTGTGTCTGTGATTGTGTGTCTGTGTGCGTGCGTGTGTGAGTGTGTGTGTGTGTGTGAGTGTGTGTGTGTGTGTTTGTATATCTGTGTATGGCGTGTGTGTGTGTGCATGCGTGCGTGCCACTGCATATTCACCATCAATGTCTGCCAAAAATAGAGATGGCACCAAAGAGGTGGCGGGCGGCGGTGGCTTTTAAAACACATCCGCACATACATCTGTCACCCCATGTGTCTCTGGCTCCTGAGGCACCACCAGTGCCTCCCTCTTTGGATGTGCTGCCTGCTTCGCTCCGGTTTCCGCGACCTCAGCAGGGTCACTGGAAAAAAACCCACGATGCCAAGCGGCGCCTCTCAGGGCTTGCTTACACAGATGCCTTTCAGCATCAGCCTGATTTCCTGGAAACACAGAACAAAGGAGGCATAATCACCAGCCTGAATCAGTCTCAATTAATCAACGCTTAGCCTCAGCCACTGAAATACAGCACATGGAAACGGCAGTGTTGCGCAATCTAATGTACCTGCAAGTTGCCTCTATATGGTTCTATATGGTTCATATACCGCCAGACTGAACCCATTAAGCTGTTTAAATTGTTTGACTAAATATCAGTCAGTAAATAGTACTAAGAAAAAAACGTGTGTAGTTTCTCTTTGTAGGTTAGGCTACCTTCAAACTAGCGGAGAGAATTTTTTGTACAGTCCCCCAGTGAGTGGAAGTTCGGCAGGTTGTTTTGATCGCAAGCGGGCAACTTTCGAGACCTCGGAGCGCGGCTTGTTTCTCAAGGATGCATGTGTTTGTTCATGATGTGTGTGTTTCGCTGCTGTTGTTTCTGTCTTGCTCCATCATCACGGGCTTGTGAGCACCACGGTAACAGGCTGCAGGGGCCAATAAGGACACGGCAGGGGATGTAGAGGAGGGCAGGGGAAACAAGTGTGGTGGTGGTGGAGCGGGGAAGGGGGTTGGGGTGGGGGGAGGGGGGGTGAGGATGGCGGCCAGGGCTCCTGCTGTGCGCCTCCATTTACCCACAAGCCTCTCTTTACCCTTGCGACGCCCCGCGACGCCCCAGCATCCCTGTCAGAAGCCTCACTTCCTGCTGCAGAGCACAAACAGCAGGAGTGAGGAGGGGGGGGTGGAGGTGGGGGTGGGTGGTGGTTAGCACCCCCACAGGGCTCCAGTGTGCACCTCCCAACAAACCGCTCGCGACGGGAGGCAAACACAGCCACACACTTCCTCTCTCTCCTCCTTCTTCTCTTCTTCCACCTCATACCCCCCTCCCAGCAACCACTAACCAACCCTTGCCCCTACCCTACTCTACCCTAAGTGGTGCAGTTCAAATCTGTTGCACTCTTCCGGCCAGTAACTCACTCTATCTCCACTCCTCCTCCTCCTCCTCCTGTAGTCTCTCCGTCTGATGTCTAGGGGACAATCCCATCAAAGGCACCTCTGGCTCTGAACTCAGGGCTTCAGTGAACTTTGCCAATCGAGGACTATGCCAGCACGGATCCCCACAAAGCTGTACCAGCAGCAGTAGTGGACCGCCCCACCTCACCCCCACCCCTCCCCTGTCCCCTAACCATGGCTCTGGGCCCTCTTTTGTGCTCCGGGGGATTAAACCCACACAAAATGACCCCATCTAGGAAGTGGCTGGGAAGTGAGCAAGCGCAACCATTTGATCCTATTTCCTGCTCAGCCGATGAGCGGCAGGAAGCAAATAGACAATAAGCCAATGGAAAAAAAAATCGGTTAGTTACGAATTACGAAGAAATCAGCTCAGGTAATGATTGAAATAATTCTTTCTAGGGCACAGCCGATGGTGGATCGGGGCGCTGCCAATACACATCCAATTAAAAATTGACGAGGCAGACGGGGCTGGGGACAGGACAATTCAATCGGCTCCATCCTCCAGATGTGTCACTTTGAATGTGTCTGATCCAAGGCTCTCCCTCCTGTAATGGGATGTATTGCCAAGTGGACAAACAGCAGTCTCTAGTCTATCTGGGCCTCCTGCCTCCCAGTCGATCAATGTGTCTCGCTGTCTATCGACCCGCATTGATACTGCAGCTTTCAAACTCAAGGTGAAAAAAAAGACAAAATATCTCTCTTGCGGCTACACTGGACCCAGAGACGTGGCCAGCAGGCGATGTAGATAATGACGATGGCGGATGAGGACGACTGCATCCGCCTTGAAAAACCCCGACTGTGGAATGATGAGAGAGACCAATGGAGACATTAGTCAGGAAAGGCCTACACTCGGTTGCAGCGCGTAAATCTGCCCTGAACTAGACATCAGCTGAGGGGAAGGGGGGTCGGGGGGTCGGGGTGTTGGGGCGGGGGGGGGGGGGGGGGGGGGGGGGGTTGGGCTTGGCTGGCGTGGCACAAGAGGAGAGAGGGGTGAATATATTTAAGAATCAATGGGGTTGCAATCAATTTGCCTTAATGGGCAGCTGTTCTCTCAGAACAGTAGATCGCCGGAATTTCAAAAGCAATTCTATAAGAGCCTTATGGATCTGTTCCTTTGCAACACCACCACCACCACCACCCCATCTCCTTATGCCTGGCTGACAAAGTCATTTCACATCAATCCAGCCATGTAAAATCCATCTCAGGCTGCCTTATGCATAAGGGGGACTATGGGCAGAAGAGGAGTAATGTAATTATTCCATTTAGGCAGATATGCTACACGGGTGGTGTGTGTGTGTGTGTGTATGTGTGTGTGCGAGGGTGTGTGTGTGTGTGTTGGGGTGGGGGGGTTGTAGCATTGATCTCAGTGGTTGGGGAACTTAGCTTAAAAAATGTATACCTGTAATGAGAAAGAAACCTTCATCTTGTTTCTTTATCCTGGGACTTTTTTGTTCCATCTCCTTTGCTAAGTATACACGTTTCCGGCGTATTCCGTGTGTGCAAAGACGAATAAGCTGCTTAAGTCTGCCGTAATACAAAACAGCTATTAGCTTCTGTTACACTGCAAGCACGAACAAATGAGTTCAAAGCTTGTTGTTGCCAGTGCAGCCCAATGGACTTAACAAAGATGGTGCAAGCTTCTCAAAGTCGGACATCGTCAACGAGAGCCAAAAGTGTGAAAACATCAAAAGAGCTTAGCGGTGACGAATAGCTTGAAGAAAGAAAACAAATAAGGCACTTACCTTCTCTCTCGCCGCATGTCCCAGAATTCCCACAGGCCTGTTTAGTCTTTCTCTGTCTGACTCATTATTTGGGGTACTTTTGGGGGAGAGAGGGGTGTTGTGCTGGGTGTTGTTCTCTTCTAGGGGGGGCATGCTTCCAGAGGGCGATCGTTCATCTGCATCCCATTTGACAGGCCACGTGACTCTTACCGCGTCTAATCGCAGTTCTCCCCTTGTCCCCCAATAATCCCCCCACACACACACACACACACACACACACACACACACACACACTACCACGGTCTCTCCCAGGGTCATTGATTGACAAGATCTGTGGAGACGGCACGGTCGCGTTGCCACTGGATTAGCACAGGGCTTGATCAATAGCTTTCAGCGCTGAGGAGGGAGACAGAGAGCACAGGGTGGGGGTGCTGGGGGACAGGTGAGGGTTAGAATGGGTGTCTACAGGAAGGACATCCATCAGGTGCGCACACACACGTGCGCGCACACACACACACGCATGGGTATGACAGAGCAAAAATTCTCAAGCCAGGTTTATGTTATGACGGTGCCGTGGCACACACACACACACACACACACACACACAATTACAAACACATAATTATATACAAACCCACAGTCACACACACACACTCACACACACACACACACACACAGACCCACTACCCAATCTGCACAAAACAGCACTGACTACGGCAGCCCTTAGTGTGTACAGTATGTATGGTCAGTATTCAGGCTCCAGCAACTCAAACCACATTACTCAGTCTGGGCTTCCAGACAGAGAAGCATGAGTTGAAAAAAGGAGAAAAAAATCTGAAAGCAAATCAATGGCGACCAGCTAATAAATCTTACATTTGCAAATGAATCAATAAATAATGCATTGAGAGAGACCCAGTGATCAGATTCAGCCTGCACAGATATGCCATTTTAAATGAAATGAATTATTTCATCCAATATACTGTATCAGTGAGCGGCTCAGCATTCGGTTGATATATTTCCAATGCCATAGATCAACATGACAGCGGCGGGACAGCAATATGGCCCCAGTCAGTCAGATTCTCACATGGGGGCGGGGGGGACACTTTTTAGTTGGATCTCTATGTGCATCTAGCAACATTCCCTATGACTTGGTTAAGGTTCATGTAAGACATCGCGGCTATATTGACACATTTTTATGTCTCCATTACACAGACGAACATAGCCAAATGAAGCATACACACACACACACACACACACACACACATACCACTAAAAGTTTGTGCTTGTCAGGATTATTCATGCAGGGGAAAAGTGGCTGATTTTTTTTTTGCCTTTGTGTGAAAGGAGAAAGGCGTGAGCATTCCCGCACCTCGGCTGATAAGATACAAATCAGCACGGCAGATTGGCTTCTCCTGTATCAGAGCCTCAATCACAGAGTGCATCAGGTAGATAATTTGCAAATGTTTTCTGTGACCTCCATGCATTCAAATGATGTCTTTGGCTATTCCAAACCTTACCCCCCCCCCCACCCCCAACACACACACCCATCACAGACAACCTAACAGAAAGTGAACAGAGAGAGAGGGGGAGAAAGAG
>PYXC01002552.1:3585000-3637500 GCA_015244755.2 Tenualosa ilisha | reverse complement strand
CGGAGTCTAAGATGAATTGACAGTGGCGCATGACTTGTCCGGCGTGACAGGCCCAATGAAGTAATGCTCCTGACACATTCAACGGAGACGCGAGGTCATCAGACAGGGCCTCGGGAGGCGGCTGCTGGGGGTGATGAGGGCAAAGGCACTCTCCCACCAGGGAGAATGAATGCATAAGCCTGGAGTGCAGAGGGGTACCATAGAACCATAGAGGAGTGTGGCTGTCTTGTATTCTTTATTGTTAATAGTTCACTGGATGATAACTGTTGATTGGTGTTTTTAAGTCTCTTTTAGATAAAGGCGTCTGCTAAATGCATAAATGTAAATGTAAGCAGAGAATCTCCACAGATTTTATTGTCTTACTGCATGTCTGAGTCTTTATCATTAGCACTGTTACAGGATATGTTATCTGTTATCTATTGTTTTCATGGATGTCAAACTCCATGGCCAGCACAGCTAGGCTAGGCAGGCTATCTCTTTTCCCCACAAAAACCACACCATTTGCAGATGTATTACTACAGTAGAGTTGCCAAATCAATAACATTTAACGTAACTAATAACACGACACCCAATCCCAGTTCCACAGAAGGTTTGGAGAAGAAAGTGAGGCTGAGGCTGAGCCTGTGTGTGCTTGTGACATCTCAAGCCAACGCAAAGCTAGCTGAGCTGACAAGCAGCCTGCAGGATTTCACCAGAGGCATGCCCTCCTCCATCTCATCAGCTGACCCCCTCCAACCCTCCCTACTCCCCTACCCCTCTAGACAGGCAGCAATCGGAGCAGTGGGGCGCCGAGTCAAGGAATCACTGCCATGACTTCATGTCCAACTGCTGTTGTTGAAAAGGTCACTGTTGACCACTGGGCCCCAAGCTGGACTATTGTCCCCCAACCCCACCCCCTGCCGCATTAGTAGAGGGATTGGTCTACATACAATTTGTGGTTTAGTCAAGACTAAGATATGCCTGATTTGTGAACGAAGGATGTGTGCTTGCTTTGAGTTTTTGTCCAAAAAAAGTTTTAATGTGTCAAAAATAGAGAAATACATTATTTGCTCAGAAGAGAAATGTACTATTTGCTTGGTGCGTGTAGTGCCTATGTGGATACAGCTCCCCTGATTTTCCAGTTCATTTTGGGCATGTCTTGAGTGTTGTCTTAGCGTGCTTAGTTTGGTATATGATGTGTTTTGATTCACTTTTAGAGATGACATGATTTTTGAAGATGATAAATAAGAATGCAGGTTTATCAGAGCCAAAGACTGTTTTCTTTTCAGAGACCTGCAAAGGCTGTTGTTTTTTTCAGAGACCAGCAAATGAATACTTATTGGAGTGTTTTACCAAAAAAAAACATCAGTAATACAGATCATTTTATACAGATAATTTTATGCAATAAGAACATTTGCTGTTACATAAAAAAGCAGTAAAGTGAATAACATGCTTCAATTCAATTTCATTTCCTAAATTGGTCTGGTCAAAAGTCATGTACCTTTATGTGAAACGCTACACAGCAAAATCTGTCCCCATGTCAGCTGGTTCAGGCTATTAAAGTGATTCTGTTTTGGTGTCTGAGCTTTCTTCAAATTTTATTATGTTCTATCATATTACGGCGATGACTGAGGAGACTAGCACTAAAGAGTAATTGTGGAAGAAATGGAATTGAACTCATCCAGTGAAGATAATGCTATTAGAGCAACAGTACAGTGTAGCCACTGGTCTTGTCCTCAACCTGACCCTGTTCGTCTTCACTTCACATACCCACGCTCTCCTCTCCTCTTCCCTTCTCCACCCTCTCCTCTTTTTTTAACGCGTTTCCCGTCTCTGGCGTCCCTACATTCCTCCACTCGGCAGTCAGCTGTGTGTGGAGGAATCGGGGCGTTAGGAGAAAGAGAAAGAAGAAGAGGAGGAGGAGGAGGAGTGCGGAGCTATTGTTACACCTCACAGCTGGCATGGGTGGGCCGGGTGGAGGAGTGGTTGGTGTGATGAAGGGAGCGACTCCCAAAACGAGACAGGGACAAGGGTAGTGGGTGTGTTGGTTGGGGACAAGACGGGGACAGGGGCACGTATGGTTTGCCCCCCCCCCCCTTGTTCTACAGACGTCCACCACAGACAGCATTGCAGCTGGCCCCGGGGAGCATCCATTCATCCTGGGTTCAGAAGGTTGAGGAGCCCCTTGAGAAAGGCATAGGGGGTGGGGATCTAACCCCCCTCCCACACCCCTCCCCCCCAAAATAATGCCTCTTAGTCAGTCTTCCTCGTGGCTTTAGTCAGACGTAGCAGTACGCAGGCAGCTGAATGCTAACTAGGCCAAACTGATGTAAACGGCTGACCTGGCGACAAGCATGAAGCACTTCCAAATTGCTCCGCAGACAGAGGGGTAGAGACGGGGAAAGACGGGGAAAACAGAAAGACAACGTCAGCTGTCTCATTAGATACGGTTGTCAGGAGTGGATATGTATCAAGGCTAAAAATAAAACCACTGTGTAGTCCCTTATGAGTATTTCTTAATGACATCAGCTTAATGACTGCGGAACACGATCGCCTCTCGTTCTTGCCGAACGGGACTTTAAAAATATGATTTCATTAAAACATTTGATGGTGGATCATTTCCGTGATTGATGTCTTAGAAGTCTGAGTTAACGTACTGCAGTCCCACTCTTTCCACTAGTATGTAGGCTATCAACACACTGCTCGATTCTCACACTCTTTTTTTTTTAATGCACACATCCCGCGATATCATAGCTTATCCTCAATCCTGCCCATCCATCAGTGAGCGAGTCAATTTAATTATACACCACAAGGCCGTCCCTCCAGTGCCCAACTTAATAGATATGCGCCAATCTTCCCTCTTCCAGGCTCCCATTGTCCTCTGATGACCAGTCATTCCCCCTAAGCTTTAAAAACACATTTGAGCTGAAATGCTGAATTACGTCTAGGGGATTGGGACTAGATGGGGGGATGAAGAGGGAGGGAGGGAGGGAGAGAGAGAGAGGGAGAAAGAGGGTGAGGGGTGGTAGTGGTGGAGGCGGTGATGGTGGAGGGGAGGGGGAGGGGGGTAAACCAATTAGAGTCTTCCCCTGAGGAGCAGCATGGCGTGGACTGCAACGGTATTCCTGAGCGCATCTGTTCACCTCACACACATACACACGCACGCATGCGTGCGCGCACACGCACACACACACACACACGCGCACACACCCACACACACACACGCACGCACACACACAAACACACACACTCACACATTCACCAACAAGTCCGAGGGAGGACGGTCTGTTCCCCCACTTGCCTGCCTACATTTTAATGCCAAGCTTCATCTTCATGAGGACAAAGCAGGCTGGCATGATTCAAGTCCGAGTCAGACACAAATGGATGACTGAACCAGCGGATGGTGTGTATGTGTGTGTGTGTGTGTGTGTGTTTGTGTGTGTCTGTGTGTGTAGTTTGGGTGGGGAGGTGGTGCGATGGGGGCTTAGATTTAGAAATAGGAAAGACTTACCACCACCACCATCACCCTCCTCTTCCCCAGCCACCACCACCCACCCCTATCTGTCAAAAGAGGAGAAGGTCAGTTAGTCACCCCGGAGTGTTAACAATGTGGGGCGAATGCACAGAGGAGAGCGGGTGCGCTGCGTGTGGCAGAGGGGGTAATGGCCGTGGCGGGTATTTAGAAAAAGGCAGGTGCTGATGCTGTGAAAGGGGTCATTGCTGAGGTAATGATGCCCTAGCTCCATTCTCTGTTCCCCCCTTGCACTCACAGACACTCACACACACACACACACACACACACACACACACACACACACACACACACAGAGCGAACAGTCACCTGTCACTCAGGCAGAGTCCAAGACAATGACTTTCTGTCAAATCCACCTTCCCACCGTCTTTAAAAAAAAAAAAAACTTTCAACTCTCAGCTGAAAAGAGGAGGAAGAGGAAGAGGAGGAGGAAGAGAAAGAGAGTGGCTCCCCCCTCATAGAAACTGTTTATTCCAACTGACACTGACAAAGCCTCAAAATAGACTCACATTAGGGAGAAGGATTGGGAAGGAGCAATCACCTGTCTCTGACAGGCATTGTTGACGACTGCGTCTCTCTCTTGCTCTCCCTTTCTCTGTCTGCCTCTTTCAGTCTCTCTCTCTGTCTCCCTCTAACTCTTTATCTCTCTCTCGTTCTCCCTCTCTCTCCTTCTCTCTCTGTCTGTTTCTATAGTGAATAATACCTCAGTGAGACTGACCTGTGGGCATCTCTAATTCGAGCCTGCTGCGTGGACCCTCACAAAAGGGCAGCCAGCTCTTAATGCTGAACTAACTCTAACCTGTCATCAGTCTTTTCCTCCACGGCCCACCCCTCCCCTGTGCTCTGTCCGCTAATGGATGGGAGGCTGAGGTCAAACTTCTTTGCATATACCTCTCAATAGAGGCTAACAGTGTGAAATTCCATTGCTATGTTGAATGTTTATTTGTGAATCTGTGTGTGAGTGTGTGTGTGTGTGTGTGTGTGTGTGTGTGTGTGTGTATGTATGTGTGTGTGTGTTTGTGGCATGCATTAATGTATTTGAAGAGGTGGAGGGAGGGGAGGGGAGGGAAGGTGGGTAGGATAGGGGAGTTGGTTTGTGCACACAAACAAATTATGGATGACCCAATTTCATTCCCATACCCCAATCCCTGTCTCCGCTGATGTGTGAGTGAGCTATTGGCCGCAGTGCTTCTCTCTATCTTTCCCCTGTTGTTGTTTAATATGTACCGGTGTGTGAGTGTCTGAGTCTGTGTGTGTGTGTGTGTGTGCGCGCGCGCATGTTTGAGTGGCGGCTGTTGTTGCTCCATGCGCCAGGCGGTGCGTTGGTTAGACGTGTTTTGACTGATCCTCGGCCGAGAAGTGGGTCACTATCCTCAACCCTCTCAGCGAAGAGTCTTACCATTCCCACTGAGTATTGATTTTCTGACTGAAGCAATGAATTCATTAATATCAGCATTAGTCTGCCATCTGACATGGCCCGGCAAAAGCCACTAGGGGGTTAGAGAGAGGGAGGGAGGGAAGGATGGGTGTGTGTGTGTGTGTGTATGTGTGTGTGTGTGTGTGTGTGGAGGGGGTAGGTTGGTGGGCTTGAGAATGGGTCATATTGGGTTGGGCCCCTATTAGCTTATAAAGGTCTCAGGCTGTGACGACCACAGGGTGATGAATATATTTAACAGAAGTCTCCAAACTGTTCAAGTTCAAATATTTAAAGAAGCAGCTGCCACTTTCGGCCCCATTGCTGTCCGGCAGCATCACTGACAGGCAAAACCAGGCCAGGAAGGGGAATATACAACAGCCAGAGAGAGTGCTCCACAAGCCAAAGCAACCTCATAACACTGCTAAAATAACATACAGCATCACACTATTAAAACAACAAATACCACTAAAACACGGCTGAATATGTAGCATTACATACACTACTAAAATAACGTCTCCATTTCAATACTGAATGTGTGTTTACATGCTTGGAGATTGGAATATGTGAAGCCTCAACCATACAAACATAAAGGGGATGGGGGGATCTCCCTTCACAGTTCAATTTGAACATAATCTTTTAGAAGAAAGGGGTAAAAATCAGCAGATCGCTTCGGGGAAGGGTTTACTTTTGTGTGAAAAAAAGAAGAAACAAAACAACAACAAGAAAAGAAAAGATTATTATTTGCTTTAATCCAAGGGCATCGGCTTAACAGATACAAAAGCGTGAGCATGGGAACTAACGCAGGAGCGAACTTACTTTCCCTCTACGAAATACCTCTCTCTCTCCTCGGCACCATCACAAAAGAGCACAGAGTGAGACACAGAAAGAGAGAGAGAGAGAGAGAGAAGGGGAATAGAAAGAAGAGGGAGGAGGGAGGAGGGGTGAGAGGGATTTTAGATCTATATTAAAACTGCAAATAGCTTTTAAAGATTAGTGACAAGCGGGAATGGGCCAAAGCAATGGGGAAATGGAGAATGGGGATTGTCTCATTTCATCTTTATTGAGACTATTCAGATAAGGCTGAGGTTGACACGCATCAAATCCACTATATGTCTGTATGTGAAAGAGTGAGTGAGAGAGAGAGAGAGAAAACCACTAAGAGACGGAGAGAGAGGCAGAATGAGAGCAAGAGAGAGAGAGAGAGAAATGAGACTGTTTGTCTATTTTGTCAGGATGATTTATGCAATAAACAACACACAGTCAGAAGCATCTTGTACACTGAAATTGATTGTCTATGCTGTTCATGTAGGCTCCTTTTGCCCCTGTGGTCCATCTTTTCTGTAAAAATATATTGAACAGATTTAATGAGGACCTGCATAACCCCATATCTGAGTCTTAACTATACAATACTGACAAATTATTGCCTCGGCCAGAAGAGGTTGAATTTGCAGGCTGTGTGACTGTGTGTGAGTCTGCGTGTGGAGTGTGAAAGTGTGTGCGCGAGTGTGTGTGTGGAGTGTGAGAGTGTTTGTGTGAGTGTGTGTGTGTGTCAAGTGTGAGAGTGTATGTGCGAGTGTGTGTGTGTATGCACATGCACCCCACATATGTTCTCACAGACATCCAAGGTCACCAAGGCCAAGCTTGGTCTCAACTCACTGTTAGCGAGCGGGCGCGCGAACGAGCTGCCCGCTCTCAAAACTCCAGCATTTGTCAGGATTAGAGTGGCGTAATCCCGCTCATATCTTACTACATGTCATGCTAAGATATGCAGCGGAGATTCCAAAAATCTCTTCTCCCCGCCACCCACTCCAGCATTGCGACGGCACAACACTAACTGGCAAAAGCTTCCATCTACGCTTAAGAGGGGACAAAGCCCAGAAAAAAAAAATATATGATACATTAACTTTATGTTATATAAGCAGTAATCCAGAGATGTTTACATCAGTGCCAACACGGTGACAGTGCTTTAGCAATTATTTTGACAAGGTATTAGGTGTTTTCATCAAAACAGATAAAGTGCATTTTTATTTGCCTCGAGATTAAGCTAGATTTTTATTTTTGTCTCTTCACAATTGATTCTAATTCTCTGTTCTGTTGCATTGGATAGGGCTTAAATCTTGCAGAGGACTTAAGCCAGAGTGTGGTGTAAGGGATAAAAACAGGTTATCCCATGAAATGGATATGAAGCCTCCCTAATATCTTAGCACAAAGCTGACATCGTGTCACGATTTTATTTTTTTTTCTCTTTAACTGTGACTGGTAAAATGTAGAACTGGCTTAATAGTCACTCCCCTATCAAAAGACAGGAACTGGGGCTATGAATCAGACTGTGTCAAAACATAGGGAGTAATCAAAGTCAAGGGACCTGAATGACATTTGTGTGGCACTTTAAACACCAATCAAACCATAAATCATAAATGAAACCAATAGTTAGCGAACAAATATGGATTTTTAGATTAGATTCCAAAGATGATTTCCATTCCATCCCATAATATTTTTTGTACAATATACAATACCGATGTACAGTATGTGTGCATTTGAAATGTGGTACCCCTGCAAAGCGTAAAGTTTATAAATGCAAGGACCTCAGTTCATGCCCTCTGGGTGGATTCGGAGTCTTTGCCTCCGTTCCTCCTCCTCACACCTCTCGCGCAGACTCAAGGGCACAGCCGTGAACTCCGTGTTCTTTCCCGAAACTTCAGCTCTCTGCAGCATCAGCACAGCGAGGGTCCTCCTTTTGCCAGATACCCACCTCATGCACCCTGCGGTGGAGAGAGTAGTAAGATGTGGAGGGATGAGGGGATGAGACAAGGGGAGCAGCAGGGAGAGCTCCACTAAAAGGACAGTCGAGCAAAAAGGTCCCCATAGGCCTCTATGAATCAAATACCCACAGTAGCTTATCACCCACCCGCTCCCTTTCTCCATCTCTCTTTTTCTCTCTCTGTCCTTCTCTCTCTCTTCCTCTCTCTCTCTCCCTCGATCTTCCTCTCTCTCTCTCGCTCTGTCTCTCTCTCTCCTTCTACCTCTCAAGACAAAGTTCATTCCAGGCATTAATCGTCAGTGACTGGGGGGCACAACCTGCCCCGGCTTTGCCTATCTGCCCCTTAGCAGTGGAGCAGAGGAGCAGAGTGGGGCCAAAGTGCCATTTTTTCTACCCAAGTCACATCACATTAAAGTAATGGAGGAGAAGAGAAAGAAGAGGATGATGGCGACAGCGGTGATGGTGGAAGTCGGAAGGAGTGAGAGAAAGAGAAAGAAGTGATGCAAGCAAGAAGAGAGATATATTTGAGCCACTGACAGCTGAAAGAATGTAAGAAAAGGTTAGAAAGAGGGGGAATAAAAGCACAGAGATGAGACACCGTTGTGGAGAATAGAAAGGCTGGAGTAAAATCAATTTTGTACACAGTACAACCACCAATCCTCATCGGTCAGCAGGGGGAGTTGAAATATGTCACTGTCCTCGGCTGTAAATTAGACACTACACCCCATTGTATGGTAAAGCATGGCAGAGCCATTCAGTTCACTAACTCAGCTAGAGAAACATTCACATTCACATTCACACACACACACACACACACACACACACACACACACACACACACACACACACACACACACACACACACAGTCTCCCTCTCTCTCAGACAGTCACACACTCTCACTCACACATACACAACCAATCACACATAATCTCTCTGTCTCTCATACACACTCAAACAGGTACACACACACACACACACACACACACATACATACACACACACACACACACACATTCACACACACACACACATTCACACACACACACTCACAGCAGCTCTCCCAGGTCTTGCCAGGATATAAATCAGCGGCCAGGGGGAAATGAATGGCTGGACACAGCAGCTGGCACAGTCACCTGACCAGCAGGAGCCCTCAGCAAACGGGCCGACCGGGCGGCAGGCGGGAGGGAGGGAGGAAGGGACACCACTCCGCCGCGCCGGAAAATCAAGAAAAATGATCCCCCCCATTGCTCCGCGTCTCTCCTCCATCACTCACCCCATCTCTCCTGGGCGCCCTCCTCTTTACTCTCTCTCTCTGTCCTTTCCTCCCTCCCCATCTCTCTCTCTCTCTCTCTCTCTCTCTCTCTATTTCCCTCGGCTGTCTCCATCCTCCTGCGTTCCTAAAGGGCATCCACATGATATTTTACGGAGCCTTTCGGAGGGAAGGATGGAGGGATCCAGAAGATATATATTTGTAGTCGTCACCTCCCAGTTTGTCGGTGGTGTCGCTCATCACTCACCAGCAGGTAATAGGGGAGGATGGGGCCGTTTGGGGACCACCTGCCTGAGATACCTGCAATCATGATGATGTGTACAGAAGGGCCACAGTTAAGACTGTCCTCACACTTTTGTTTTTATCACATGGATCCCATGACTTTAACAGGCAATAAACAAGACACTTTGGCTATCTTGGGCCTTGATGTTCATAGATATGGGAAGCATTTATATCAACACTGCAGGCCTATTCCCATTTATAATTTATATGTAGGTGATAGTTGCATCTCACATGCAATTTACTGCATTGAATAAAGCACATATTTCTTGTTATTCCCTAAATTTGGCTGTCACGCGGGTGGAAGGAGTTCCTCCCTTAGCTAAAATAAAGTCATCAAGCTCTGCCTAATGGCTAGATTCAACTCGGCAGGAGATATCTTTGTATGATCAGAGGGGAAAAAAAATATGTTGATGAATGTATATTTCTACTGTTTGTCCTCCCTCCCCCCACAAACACACCCCCACGCTTCTCAATATTGCTGAATCGCTGGTGGAGGACTCACTTAAATGCTGACGGTGGCATTTCCCAGATTCCAAGTGGGCGTCATATTGGAGGTGCTCATCAGAAAAAAAAGCACAGAAATGGCTTCAAAAGAGCGAAGGGGGAACAAAAAAAAAAAACTTGGGGAGGCAAAACTAATTACAGGCAACATTTAGACGAGAATGCCTTTTCATTGGCTGCTCAGAGTCTAGCTGATACTGTGTAACAAGAGGCACTGACATTGAATCCGCCACCACTATGATGACTACAAGGAACAGTGGAAGACAAATGCCTCCTCAAGAGTGAAGAGAAGATGCTCGAGTGCTGAAAAGAGAGCAAATGAAAGAAAGAGAAAATCCATGTTCTATCTTAACTGGCAGTCATTGCAGTGGCAACTGGAGGGATGTGACTCTTAGTGACAGACAAGGGCAATTATCTTCAATCCCACCCCCCCACCTCCCCACCCTCAAGCGGTTTTAACCTAATTTCGTTCCGGGAGTTGCACCCCATCCTCCAGAAAACACACAGTCTATCAATGTCCGGGAGAAAGGGATTATCCTGCACTTTCTTCCTCCTCCACCTACTCTCTGATAGAATTTCAGCTGTCACGGCCCCCGCTGATGAATTGGAAGGAGAGTGAGTGGGCTGACTCAAACCTCCCGCGTCTCAGTGGCAAGGTGAAGACCAGAGCAAGCAGACCTATTCCTCACTGGCCAAGGTTCTTTTTTTTTTTCTTTCGTTCTTTCTTTTTTTTTTGGAGTTCCTCTCCTTTCTCCTCCACGCCCGCACACATCCTCTGAGTTCATCTCTGTCCCTCTATTACATGGACTCATGTCTGTTTAATCATCTGGGTGACCTCCAGAGGGCCTGCAGTCTACTTCTAATCAGACTGAGGCTGATGTTGGTTGACATGACCACATATGGTAACAAAAAGTAGTATGTTAGCAAATACTTTGACCTGGGACTTTTTTAAGCATACATTGGGGAGTCACACATTCACTGCATTCCAGTGTGAAATATTCAAAGCTATGACCACGGCGCCATTCTTAAATAATATTTCATTAATAACGCTGGCCTTTTTCGTTGGCCATCTTTAGGGTCCATGACACTGTGTTTTGAAGAATATTCTTTTCAAAGACTGTGTGTAAAATATCCACATATGCCTAGAAGTAAGACTTGTTTATTTGTAGGCTTTGTAGGGATATTGCAGTAGCCTTTTTCATCTGCACTTATTTCAACTGCTGTTCTGAGCACTTGATTGAACACACACATAGGAGATATGCTTTAGTATCAGCATGTCTTCCACCACAGAGGATGAGATTACATGGAAATCTATCATTGTCATAAGAATAAATTGCCTCTGGAGAGGAGCATCAAACACTACCGTGTGCCAATTGAGCAACTGCCTGATAATTTATGCAGTTTGAAAAATAACATGCACTCTGCCATATCACCTTCTCTCCCTGAGCATGTAAGCCACCAGCGGTGAAAACCTTCATCTCTTTAAATTACCAAACACACACACACACACACACACACACACACACCTTCCATCCCCATCCTCAAAACCCCAGTCCCTGCTCCCTGTGCAGCTGTTCCTGTCACCCCCGCCTTCCCCAACTGTAACCACATAGCTATGCAAATACAGAGGCGCACGGGGGCTCATGTTCCATATCCTAGGCATCATCTCCAGATGCCCGGGCCTTTGAGCTGACCACCCAGGGGAGAGGGGCCTGTGGGGGGAGGGGAAGCTGGCTGCCTCATTGCCAGTGACTGTAAGCAGATCAACCCTGACGATGCCAGGTGCGCCCAACTTGCCGAATGGCAATCTTTCAAAGCCGTAAAAAGAGGGTGATGAATTACACCTCGTGCTGAAAAATCGAGCCAGCAGGAATTACGCACAAGCATTTTTCGCTTAAAATGGTGCCGGAAGATTATTGGTGATTTTTTTTTTCTTCATCCCATTTCTCCAATTTACCTGGCTGTTTACCTCAGCCTATCTAAAGTGGAGACAGGGGTGAAATACCTTCACACACAACTAAAGAAAATCAGACCCCTCTTTCTTTCTCTCTCTCCCTCTCTTTCCCTTTGTCTTTCTAACTCTCTCTCTTCATGTTTCTGGCCACCTGACACCATCTCTGGCTTATTCATCACGCCAATAATTTTAGATTGCTGACATCTGCCGCTGATTGTAGTGGGTAGGCTGGCTAGCTGGCTGGCATTACTGACTCCTGGGAGAGCCATTCATGTGCCGCCGGGCAAGCTAGCCCGTAGAGCTCCATAGGGGGCTTTGAGAAGTGCGTATGTGTGTGTGTGTGTGTGTGTTTGTGTTGGGTGTGTGTGTGTGGGGGGTTGAGTCGGGGAACGGGGTGGGTGAAGGATGCAGTAGTGGGGGCCTTTCACAGTTCTAATGTGTAATTAGAAACCATTTTGGAACATTGCCTTCCATGGCTGAAATTAGCTGCCTTCTATTAATCAGGCAGGCTAGCACAATGCAACACAGAGTCCCCCCTGTAATCCACAGCAAAATGTTTCTCTTAATTACTGTGGGGGACGGGGTTGCACGGAGACAAGAAATACGGGGTGGTGGGCACAGCGGCGATATGCTAGAGCACGCTCGCTCTAAAGGCCATTTTTTTCCTTCCACCTGTGCTAACTGCACATCGGTATCGCGTTGATAACAGCTGTTCATACTGGGGAACAGCTAATGTCTGCGGAACAATTATTCACTAGGTTCTAACTTCAGCCTGGTCGAACATATAAAAAATCAATACTCAGACTCCACATCCTATGATTATGAGCCTCACACCTTATTCATGCTGAAAAATACACAGTATACAGTTAACTGCATAGGGGGGTTTGGGTGGGAGGCCTCTAAAAAGCCTCAGCCATTGATGCATGAGGGGAGAGGTGAGGGTCATTTACCTGCAACAACCCTGACGACTGCTAGACAAAATGACTGAAATCGTTCATTGTGCTTTAGCAAGTCTAACAACACAGGCCCTCACTGGCAGAGGGCAAATAGCTGTTTTATAAGGTAAAAAAATCCCATAAATGAAAACATCATCAGTGTCACCATGTTGAATGAAAGCTATTTTACATTTTGACTACTGGTTCTACAGGCAGCTCCTGATTTAAAAGGCAATGTCATCGAAAAAGTCCCTCTTTATGCACAGTTTAATTGATTCTCTTTACAGCATTCTCTGATGAAAATCTCAAGGTTGTTTAAGCCCTTGGGACTTGGCATTCATTAATCATTAATTCAGTCAATAGCTGCAGTAGATTATCTTGTTTTTTTAAATAAGGGATATCATTGGAAATCATATTTCTATCTGCAAATCTTGCTACAAAGATATGAAAATGAGAATGACAAGGTCTTGTCAATATCCTGGCTCAAAGAACATTTCCACCACTGCTGAAGGAATGTGTCAGTCAGGCTCCATTCAGTCGGCAGTATATGATACAATGGCATTAAATGCTAGTGGTCCTTATTTTACCATATTGTAGCCTAAAACAGAGAGAACTTTTAAAAGTTGCATACTCTTACGTGTAGTTTCCATGTCTCCCTAAATATCACTGTCAAACAAAACCATTCTGGAGTTAACATTACCTGGGAACACCATAACACGTCACAGTTTTTAGAATATTTACCATTATTCTGCTGTAATAACACAATAAAACAGGTAATCTAGAGAGCTAATACAGCACTAAAGCCCCCCAGTATGTCTGGGCTCCCCACATGTACTGATGATCCTTTTTCAGACCTGTCCAAGTACATTGCCTTGCCCTGCTACCCTAAGCAAACAGAAAGAAAGAAGGAAACAGAGAGAGAGAGAGAGAGAGAGAGAGATTTGCTATTAGACAGGGAACCTGGGGTTCACATTAATTCAGGCAGAGCTGATCACAAAAGAGAGCATTAGATCAACCCTCACACACGCAGCAAAAACGCCCTAATGGCTCTCATCCACAGAGTAATGACTTTCATCACTGCTTTCCACTGAAGCTTTAAAGCAGTGAGTGAATGTTGCTTACAGTACAGACACTGACATCATCTGAGCCATAATTGGCCATCAGTGATCTGTTCATGACCATGTGACCTCCCTGTCCAAACAGCATGAGGATAGGTGAGAAGAGGTTGAGTAAATGTGTGTGTGTATTTCTGCATGTGGTTTGTGAAAGTATGTTTGTGTGTGTGTGTGTGTGTGTGTGTGTGATGATAATGGGAGGGTGGGCTGCCTCTGTGACCACGGGCCCCCTGGGGGAAACCCAGTCAGGGGCATGTGTGACGGCTGGGGCAGTGGAGCCTGAGCGTGACACCTAGGCTGTCTGTCACGGACGCAAACACACCCGGTGACATGTGACAGCGCCCGAGTCCCTGCCACTGCACTCACACACAACCAGCTCCTGCAGTGACACCTCCAGCAATGACACTGAAGGAGAGAAGGAAAGAAAAAGAGGGGGAAAGTAAAAGAAAGAGAGAGGAAGAAAAAGCCCTCTATTACCACCAACACTTTGAGTGGATCTGGCAATTGTAAAAGGCAGGGTGTACACAACATTGCGAATCGATGTAATCCATCAGCAGAGACAAATTGGTGATTGCGAGAGAAAGAGACAATGCCGGCATCCTCACCGTGGGAAGAGACTGAGAAAGAGAGAGACAGGAGAGAGAGTTTGCAAGGGAGAGCAACAGAGAAAGAGTGAGAAAGAGAGAGTCAGAGAACGCGAGGTGGAGGAAAGAGAAAGAGGAGGACGGCCGGCGATGGCAAACTGACTGCAGGCGGCCTCTCCTTGCCTATCACAGCTAAACTGAACTGATATCCAATTACATCCCCCTGCGCTGACAGACTGACTGAGGACCAGCGGGTCATTGCTGGGCCTCTGAGGACAGGGGCAGCATGTCAGAATCGGCCAAGCGCAAGCCAAAGAGAGAGACAGAACGAGAGAGAGAAAGAGAGAGAGAGAGATGGAGAAAGAGACAGGCACAGAAAGACACACAGAGAGACAGAGGCAGACAGAGGGGCAGAGAGGGAAAGAGAAACCCAGGACCTTGAAGGAGATGTCAGAGACAGTGAGACTGGGGGAGTGAGCCTGCTCTCCCTTGCTCTGTGCCTTGCGCCTTGCCCAGGCTGCCTGTCTTGAGTTGTGGTCAGCCTGCCTTCCGTCCCCCTCGCTTCGACTCGCCTCACTGCCTGAAAGCGTGACATTGCCGAGGGGGGAAAAGCAGCACTTTATCATTCCGTGCCATTCACACCCTCTCCCCCCTGTCAAACATGCCATATGTCCCCGTCACAGGGCACACTGTCAGCTTATCGAATCTGACAGGGCTATTCACACACTGATCCCAATCAGACACTATCTCCCACGAAAAAAAAAGAAAGTAGGAACAGAGAGAAAAAGAGAAAGAGAGAGGGAAGAAATAAAAAAGAGAAGAAGAAGAAGAGAAAGTGCTGTGACCGCAGAGCAGTGATGGGCTGTCAGAGAAGGAGGACCTGTGTGGGAGGGCGGCCGGAGCAGACATGGGTGAGGTCGCAAGCACAGCTGCCCACCCCTCTGCATTTCACCCAGCTCAATACACCAGCACAGGTCTCACACTACAACCCCCTACCCCCTCTCTCTCTTTTTCTTCACTCACCCCCTCTCTCCCTCTCATTTTCTTCTTCTTCTTCTTCTTCTTCTTCTCTCTCTCTCTCTTTCCCTCTCTCTCTCTCTGCTTACCTGTTAAATCTTCAGCTGACTTTGAAATGCATCCTCACACTATTTTAAAGGATTCGGTGCTTTCGTATAAAAAAAAAACATCAAATCTCCAGAGACACCCCTCTTCTCTGCCTTCATCTCAGCTTTTTGTTATTCCTTGGGCAGCCCGTTGTGCAGATGAGTGAAGGGCCTCAAAGCCTGCGGCTCTTCTTCCTCTTCTTAAAAACTCCATTTGCCACTTTGGGGCGTATAAATACTCCCTAGTGCTAGCATTTAGCCTTCATGCTGATTCTCCATTCAAAAGAGTACAAAGACAAAGACTTCACACTGACAACTGAGAATGACTCTCTCTCTCTCTCACTCTCTCTCTCTCTCACTCATTCTCTCACTCTCTTTCTCATTCTCTCTCTTTTCCTGATGTGTGATGGTTTCTTGAACCTCTTCAGGCCCCAGGCCAGGTCAGCTTTCATGGTAGAACAAAATTTGAGCAAGTGTCCCATCTAGGGTTGGCAATTTTGAGAAATCAAAATAAGGATGGGGGGGGGGGGGTGGGGGTGGGGGTATGAAATGCCTTTTCATATCATACAAATCACGTAGCCTAATCTTCACAGTCTTACTCCTCTTCACAGTCTTACTTTTTTGTTAATGTTTCTCTGATCCTCACAAATATGGAATAGAACATGTCCCTTAATAGTTCAAGATGGAACGCGTCCTTGTTCACCCAGAAACCCTAGTCTTGTCCCTAGTCCTGTCCTTAGTCCTGTACCTAGTCTAGTCCTGTCCCTAGTCCTTTCCCCAGTCCTGTCCCTAGTCATGTCCATGAACCAAAGCTATTGTGTAGTATGTTGGAGGATTTGGCAGGTCCAACCATACAGTTTAGATTTTGCTCATTGTGTTAAATTGGTTGATAAAGCATACCTAGTAGCCTAAGTAAAATAACTAAAATTAATAATTAAAAGTAAAATTTTTGCATTTGATTGGTAATTGCTTTGCATTTTGTTCCTTTTGGTTTGGTTTGGTTCCCTATTGGTCCCCTGCATAGTTGGATCAATAGGGAACCCAGAAAAGTTTACGTTGTCCATTTTAGGGCAGCCATGGCATACCGGCTAGGGCTTTGGGCTGCTGGTTCAATCCCAGACCAGTGGACAATGGCTGAAGTGTTCTTGAGCAAGGCACCTAACCCCTTACTGCTCCCCGGGTGCCGCTATAGCAGGCAGCCAACTGCTTTGGATCAGTGTGCACTTCACTTCATTGTGTGCTGTGTGTGTTTCACTAATTCATGATTGGGTTAAATGCAGAGACCAAATTCCCCTCATGGGATCAAAAGAGAATAGATTATTATTATTACTTCACATGGTCCTATATGCCACGAATGGAGCATCCTTCTATCGAATATCCTCAAGATCTATAGATATATATCCTATAAAATACTAATAGGTATATATCCATAAAATACTAATAGTTGTATTTTTTTAAGGGAGCTCCACTCTGTTTTCTCTCCAGCCCCATTTGTGACTACACCCCGTTCTCTGCTTTCAGCCATCACATGAGTCTGTAGCTTGTTTAATCAGCTCCAGGCAGAGCCAGCCGGCATATACAGCTCCCTGGTTGACCACTGTCTACATTCAGCGCTTGAATACAAGTGTCAGCGAAAACAGGTGTCATGTGAGCAATTAGTGGACATTTCCTGGCCTCCTCTATCCCCTCTTCCCTTCACCTGCTGATAATAATGTGGCTGGACACTCTTGGTCTCATACTCCACTATTTATCATCACCCCCACTGGCCTTACCACTGCAGCAGAGACTACCCTGGACTTGATGACCTTAGCAACTAGCCCCAGCTGGGTCCGACTGCAGTCCTGTCTTCCTCTCAGCCCTCTTCTCTTTAAGGTCTCTGATATGATTGCGACATCATTCACCACATCTCTTGAGCGCTCCAACTCTCTGACAGCCTTCACAGGCATCTGCCACAGGGCCCTTTGGCCTGGGCTGGTTGTGCTTAAGGCATTTTTCCATTTGGCTGCGTCTTTTTTTTTTAACTCCATTACCATTGCCAATGTTCCACTCTCCAAAAAGCTTTTTTGAATTATGAATAAGAATAAAATTTAATTTTTAATTTTGATGGACTTGGGGTGCCAAACCCCAAACTACATCAAAACAGTGGAGCCCTTTTTGCCGTTCTCATACACCAGGGCGCTATATTTTTGTTAAATTGGCGGACCATGACTCACACCATTTAGCTTAAAGTTAATTAACGCTAACTGCATTGTGAGATTCCACAAACATAGCCCATACGCGTCACACACATGCTAATGAAATGTGCCACTGTGGCAACGGCCCAATGGTTTCATATCATGGCAGAATTTGTAATTATCAACAGCATGTCTGACCCGAAGGTGAAATTCACAGCAATCCATTGTAGAGGTCGCCAGTGGGAAAGAAATACAAGCAAGCTCAGGGTTTGTTTTTGTCAGCTTTCACACTCATTTTGCCTGACAACTATTTTTCTTGGTGTGAAACAGTAAGTGTGTTGCCTTTCGCCAACTAAATTATTTATTTATGGTCCTATGTAGAATAATAGCACAGTAATTTCTCAAATGGAATGTTTACGTTACGTATGGAACATGCATTAAGCCTAGCAGCATCTGGGACAAATTTGTATTGGGATGGACTTTTCACTGGGCTGATTTTAACTAACCAGTTCTTTGCATTCTGCACCTTCACTGCTTCAGCTGTAATCTACATGCTGTCCTCCTGAACTCTAAGCTTGAGATGTTATCTTATGGAGGCATTTTAATCAATGTTGAGAGACATTTTTGGTTTGTTTTGTTGTAAGATGGGAGATGTCAGTTAAGTGGGAAGGGAGGCCCTCATCAACAACCCAACCACCACCACCACTTATCACTGATTACTTTGCAGTAGCAGCTGACTTTAGAAACAGCCCACAGACAAGATAGCGTGCAGCCAGCCAACTAGCCACTGAAACAATAGCCAAGCAGATGCTCCAGGGTCCTCCCCGGTGCCTGGAAAAATGAGAATGACAATCATGAGCAGTCTGCCCTGTCAATGACATGCATGAAGGTGTACGTCAAGTAGAGGGAGACAGAGAAAGGAGTAAAAAAAAGAATACATTTTTGTAAAAAAAGAAAAAAAAAACAGCAAGATCTTTAAGAAAGACAGACAGAACGCTCTTCCCAAGAACAAGTTTGTGTGTTTGTGTGTGTGTATATATGTGTGTGTGTGTGTGTGTGTGTGTGTGCGCGTGTGTGTGTATATATAGTATAACATTAAAAGAGTCTGTGAAATGATTGCTAATCTATGCAGAAATGCAATCAGCGGCTCATTCATAATGCATGAGAGTGAGGGGGAGAGATACCAATTTTGAAACGCTTTCAGATTATTAGATGTTATCTGCGAAGCGGGGGGATGAAATATGAACATTTCTACCTGGATCACAGTAATTACAGCCCGGGAGCGCCTTGCTGCATGCAGCGGGGTGGAGTGGGAGCAGGCAGCTGCGGTGGCAGATCCCCTGCAGAGCCTCTCCCGGGCTCAAAAAGATAAACATAATCGCGGGACAGGAGGGCTGCTGTTTACCCTGCAGCTGGGCCATAATGGCCAGCCACGATCTGCAGCAGGCAGAGAAAAAGCCTGGGTTCTCCAAAGTGACAGACTTTAAGCACAGCAAAAAGAGGAAAACACAGACACACACACACATAGAGAAATGCCCTTTAACGTCAAAAAAATAACTCACCACAGGGAGTTAAGCTAACAGGCGTCATTATATTTCTCTAGGCATGTCTAATGTGGTGAGGAGCACTCTTTGAATGCGTCCTGTGTACTGTGCATATCTCACTGAGCCATTCTAATGTGTGTGTGTGTGCATGTGTGTGTGTGTGTGTGTGTGTGTGTGTGTGTGTGTGTGTGTTTGAAGAAGTGACATTTATTAAATGCAAAGAAATGTACTGTGTAAGCTGAACACAGAAAACAATGGTATTTATACTGAAGCCTGTCCTTTTGAAACATCCTTAGAATCTGCAAACCTAACCATAACATTTTGCTTGAATGGCACTCATTGGTATAGTATGGCATTTGCAATTGAAGAATTTGGGTAATCTTATATACCCAAGTTGTCACATGTTCTGGTATACAAACCCCTGGTCTAAGGGACAGTGGACAGAGATGAATTAATATTTGTCTTTGTTATTGTTGTTGACTCTGTGGCTTTAAAGCAGATGTGTTTCTGAATGGGCAGAGGAGTCTGTGAATTGTCCTTTGGTCTACTGACAGAATTCTATGCCTCAACTCAGAATGATTAGTCTTTATGCGCCTGGCAGTACTGATACATAATTTGCATTCATATTTGCATCTGCCTATGAGGGACACTTGCTGGGCACATCCAGCAGGGAATGGCATCAAGTTCATAATTTCCATATTGATCAAAGGTTCATTAAAGAGGCTTTAACTGCTAAATTACATGCAAACATACTGTTTAGATGAACCGATTTATCTCCAGGGTTAAAGATGGGAGAATATTACACACACTCACACACACACACACACACACACACACACATACACACACTCACTCACACACTCACACACACACACACACACACACACACGTGCATCCGCATGCAAAATGATACTTCCAAGGGTAAGAGGGTGGAATCCATACGGAAACCCTGAATTCTTTGTGCAGCATTGGTGGACTGGGTAATTACTTTCAGTCTGAAAAGGATGGTCTGCTCAAATTTTAAAGGACACAGCAGTTTCTTTTTATTGGCAGACTTTTAACAGCAATTTAGGGAGATGGCCATTTCAGATTTAGGTGAAAGGGCGAAAATCATTAAAATGTCAAGACTGTAAAAGTGGAAGATGCTACTGAGCACAAATAAAAATCTCTCACAACCATCGACAATTAGCAAAATGAAAAAGAAAAGAAAAAGACTATGGTCATGATTAACTGAAAAAGAAGAAAGACAGACTGTGCGTGCTGAACTAAGGCATCACTGAAGGTGTGTTGAGTGGTTTAAAAGTGGCACTGAGATGAGTGCCATGGAATCATGGAATCAGATTGACCAAATATTTCCAGAAAAGTGGAGCATTTTAGAGGGAAACCTGAAATGAAGACTTATGTGTCACCTCAAGGTTTTCTCATATTGCTCCTTTGTTTGTCTCCTCTGCAAAGGAAGTTATCTTTTCAGAGTGTTTGCGGTTGGTTTGTCTGTTTCTGTCTGTTTGTCTGTTTTTCTGTCCGCAGAATTTCAGAAAAACCTAAGCAATATCCTGCTTTTAATGAAACCTGCAGTTGTAATATCATCTAGGCCATTACAGAGGGGATCTAGATGGAGAACATCTCCATCTCCAACATAGATCATGGAAAACATTCACAAATTATTTTTCATTTTCAATTACATTTGGCCTTGGTTGAGGTCAGAATGTACTGAATGCCTTTCAAGTTCTCAAATGGCAATATGTCCAAACTTGTGTCTGTAGAGTGTCTGTGTTCTGATGTCTTTCTAAATTGTGCTTTCATGTTCAGTTTGCCAGTGTTTCTCCATAAGGGGTTTGTCCTCAGCATAAGGAGATTAAGGACATGGAGCACTGATCCAAAAATCAATGATGCTCTCAGAACAGGCCCACTAAAGCACACGCTTTGATTAACAATTAGACCTACTAACTTTTATACAAAAACTGAGGTGCCTCTTCTGAACAAGTCAGTTGATGTTCAATAATTGAAATCAAAGTATCAAATATATATATATATACATACATTGCATTGTATAGGCCTCATTGCCCGTGATTATTCATTTCAAATCAGTCATACAATTGGAAAAAAGGTATGAAGTTCACAGAATATTTTCTGAAATTGTGCAGCACTACTTTCATATTATCTATCATCTGTATTCATTTTCTTTCTTGATATTCAGTTTTTCTTCAAGTCGATGCTTTAATATTGGAAAAAATAAAGAATCTGTGAATTCAACAATGCATGTCTTTTTTTCTCACATTCTCTGAAAACATCTGTCTTGATTGACATAAAGGTTCACCAATTCCAGTATGAGTGACAGATCAATATCCATTCTGCTGTCTTCCATTCAATCAGATGTTGACATAATTAAATTTCAGGTATTCACTGATAAAATATATAACTTTTGGAGATAAAACCCTATGATTGCGTTGCATAAATGTCAGGTAGTACAAAATGGCAAATGCTGAAGTTCACTTAAAATGGAAGAAATAACTGATATTCAGACAGTTTAATTTGACAGTTTTAATAAAATCCATCAAACTGACTTTACCTGATGGGCATAATTTAAGCACGCAAAACCACAAGGAAATTAGCAGCCGACACACAAAACTTTGCATATGAGCCATCAAACTCTGACCCTCTATGACTTATGCCTGTGATGCCTCATTGCCTTGTTTTGTTTGGTGTCCTCCATGGCACTGTCCTGGGTCATGCATCATTCAGTATGCACAGCACCTTTTGTTAATGCATACAAAAGTGCAATGAGCTGAATTTCCAGTACATTTTCCACATCAACGTCTCAGTTGTGATTAACCGTGGTGATCAGTATGGATATTAGGATGGCAGCACAGCCTAATAAAGACATTATGGTGGCAGAGCAGGAGAAGCACGTCAATGGTCTTTTACAGTCTCTGGCTTGAGACCTGAATCTTGAGCTTGAGCTTGGTCTTACTCAGCTACTTCTCTCCCAGACAGATAGCTATAGGCTAACACATACTTTATTTCCAGCGATAATAATCCCCTATCAGTGCTCTCTACCTAAAATATGAGCCATACAGCAAGTCATTTACAGTGACCTGAAAGACCTGAGCGAAAGCACACATTAGTCAGTGTGGGTCGGGTGATCTCTGTTCAGTTCTCAGGTCCACCAAAGATAATAACATACCTACTGTACCTTCTGTGCACACATACACACACACACACAATTGAATTCTTTATTTGAACCCACCAATCATATTTCTTTACAGACAGTATTCAAATATTATTTTTATATAATATTATTATTATTATAATATTTCAGAGGTGAAATACAGCTTTGACACTCATGGGTACAGAAAACATCGCCTGCGCCACACAGCAAGGATGCCTATTAATACATCCCTACATGCCTCCACACACACATACACACCTACATACAATTGTTCATACAAAATGCTAATCCAATCCAGAAGCCATAGCCACTCACAGGATCAATTTCATATTGTAAGACTGCAATCTGGGGCCAGAGTGTAGTTCTGTTCTAGTTGGTCCACAGAGGGTTTTGACCAGGAATACGGTGAGATACTACCATCCCTGCAAGGCTTCTGACAGGGAATCATCAACACTGATCTATACAGTATGACAGGACTGAAAATACTCTACATGAATCACTAAAGCCTACCAGCACAAATACATCTGATTTAAAGCACTGAGATTACTGGCTTTGTTTACTTTCAACTTTCAAATGACTTCTATTAAAGTCTCAACACACAATCTGTTCACTCTCTGTTAAATTGTCTTGACTCAATAATTTTTCAAATGGGCCTATGCACTGACAAACCTTTGTTTGGAGACTTAATGGTAGACAATGCCCTCTAGAAAATATGAATTCAGATTAGAAGGTAAATTTGAGTCAGTTTAATTAACATTAATGAGACAGAACAGAAGAATATAACAAGCTCTGACCTGTAGGTCCGCTGCCTTTGATATAAAGCTTTTATTCTCCACGGCTTACACTGCTGCATACACTAATTAGTTCCCATTTCAGGGGCATAATCTGCAACTAGGCCAATTGCAATCGACTGATGACTAACAGTGATATTCACAAACAAACAACAATTTGCATTATTGTTATTATACAGGCATTATTATTGTTTGCTGATGCGTTGTGACAAGCTCTGACAGGGAAATCATTTATAAAGGCACTTCTTTCCATGCAGAAGAGAGAGAGATAGAGAGAGAGAGAGAGAGAGAGAAAAGCCCTGGTTCAGCACTGCATACTGTTTTCATTTTATTCCTCTGCCACTGGCATACTCCCTCCATCCTTGACCCTCTTTCGCCTGTGCTCCCTCTGTTATCTGAAATAATGTCAGGGCCTCCTTAGAATCTATTCATCAGAGCAGAAAGAAGCTGGCGCTGACATTGATAAAAAATACCATCTGTGCCTTAGAGGGGGAAAAGACAGAGAGTGGTAGAATGTGCAGGAGAGAGAGAGAGAGAGAGAGAGAGAGAGAGAGAGGGAAGGAGGTAGAGAGAGAGCAAGGAAAAGACAGAGAAGATGTAAAAGAGTAGCAAGAGATAAGCGCAGATGAAGCAAAAGAAAAGCTGGCTGTGGCTGGGGCCGTCTCTCCTCTTGTCGCCTCTTGTCAAAGCAATGGCAATTGAAAAGCACAGAGGTAATTAAATTTCAGCAGGGGCTGGAGCCCCACCGCGTTGCAGAGATGCTGGAGAGGGTGGGGGTGGTCGGTAAAAGGGCTGCCCCTGACATGAAGATGACACAGCAGGGGCGGTGGGTGGGGGGTGGGTGGCGGACGGAAGAGGAGAGACAGAGCGGTGGGAGGCAGAGGGGACTAATGGAGAGTAGAGAGGGGAGGGCTACCTTATGATGTCTGACCCCTCCTTACATTAGACTGCCTGCCCCTCGCCACCGCCCCCACCCCCCAGCTCCACCTAAAATCCGGCTAAAGCCTCCTGACATTTAAAAGCATACAAACAATATCTGAAACGGGAAGGGGGGAATCAATTATTTCCTGAGACTCCCGACACTGACCTTTCCCTCAAACGTGCTCAAGCTCTCTTCATTTTGATCACTTTCATTCCGCTCGGTCATGTATGTGAGCGATATGCTCTCCTGAAAATGTTCTGTCAGAGCACGAAGCCTGGCTGTCTGATGAACACAATTTTCTAGTGTTATTATTCTTTTTTGTTCTTTCTTCTATTTCTGTGTGTGTGTGTGTGTGTGTGTGTGTGTGTGGTGGGTGCCATGGCAGCACGTGTGACTGTAATCCTACATCCCCTTTGAAAAGCCAGATTTACAGATGCTGTCCCCGTCCTCTCCAAAAAACGCCTGATGTCACTCTCATCCTCCCTGGGTAATCCTGTTATTCCATTCGGAGACAGGCTTCAATCTTTTCATTACAGATGATCAAAGATTGGAATGCAATTCCCTCAACACATTCCGACTCTGTCGACTTTGAGAGGGGGAGGAGGAAAAAAAAAAGAGAGAAAATTGATTCGTGTAATCAGGGCCACAGTGTAGATTTATCTGGATGTGAGCCGCAGCAACTAACTTCAGAAATTTGGCAGAGGAGTGAGAGACCGAGACAGGGAGAGAAAAGAAGAGTCGCCGCATTTTTCACGCTTGGTACCACTCGTCCAGGGGCAAAGTCATTTAGCGTGGGCAGGGAAGATGGGAGGACCTATTTGTTCAGTGTGGAAGGTAGGGGAGTATAGGGCACATCAGTCCCCTCATGGTTCAGAAAAAGGAGAGAGAGAGAGAGAGAGAGAGAGAAAGAGACCAGTCTGCTCAATATAATTGAAATTTTCTCTCTACAGCTTGGGGCATGGTCTTCAAAAGATAGTCTTTTTTTATCTCCTATTTTCTGCAGAATTCCAAGTGAATTACATGGCTGCTTGGGGATTTGAGGAAAAATCTGCTCTGCCGCCGCTACCGCTGCTATTCCCTGACAAAGTGCAGAAAAGTTAATTTCCACATTGTATTTCCGAAATGAACTAAAGCCAGCGCTGGAAGGAGGCCAAGAGTCTCCTGGCAACCGCTGCTTTGAACAGGGACTGTCATTTATGGTATGTGTAATCACCTCAAAGAGACTGTGACAAGCACCCAAATAAATATTTATAAAAATAAAAAATAAAAAAAAACACAGGAGACTCAGGAGAATACCAACAACGAGAGTAGCAGAGAGCAGAAATAACTTGAAAAAACGGATGTCCACACATTCAAAACACATTCAAAGATGGAACAAGATTTTAATGTACCAGGCAATTGGTTTATTGTTTTCTTGCCGATGAAAACTGAAATTACTTGTCATGGGTGTTTCAACCACAGGCATTATTTCTGTCTCTGTTGTTTGGTGACCCAAATGCATGATTTTATGGTATGGCATGGTATCAACAATACCATAATTCAAAATGAACTGATTTACTGACAAGTTCCCATCAAGCTCAGTTCAGTCCAGACAATTCATTCTTCAGCGCAAGAGATCTTAAACTAAACCAATACTGCCATCTACTGGTCAAAAGGATGCAAAGCAACTACTAAATAATCTGAGATCCACTTCCTTGTTAGAAGGGATCACTACACTCATCCAGTGCCCACTTGTTGTGTTGGCTGACTATCAATGCCATGAGGTCTAGACTCTTTTCTTTTGCAGTACATCAATGATGGAATGAATTGGATGCAGTCATACATTCTTCTGACAGCTGAGAGATTTTCATAAAGATGTTTAAAGATGCACCTCTTTACTTTGTACTTAGTGGATTAGGTACCAGCCATATTACTGAATGTCACCTGTGATTTGTAATTTATACATATTATATTAATGCTATCATAATTTATAAGTAATAATTAATAACTGTGCAACAATACAGCCAAGCTGTTTAACACATACCTGAATTAATAATTCAACATTCCATACCAAACACACACATTGGTAAAACATGTCATCAGGCATGTGAATTCCTAGTCCTTAATCTGAGATTTTTTTTTTTACTGTGCAATGCATAGCATTCTCTGGAGAACTGACACACCACTCGTCTCTGAAAGGCTAATATCCAACTCCTAAAAGGAAACAGGTCCTCAGACTTTCTGCCAAAAGACACTTCTCCAACAGCCTTGCCGTCATAGTCCGTTATGACTGTTCGTGTGGCGTCTGGCGTGTTGGTATATAATTATGCATCCAGTAGTTGCTGCAGTTAGTAGCTGTTAAAAACATTCAAGACTTCCTCCTTAATGCTGTGGGGAGAATGCAGCTGGATTCCTGGCACACCGATACTTGTTTCCCAGCATTCATAGCCAACGTCTTTCAAGTCCTGAATGGTGCTCTGAACCACGGAACTGTCTGTGTCTGAAAAGGTAAAAAAAAAAAGGGGGGGGGGGGATCATCAAATGAGTCTGAGCTACAAGATAATCAAGATCTGAAAGGACACATGGCCTCTCAATATCAAAGGAAGCTTTTGGCTGATAAGCATTAACATGAAGCCCAAAAAAAAAAAAAGCTTTCTCGTTGATTACTATGAGCTGCTGATAAATTCACTTATTTTTCTACCAGACAGAACCTTTGAGCCATATCTTCTGCTCTTTTGTACAAAAACAAACTGCCAGCACTGGTCTGAAATTTTAAAGTATGACATCTAAGTCCAAAAGAGAGCTGCTAGGATTCTAATCAGAATGTCCATTCTATAGTCACTGCATCCACAAGCATATGGGAAAACTATGACTTTTTAGAGTCTTTTGGAGCCCCCTCTAATACCACCTCTCTCACACACACACACACACACACACACACACAGACACACAGACACACAGACACACAGACACACAGACTTTAATTCAGTCAGCCTGTATCCCAAAATCCCAAAGGACTAGACCTATAATGGGTTTGTATTTTTAGCATTACTGACAGTCACATTTATGAAATTAGACTTTCAAGTATCATTTTCAGTGAGCCAAAGCCCACATTATGTGAGTGCTTCGAATCGCAGTTTTCTGCCCTTTTTCAAGCGCATCTAGCCAAAACTGCCATCGTGAAAATGTGTATAAAGTGTGTCGTGGAAGACTGAGCCTGGGTCAGAAATCGCTTTGAAATGAAATGGGTTTTTCCAATCTCTACATTTTACTGACCTACAACAATTATGTAATTCGGAAAGATGAGTTAAAGTATCCCATCTCCAAAAAAAAAAAAAGCTTCTGTATTTCACTTCTATATTTACATCAAAGTAAAATGTATGCTGTGCATAAGTACAGAGGAAAACAATATCTGTGATTAATGCCATGGGACCAGCGTCATTATGCCTGATTATGGCCATTATGGTACTATTTCAGCTTTTAAACTTGCTGGCGATCTTATATATTGTGGGGGCAGTGGTAACATAGCGATTAAGGAACCTGGAGCAGAGCAGAGTGCTCTCACAGGGTCAGTCCCTGGCATTGCCGTCCTTGTGATGGTGCTCGGCTCGCTGGCCCCCTTCCTTTCTGCCACTTTCTTCCCTGTGCCCTGATACATTGATTCTGCTGAGGTTTCCCTTTTCTTACAGAGTCAGGCACTCCATACTCACCCCTCTACCCCACCCTCTCCCCACAGTCGCCCTCCATGCCAATGCGCCTCTTATCAATCATACACTTTTCTCTCTCCCTCTCTCTCTCTCTCCCTCTCTCTCTCTCCCTCTCCCTCTCCCTCTCCCCCTCCCCCATCCTTCCAAGGGCCACAGCCAGAGGTAAGGCAAATTGATGTTTTTGCTTATCAAAGTGAAGGGAACGTTGCTGTTTGATTGCTGCTGTCTGAAGCTCTGCACACTCTTCACCCAGCATGCCAGTGTTGAAGTTTAACACTTGAGATTGATGCCTCTTTTGCCCAGCCAAACCCCTCTTGCTATTTTCCTTTGTGGTTCCATTTCTGCCCAAAGGCTGTGGTTTCTCAATGTGGTAATTAAAGGTATCTCTATGTATTTTTAAACTGTAAAGGTAAACGGGCATGAGCTTATTTCTACTCCACAACTGTCTACTGTTCCTCAGAAGCCATTTAATTTATGTCTTAGGCTACCTCTTCAAAGCAAGTAATCACTGAAATGCCAATTGAAAAAAGGATGCAATTTACTCAGCTCCTCTAAATAGGGGGACATTAAGAACAAGTGCTCAGCTTGCCATCATCTCCAGACTGGCAGTCATCAGAGATGGTATTCTGGGAAATCTGGCACCCTGATTAAGATTCTGAGTGTCAAGTGGCCTCAGGCATCAACAAAACAAACAAACAAAGATGATGCAGCATCAGCATCTGACAGGTCCTGTTGAGATGTGTCAGGAAACAAGCAAGAAATCTCTTTCTGGCCAACTTCAACTCAAAACTACACCCATCTCTTATCAGACATGTGTCAGCCTGGGATGTAAACAAACCCTGAAGTGAACCTGATTTCACAAAACTGATCCTCTCATTTACAGAGGTAAACTAAAGTGGGAAAAACAGCAAAAAAAGAACAAAACCAACATGTCTCAAACAAACACTAAACTAAAGATATTGTTCTGACAGGAACAAGGCAAAGGAAAGACAAATTTGGGAGAAATTTCAGCATTCACATTCTCTACAGTTCTCCGAAACCTCAGGACATGCTCTTCTGCTGATGAAAAGTTACTGCACTAACCTCAAGTCAGGCCATCACGCACACACACCATCACAATACACACAACACACACCAACACACACACACACACACACACACCACACACACACACAACACACACACACACACACACACACACACGATTCACATCCGTCAATGTTGGTTTTGCCGTGTGTGTGTGTGTGTGTGTGTGTGTGTACCTGATCTAAGGAGAGTGATGCCACAGCCTCCCCCTCCGGCCCCCGTCAGCTTGCTGTGCAGCCCCCGCGCCAGTGTGACCCTGCAAAGGGCATCTAGCGAGGGGTGGCCCACGCCCATCACATTCAGATGGTGCTGGTTGATGTCCATCAGCTCCTGTGAACACATAAAATCAAGCTGCTCTAATGCCAATGCAACAGCATTACATAAAGCAGAACAGCTGCCGAGGTGTTCTGATATGCAGAATTAAAGGGCGAGGAGGAGGCTTCGCATCATGGAGTTGCCTCTGCCAAGTCTGTTAATTCCCGTACATTAGGACACCTCGAAGGCCATTACTCCGCTTATCACCTGGTTGCAGCTCATGTGAGTATTGCTTACAAATGTAGTTCAGTTTTAAAAGAAGCTAACCTGCTTAGCTGCCATTCTACTTTCTTTGGTTACTAGTAACAGTGGGTAGGAGGCTTGGGGACATGGAAAGGTGACTGGAAAAAAAAACAAATCCATTTCATAGATGTCTCGTTATACAGGCTTAATAGCCTCCCTGTCAACCAACCAGAAAATAGTATTTATTTCATTCAGGTGATTGACATTGATATGACTGCATCTAGGTGTGTTGGGATTTCTAAATATAATCAACATATCATTTAGATAGGATGAGGGTTCCAATTAAAAACCACATTCAAAGAGCATGTTTGTATCTGAGCTGCTCTTTGCCATAAATAAGAGAGTATATGTGGTTACTGGTGTATGTATTTCCTGGGCCTGTCTTATGTCCATACCTCCAGTATGGAGTACTGCTCTGAAGTTGGTGAGTTTTTGGCCATCTCCATAAGGGTCTGTTCACACGTGCAGGCCACAGCATCCACAGACTCCAGCACAGGGTTTAGTATGGAGGGGAACTGTCATCAGAGAAGCAAAAAGAAAGAATTCAAAATTAAAGAAAGAAAAGATAGAAAATATAGATCAATATCAATCTAGACTTTGGAGTGCTCCAATTGTTAACTAAAAATGGAATGAACGTTGAGTGTGAGTGCTTAATGACAAACACTTTCCCTATCGACTTCCCCAAAGGTACATAATAAGTGACTGTAGCTAAAGCTGCATTAGTTGGCTTTGCCATTTCTTGTTCAAAACAGGTTCTATACAAAATGGAGTATACAAAGTTCTTCCTTTAAACTAAAAGGGTCATATGGTGTCCTGCTGTGCAAAATCCTCTGGCCTCCCTACCTTCATCTCTGACTCGCGCTAATGTAATGATGATAATTAGCCAATGCAGACAGTAAATTAGGTGGCATCTTTGGCGGAGCAGAAAGTCAAAGCACGGCACAGCGGCAGCCCTTCAGAAGTGCAATTAGTGCCTCCTGATTTAGCAGGAAGCAGCCACGTGCATGCGGCAGCACACTCCTGGCCAAAAAGGTCACGAACTTTCACTTCTCGTCCTTCATAATCAGTGCAGAAAAGCAACCCCCTCCCACCCCCCGACACACACGCACGCACGCACGCGCGCACACACACACACACACACACACACACACACACACACACACACACACACACACACACACACACACACACACACACACACACACACACACACACACACACACACACACACACACACACACTTCCACCCCCTCCTGCCAACCCCACAGTCCACCCCCACGACCTGGATTCACCCCTGTTGCGTGACTTCCTACCTGTCACTGTTGTCATGACAACAGCACCTTGGGGTGCCTACAGACTTTTTTTTTTTTTTTTTGCTTTATTTTGTTTTTTGGATTTTTTTTTTTTAACTAGAACCCCCTGAAACTCCAGAGTGCCTTATGTGACTGTGGCAGCTGTAACGATTATGCTAATTACAGGACTGGAAGCGAGTGAGGTGAGGCCATTTCAGTACCTTGTTAATTTTGTCCTTCACACCGGCAACAAGTATCTTTGTGCTACGTGGGACCTGGGTGTTGGTGAGGAGAATCCGCAGTGTGGGCACCCTGAGGAGACAATTAAGGACAAAATTAGCAGGAGGAAGAAGAGTTGCAAAAACACACTCTGATGGCTGTTTGTGTGCACATCATTCTTGATGTTCATTAAATAAAGAAGCATTAATCTCATTGAGAGGTACCTTTGCAAGGGGGTAATCTTCCCAGCATGGTATCTTAGTATGCCTCCTATCAAAGAGTAAACAAAAACAGGAAAATATACATAAATGCTGCAAAAAATGGTCTTGAACATCTGTTGAAGCCCCACTCCAGTCATTTATCTGTCACTATAATTTCAGTGTTGTTCTTAATAGATATTAACCAATTTGTTTTTTTCATGCAAAAAAAAATCCTTTCATAGGCTCTAAATAGTGCCTACAAAAATACACACCTTCACCCTAATCCCTAAAAGTGATATTTCCTTAGCACCGAATCTATGTCTTCCTGCAAAATTCTACAGTGCCGAATGTTTACCTATGATGCACCGTCTCTCTAACAACTCCTTAGGTGATGTTTTGTATAGGTATATGAGTATAGTATTATGCTGCCACAAACTGAGTTTGCAGTTGACACAGGCTCTCTCATCTTGTGACCATCTACTGCATCAACAATGAGGAAATGATACCCAAATACTTTTTGTTCAAACCATAGCACTCCCTCACATGCCAAAGGACACGTGGACAGAGAGGACTGGCCTAATCGGTCTTTGCCGTATGCCACTTGCTATTCATTAGAAATTGATCGCGCTAGCAACTTGAATATGGGTGTTTCAGTCAACCTGCATTCACATTGACATCAAGGCCTAATCTGTAATCACCTTGATGTCTTTTGCAGACTTAATTTCTTCAGGTTTCAAGTAGTCTGACTGTACAGAGCCCCTAAGGCGCACAAGAGAAACTTTACGTTTCTGGTGCGGAATTGAATGTTGGGATTTCATTGGTGTCCCATATTAATAACGATAACAATTCTGGGAAAGTCTGATCCGTTTTTTTGAGACATAAACAGGTGAGCTGAGAGTTCAATCAAAATACTCCTAGAATTGGCGTTAACCCCAATATGTGTTATTAAACATAAAGAACACAAAAATAAATAAGTTGAAAGAGGAAAATACTTGATTTGTGCCAGAGTGAGTCTTTAAAAGCTTTAAAAATAAAAAAGGCTTTCAGATATCCAAATGTCCCATTAGCAGTTCTTGGCCCTTCCCATAACTCAAAACACAACTTGACAATACTTAAAACTAATAAATGGTTTACAATTGGTGAACTACAATTGCTCATGTGAGAGACAGGTCATCTTTAACAGTTTGATGTTCTGGTGACACACCAAAGAGTTTAAAGCATCTATGTCACATTAGAAACCTGTGGGGCATGTGCATGATGGATGTTGTAGATGTGCTGATCCTGTCTTACCCTATGTGCTGACTGCATTGTCTACCCCTGAGGGGTTCCCGTGGATGATCTCTCCCCCTGGAAGGCCCACTGGTTGATCAGCTCCAACTCCTCACCACTCCACCTGAGCCACAGTCATGGCACAGATCAACAGGAGCGATGTCAGTAATGCAATGCAACGTTTTGCATAAGACACTGAGTGCTTGTGTTTGCTGGAATGGAATGATAGTCTAGCTATCACAGGCTACAGTTTCAGCACAAACATTGATGAATCATCCCCAGTTGTACACAGGGAAAATAACAAGGAGGCATTTGGCAGCTTCTCATTTCTGGTGTGACTGGAGCATTGTGAGAACACAACAGAATGTAAAGTATCGCTGATGCTGATCCTCTTCACTTGACAACAGCCACTTTATTAAAATAGACTTTCTAAAAGGGCAAAGCATTTTTCCCAGGATTAAATGTCAATTTGTGAGGGGTATGTGTGTGTGTGTGTGTGTGTGTGTGTGTGTGTGTGTGTGTGTGTGTGTGTGTGTGTGTGTGTTACCTGGCCGTGTCCTTGCCTGCTCCCAGAGGAGAGGAGATGGCCCCCTGCATGGAAAGCAGTGCTGCAGCCACACACACACAGTAGGCCGCGCTGGAGCCCAGGCCGGCCCCCGTGGGCAGCTCAGACCAGACAGTTACAGTCAGGCTGGGTAATGCTCTGCAACACATACAATCAGGACTCAGGAATAAAAAAATGATAAGACATACACACTACTCACTCAGGACACACAAACCGTGGTCAGGTAAAAGCTGGAAGAAAAGACTTATGCCAGCTTTTCAGGGATGTCGACTTTTGGTCCTTTCACAATGGTGGTACTTCCTGTGGTGGTATATGGAACTTGGGTCTATCATAGCACCTCCGACCACAGCTTCTATGACTATTTTAGCTCCTAGCACTGAAACAAGAGTCTGAGACTATATGCTGTCCTGTTATGAACTCTTAAGTTCAGAGTCACTTTCTGTTATACAACAATCCTTGAAAGTACAATGTTTTACATTGCATGTTCAGTGAATGTTCTTTTCTGTTATTTTCCAAGCTTACATGGCTAGCTGAAGAACATTTCATGGCTTATTAAAAGGAGTAATTTCATTTTCATTTAGCTATTTGTCAAGCCTGAATAGGGTCTGTTACGGAGGATATCTGCATTGTTTCAAAATGAATGTCATTCCTTGAAAACAAACAAATAAACAACATCAGCGAGCCCACAGCTCTTGTATCTGCATTACTTCAGCCTCTTTCAGGAGCATGACGCATTACAACCCAGAGTCTAATTATTTCAGAGCTACAGCATTATATGGTCCATAAAAGTGTGTGTCGTCATTACACCAAGGGCATTTTCTGCCGATAAGACACTCTACAATTTATCTAATGGGGATGCTCCAGACGAGGACTATACTGCCATAAAGTTTATAACAGACTCTGTGACATTTGTTGGCAACCACACTACAAGTCTAGTTAAAGCCTAAGTAAATTGTCTTGACTGTTGATGTCAACAAAAGAACTTCTTGATGGATCTGTGTGCTAAACATGTCTGCTCATTTTCCCCGGGCACCACACACCCACGCTTGTCAGGACTTCAACCTTCTGCCAACTGAAAAACCCTCATTATTCTCCACCATCAGAGTGCATTGGCACAATGGACAGAGTAACGGTTCTCTCTGGCCACCGCAAGTGTCACACATCACAAGTCTCAACTAAAAATTAAAAGTATTCCATGAAAATGCTAAATAGCATTTTTACAAAAATCAACCCTCAAAAAGACTGCAGCATTCGTAACGCTCTTACTTTGACTTGGCAAAGATGGAGAGGTAGATGTAAAGAAAGGAAGACACAGCCATACTCCGTGTGTCCGTGCTCCCATCCTCTGCTCCGTTTAATTCTCGCAGCTTTCTGACTAGCTCAGCATCCAGCTCCTTTAAGTTCCTATGATTAACTGTAAAATAAAATATCCCACTTGTATGGAAATGGTCGACACTTTACACTGTACAAAGACTAATAAATGGGGATTTTATACATGATCACATGATAATTTTATTAAATTAAATAAATTTATTTTATACATACATCACATGATAAACACAGGCAACCAACTTGTAAATCACAGTACACTTACTGGTTTTGTCTTGAAGTAAATGTTGGAGTGCACTGACATCCCAAGACAAGAATGTGTTTATGTTTGGAAGATTGATGCAGACCTTACTGGTGGAGGTCACTTTAAGTCTAAGGAATGTTCTTAAGTTCAGACTAACAGCCAGAGCAACCTGAAACATTGAGATTACAGGCTTGTTAACTTGTAGTTATAAGTAAATCATTTAAGTAGCTTTTGAATACAGTGAAAAAACAGGAAGACAGTTAGGAAGATGGCTCATATTTCACGTTCTACACTGACACTAGATCAGTTACCAGTAACTGCTTAAGTTACCAACTTGTATTTAGCATTGGCATTAATTACCTATTGAAAGATAATAACGATGGATAGAACCCAGGCCTGATGGAGTTGTTATTCACCAACAGGGCAAACTGCCTGATGCTGTCTGCAGACTGAACATAATTTCTCAAGTACCATGGGCAACAGTTTTCACTTCAAATGTCGGGGTAAGAAAGGTTAGACTTGATAGGGGCGAATCTGAGGTCTTAGTAACCTGTCAAAACATTAGAAACACTTCACCAGACAAACTCACCTTCCCGTGGACGACAGCGTGTTCCCCATGGAGGATGGCTTTCCCTGGTGCTGAAACAACGCAGTCAACGGCGTGCATTCTAGCATTCAGTGTCAAACGGATCCAAAAACGTCTTCTCGCTGCTCACCATAAACCAAGACAATAGAAGTTGCTTGAATAGACCACAAAAAAGGTTAGCTAGCACTCTATCACAGGCTATCCACTATTAAGATGTAGTCGCCGCCACTGCTCAGCATGAGATTAATTTAGAGACAGCTGTGCGTTATGTAGTTTTCAATATATATATTAAACCACTTGCAATGAACTCACAGCAGCAAAAATACTATTTCTACAGAACAGAACCCTGTACGTTCAACAGTAACTTACTGTGAAGTTGCCAGAGTTAGCTTAGAAGTCAAATGAAGTGTCAACACACGGATGTTCACAGTGGATTTCCAGCACAAGCCAATGACCGCTGAACGCCTTATGTACAGACCGCCCAATAACCAATCGGAATCACTTGGACGTAAACAGCCTATCAGACGTATCGGTCGTGTGACAGGGAAGCCCAACCTTCTCTTTACGGGTGCCGACACCAGACATATTTCTATGAACGTACACATAACAAGAGCAACTAAACCTGACGGCATTGGGCTTGTTTTCTTGTTACGAAACAGACAGTAATGGCAACTGCCATGGCAAACCGTTTGTATATGCGCTGTATCTTTTGGTCAGGCCGTTGTGCACAGTTGCACAGGATTAGACACATATGTAGGCAAGACAAAAGGTATCCCATGCATTTCCTTGGCTGTCGTTACAGCTAGTTAGCGAAGCAAGGATAGCCTTACCAGCGTGTTTATTTACTACATTGAAATAATGCTCTTTTTGTCTCCATTCAAGCTTTGCCACTCGGTCAGATGATGAGACCAGAGTTCCGAAAATCTACACTAAAACTGGAGATAAAGGTGTTGCAACCGACTACTGTTTAATTCTCAGTTCAGTTTAATGAGGTCCTAGTACAGACCAAATGCTTCAAATTCTAGCCCATAAAGTTACTTTGAAAACAGTTTCCAGGTCATAACCAGAATTTTGAGACAAATCGGTCACACCTGTTTCACTGCTCCCCAAACGCAGGATTTTCCAGCACATTCACAGGTGAAAGAAGACCAAAAGAAGACAACATCTTTGAGGCTTTAGGAGCTACAGACGAGTTATCGAGTGCCATCGGGTAGGCTCAATGATCTCGGATGGATTAAAAAAATACCATAGCCTAAGATGTTTGTTTGTGGCATGCCTTGCTCTCCGATGACCCCTGTGTTCTTTCCAAAGATTAGCAAGGGAGTTTTGCAAGGACGAGGGACACAAATTCATCGAAGAACTTGAGAAGGTCTGTGTCACTGTCCATTTTAACATGCATTTAGAGTTGGCAGACTGTGGAAAAGTCTGAGGCCACCAGTGGGCCTAATGTTAGATGACCACACACAACCATCTTCCACTCCCCACCAGAGTACAGCCAAGCCAACACACCAAAGTGCACAAAAGTAGGCTAAGGACTACCTCTGACCCTACCTGGGCCATCACTAGTTCCCAACAGTGCCACAGTGTTTTCTCGAAGGGATCTGAATCTGTCATCTGAGTTGGTTGTTTCTGGTTCCAACAGTGGTAGATCTGCTAGCAGCTTCTGGTGGGCTAGGCATGCCATCTGTAGCTTGGGTAGGATATGATGGTTCCTTCAATAGTTCCCCCCTGCAAGACTGGTCACAACATCTGAAGGGGACCAGAACCAGAGCCAAAACAAAACAAAAAAAACAGACCCTCTGCCCTTTCACAGCTGATGCTCTGATTACATGCACCCCAACAAGGAGTGTGACAGTATGTGCATATTTAAGTGAATGTAGTCCCCACAAGACTGCCCCAGGAAAGTCATACAAAATAGCCCCAGACCTTTGCACAGTGCTGTATTAAATCGCATGCTTTGATATGAAATGCTGTTGATTATCCTTACTTTGTGTGTACAGATTCAGTGTGTGTTGCAAGATGTTGGATCTAATGTTGCCACCCCGCTCTCATCAGCCAGAGAGAGTCACAGAGGTAAATATGTTAATAGTAGTATTAGTGTCTAATGATAACAAGTACAGAATTTGAGACATCATGGACCACACACAAAATTGCACACAGTATAAAAAAGAATAAGTAAAGCTTACTTGAAAAATTGGTGGAAACTTGATGCCTCAAAGTTAAGTAGCTGTAAGTAACTTTACTTTTTCTTTTTTCAGTGCAGTCCTGCTGCCATGGTATTTGAAAAGTCTTTTTACCTTCTTCCCCCAGCTAAGACCAAGTTTAGTACCCAGCCTGTGTTGGACCTTGAGAGTTGGATTGACAAGTACACAGAGGAGCTGCCTCCACTGACTAATTTCATATTGCCTGTAAGGTTCACTGGACTGAGAAGTGACAAGTACTTGCCAGTTTTGTAAATATAAGTTTTTTTATGGAGTATGCAGGATATGTTTTTGTTTGTTTATTTGTTTATTTTTTTAATCTGTGGTGTCATGTAGAGATCCAGGTCAGGTAATGTTCACATATGTTGGTAAGCCAGTTTCCAAGCCGGTAGTGTTGCGTATGCATTTAAGCATTTGCACAGGCCATTGATGGAATGTAATCTTGTAATATCCACATGTTGTTCACAAAGTGATGCATGTGTTTTCGATCCTGCAGTCTGGAGGAAAGAGCAGTGCCTCCTTGCATATGGCTCGTGCGGTGTGTCGCAGGGCTGAGCGAAGGTCAGCAACAATATGTGTACATGAGCACAACCTCACACATTAACAGTGTTTCATTCAAAGTTTTACTAATCTTAATCTTTCTTTGAGGTTTAAAATCATTACACTTCATGTTGCATGCACACATTTTTACCGTACTAACTTTAAACTTTGTTTGTTTTTTCCTTTCAGCGTGGCCCCTATTGTTCGCTCAGGGGAGGCTGATCCTGATGTTGCCAAGTTTTTGAACAGGTAGGGTTATACCCCATCAGATCATCCAATATAGGCTCTTCCAGTTCTCAGCTGATAAATATCTTGTTCTCTTGCACAGACTCAGTGACTACCTGTTCACCCTGGCAAGGTATGCCGCTACAAAAGAAGGAGAGGCTGAAAGCATATACAGAAGACCTACATGACATCGATGCATGTTGAGGACCAGAAAAATCCCATAATCAGATACAGAGACTGCGTTTTTGTGGTGTGAATTCATTGTATGTATTTTAATGAGCCCAAACTATTAAATATATCAAGGTATGGAAAATGCCTGTGGCATCTGATTTTTTAAAGTCTAGGTTTTTAAATTTTTGTGATTAAGTAGTACAAACATTTAAAGAAACACAGTTGGCCGTTTCAACCCAAACAGCAAAACTTCTATATACTATAAACTAACTATAAACACATTCTCACAGCCTCACACTTTCAACACTCCACACAGCTGGTGAAACACTATAACACTTTATTTGTAGTCATGGCCCCCCTGGCATTTTTACAGAAAATTCACCATGTCATGTAGAGAAACAGATGCTTATTTTGACTGGAATGTACACTGGAACTGGTTGGTTACAAATTCCCCTGAATGTGATGGGTGGGAGCTGAAGAGGTGGATTTCTAGGAAGCCAATGCAGGGACCTTAATTGGAGTATTATGGTCAGTTCTCTTTGTTCATGCAAGAACCCCAGCAGCTGCATTTTGGATCAGTTGAAGCTGTTTGATGGTCTTTTTAGGAAGGCCTGTGAAAAGATCATTGCAGTAATCAACCCTACTGGAGATGGATAAGATGGAGAAGTTTTTGTAAATATTTTTTTGACATTAGACCTCTTAGTTTGGAAATGTTCTTAGGTGATAAAATGCTGACTTGCTTTCATGAGTTGATTACTTTAATGTGATCGCTGTCAATGAAGACCCCAAGATTTTTAACAGTATCTTTTGCTTTTAGACCTTTTGTGTTGAGAACAATGGCATCTCTGACTCCTTTTTTTCCAAATATACTTATTTTGAAAATTGAGTGACATCCAGTTGTTCATTTGGTCCATACACTGATGAAGACATTTAAGAGGGGCATAGTCATTAGGTGAGAAAGCAAAATAAATCCGAGTGTCATCAGCATAGCTAAGAGATTGAGTTGTTTGTGATAATTTGTCAAGCATATAAAGATTGAACAGCAATGGTCCAAGGACTGACCCCTGGGGACACCACAGGTAAAGACCACTGGTGTTGAAGTAGAGTTGTCCATGATACCAAAGAAGCTTTTGTGTTGTAAGTATAAATTTAACCACTTGATAACTATGCCAGTGAACACAACTTAGTGCTGAAGCCAATGCCGTTGTATGTTGTGATCAACGGTGTCAAAAGCTGCACTAAGGTCCAATAACACCAGGACTTATGTTTTGCCTGCAACAGTATTAAGTCATACGTCTCTTACAACTTTGATAAGAATTGTTTCAGTCCTGTGATTGGCATGGAAACCTGATTGAAAAGTATCAAAACAGCTATTTGATGTCAAGAAGGCAGTTAATTGATTGAAGACTTTTTCAATTATCTTCACAATGAATGGTAGGCCTGTAATTGTTAAGCACTGAAACATCCAGGTCATTCTTTTTGAGTAGGGACTTTACAACTGCCTTTTTCGGGGACTTGAGGAATATGCCATTCTGTAAAGATGAATTTCTAGCCTAATCTGCAGCACATCAGCTGCTACAACGTGTAGGACAGATTTTAAAAAGTTGTTCAATTAAGATGTGGAAGAACTGAGATTTTGTACTGTTCTCTCAAGTGTCATAGTAAATCAAGCTAAATGTTGACATAAAGTTGAGTTCCACATTGGTTCTAGGAGCTATTTGCAACGGTGAAGTTAAATTCAGTCTTATTTTATCAATTTTACATTTGAGAAAAGAGGCAAACTTAGCTCAAGTAGCTCAAGTAATTGTGATCTGGGATTTGTTAACTTCTTTGAACATTAGAAACAAATACACTGGCATTGTTCTTGTTCCTGTCAATGATGTTGGAGAAGAGAGACCGTCTTGTTTTCCATCCTGGGTCCTTATTTGTTTTCAAAACTGCTCTCACTGCATGGACCCACATATGAGACAACACCAAGGTCTACCCTGCTGCTGCTATCAGTGTTATGCAGTTGTGTACATTTGATGCCATGTGTTTGGTTAACATTTCAGGGAGAAATATGTAGTTTGTAACAGACTATGTGACCACCTGTACACACTAAACATGTGACATCACCATTAAAAAGAGAGAAGCTGAAATCATCAACAGAGGACCTGAGTGTCATGTTTATGTTTGAATTTTGAAAGTGTCTATTTAATGATATGTGAATTCCTTGCATTTATCTTTCAACAAACAACAAAGAACTCCTTGCATGTATCAACAAAGAATTTTTTGCATGTATCTTTCAACAAACAAAATGCATCAGACCAAACAGAGCAAGTCATATACTTTCACTCAAACATTGATTCATATATATTTTAATATATATTTTTGCAATAGGTGAAATAAACCTTTTATGAATTGCATCAGGGAGTTACTCTGACTCTTCATTGTCTGGTCTAGAGTTTTTTTCTTCAGCAGGGCTGCAGTATCATTATATTCAGTTTGTTTATGCCATAAAGCTGTTAGGACAAGAGACAAGGCACAGGACAGTCTTCATTAAGGCCGTACTAACTCATAATTGAAGCCTTCATAGGATTTGACACCAGCCCTGGCTCTTCTGCGTCAGGGTGCTGGCCCAGGTCATGAGTGACAGGTTGCGGTCATCATAAGGGGGGTAGCGTAAGTAGGTCAGACACTCAATCCGAGTCCCCCGCAGAAGGCAGGACTTCTTGTGAGAGAAGGTGTCAAAGCTGTACTGTCCATGGTACGAACCCATTCCACTTGGACCTAAAATGAGTTTTGGTTAAACATTTGGTTTATTTTCTTTGTGAATGTAAGCAGTGTTTTGCAAAATACTGTATTTCATATATCATGTATATATCAACAATAAACAGTACTTTTTTCAAGCCGTTAGCACCAAAAGTTATATTAAATGAAATCCTGTCACATCTAGTCCTTCTAACCTTGTCCCCCGTGGTGTAGACATACCCCGTGGTGTAGACATAGAACCAGAGGCTTTCTGAGGCTAGCTGAACAGTCACAACTAATCATTCAAGATTCAAGTCATTTCAAGACATTCACTCTTCATGATATTAGAAAGGTAGGCTACTGTCATATCCCAAACTGATCAATTCAGATAACCCATTCCATTAGTAGTGGCTCTTCAAGACCACTGTCTTAAGATGGTTTTTGATATTGTTGTTTAAGATTTTTTGACATTGTGTTGTTTCAGGAGATAATTAAGCATGGCAACATTATTTTAGTATCATGACAACACTACTCTGCTAAATCAAATATAAGTGCCTTGTCACTATGCTATACTGAAAACTTAAACACTCTGGGAACTTTGAAACAGCACACTCACCCACTCCGCCAAAGGGTAGGCAGGGCATGAGACTCTGCAAGACACTGTCATTGGAGCAGAAGCTTCCGCTGGAGGTCTCATTCATCAGTCTGGAAATCACCTACAGAATGGAGATAAAAAGAAAGCCTCCATCATTTGTCTGTCTGTGTGTGTGTGCCTGTGAAAAGTATTGTACACCGTGTGTCTGTTTTATAGAGCTGATTCAAACACTTTAATTAGGCTAAACGTATTTCACAAAGAGGGAAGACAAAGGTAATATTTTATTGAAATTAGCCCGCAAGAATAGCTAACGCTGCAACAGTATGTCAACAGTATGGCCACTTGTGAGAGAGTCCTATAGCTGCTACCTTGCTGTTGCTGGAATATGCATAAACACAGAGAGGCTTGTCTCTCTTGTTGATGAAGGAAATGGCCTCATCCACATTCTCTACTGTCAGGACAGGAAGGATGGGGCCAAAATATTCCTGATGCATGACTGGATCTGTCTCCATCACATCTGACAATAATGTTGGTGCTATGGACAAACAGAAGCTATTAAGACATCCTCAGAATACATCACAAATGACAAACTGACAAAACCAGATAACTGAGAAACCATGAGTCTCCTCAATTTTGAAAGTAAATGCAATGATTAGATCATCAACTGTTTCTGGTGAAAGTAAAGTTGGTTGATGTTTTGCACATGCCCAGTATATGTGACAGCAATTGATGAAAAGAAAATGTTCATACCTTTACTTGAAGTTACATTTTTAAAGACATTCTATGAACTAATGTATATTAATCATAAAATCAGTTGTAGTGTTGGAGATCTTTAAACCCTTTTGTAATCATTTTGACACTGCACATTTTTAAAAATCCCATTTCATCAAGCGGATATGGGCAACGAAAACATTAAATATGGTGCTTACCAACATACTTCTCTGCCTCATTCACATGGCCTCCCATTACCACCTTCCCTGACCTCCAGAGTAGGTCTCTGACGCGGCTGAAGTTCTCCATATTCACCAGGCGGCCATAGCTGCGGGACTCGCGTGGGTCTGAACCGTAGAAGATGAGCAGGGCACAACGCAGGGCCTGCAGCAACTGTTCCTTCACGTCAGCGTGACACAGCACATAGTCTGGTGAGGCTGCATTCTGCCCTGCATTGTGGAACCGGGCCCAGGCGATCCGGCGCGCTGTAGTGTTAATGTCGCACAACTGGTCCACATAGCACGGGTTCTTCCCACTCAGCACAAGAGTGACAGGCGTAAGACTGCGGGCTGCTGCCAGAGACACCTTTGTACCTTCCTCACGAGTGCCTGTGGAACACAACACAGCTCTGGTCAGGGTCACACACACTGAGCTTGGAGACTTTTATTGTTCTCAGTGAAACATCTTCAACACTCGTTCCCTTTAATCACACACAACCCCAGGGGGATTTCAAGTACATATTTTAGTGACAAACCTGGCTGATAACTCATAATAACTAACCACCTAAAAGAAGAGCCTTTTTGTGGGGGTTTGTTTTGCCAAATGAAGGTAACCAAAGAGCTATTCTATTAGGATATTTAGGCCACCACTTTCTCTGAGTTACTACTCCCATTATAATTAGCTGAATCAGACAAGTTGTATTGGGTTACATTTGCAGATGGCAGAGGTAAGCTACCTTAGGGTGGTTCCCTAAGGAGGCTTCTAGAGTTAATTAACTGTTAATCACAACAAATGTCTTTGCATGGTAAAAACTAAACAACTCAATGAGGTATAGGGGAAATGCATACAAGCTATGCACAACACCACAACATTATTATTTATAATAATAATAACAATAACAACAACAACAACAATAATAATAATAATAATAATAATAATAATAATTACTTGACAAAAGGATAAGAGAAAAATTTTACCAGAGAAGAATACATGATCAAACTTGAGTTCCACAATCTCAGGAATGTCATTTGCGCCTGCAAGGACAATATGATAGCACTCCTAAGGAAGGAGGAAGAAGGTGGGTGACGTCAAAGCAACACCATGGAAGCACTGACAGTAAACAACCCAGTTAATTTAAAAAAATATGTGCCATGTGTCATGATGCTGATCAGCATTACATAGTACAATATCAACTATTCTGTGCACATATTGGCAATGTCACTCTTCATTTTCTATATTTTAAGGGAGTGTAGCATCAAAGTGTAGCTATTATTTTTGGGCAAAAAAAATATATTGTGTTGCTTTCATTTAAAAAGGAAGACTGTACTCTTGGACTGTGCACTTGCGCCACAGGTCTTGCTTTTCAAGCCTATAAGGGCTTCACTTACGTTATCCAGGTAAGAGGGCAGAAGTCTGTGAAGGAGCTCAGCCGTGTGAGCACAATGCTCAGAGGGGGTGATGACCACACAGTTCCCTGCGCGCGCGCGCACACACACACACACGCGCGCACACACACACACGCACGCACATGCACACACAATAATGACCAATATCGGTAGGCTTATCGACCAACTGACATCAAGAAAAGACACAGAAATATCTGCTTACCTGCAGCAACAGCTCCAATTAGAGGCACAAGGCAGAGTTGAACAGGGCTTGCCCAGGACCCAAGGATCAATACCGTGCCAAGGGGCTCGCTCACCACCATACATTCATCCAGAGCTGTGGACTGCTCCAAACCATACAGATTTTTTTGTTGTTGTTATTTAAAGAATCTCCCAAGGGAAATGTGTCAGTATTATGTCCAAAAGCTAAAGTGCGGCTGTGCAAAGAGAAGTCTATGAGCTTAATACTGAGGAAAAGGAGAACCATAATACATTCCTTCAGAGGAATCAGTGGGGGGCACTACTGTATCAACTTTGTATCAATTTTTGCCAAGTATGCCACAATGTGCCCGACCTAATCCTCTCTAGACTGAGCTTCTAGATTGGCCTTTAATTTAATCTGCTTTAGGTCCCTTAGCACAATGTACACCTTTGTAACAGAGCGTGAGTGGTTTCCGGATCTTTCTAGTAAGAAGTCTGAACCTTTTATAATCTTAACAATGCATTAACTGTATGCAGTCCACAAAAGCAAACTGAAGTGGACATGAAAGCATGGGGCATCCTCACACCAGATTTCTTTCAACACATTGAGGCTCCATCCATTTCCGAAGGTTCTTGATGGCATAGAGGGCTTCATTCTTCACCAGAATCAACTCAGAAACCACTGTCTCAAAGCGTGGCTAACAAAATCCAACACAATCGAAAAAAAGGGAAGCATGCAATTATAAAAATATTGTTACTGTGAATAATGTGAACCAAACTTAGAATGAATTCTTATGTCAAAAACTTTCATTTTGTCACTTGATTTCCAGTTTCTACATAAATATACCAACATATTTGCTATGCCCGCAGTATACCTTGTGCAGGTCCCTGCCTAGTGCATCAACAAATTCACACTCATGCTCCAAGACCAAGCGCATCAAAGCGTCCAGCTGTGACAGTCTGAAACACTCATTGGCTGTTCGGCCAGACTGGAAGGCTGCTCTAGCCCTTTTCAGCATCTCGGCACATTCCCCCGGTCCAGTCTTCAAACAGAGATCTCCGTGTCGAGTCCTACGAAAGAATTCAACTGCCCGAGTTATTTGAACACAAAGCATTTGAAAGTAGTTTATGACCTGTGCTAAACGCTATAAACTAACTGACTGAAGACTATGACACTCTTTGAAAACCCATTTTATAAGCCTACCTTCTGCATGTTATGCGGCCGTTTCTCTGGCACGTGCGACATGCAGTATTTTTTCTGACACGGTTCATATTGCATGAGCTGCACAATTCTAATCGGTGTTCATGAAGTCTCATTAAATATTAGTCCTGACTGTTCTTAGACGAATGCTGTGAAGCACGACCCCTTATGGCAACCAATCGGATCACGTTGAAAAAATGCAACAAGTCACAAATATGTAGGCTACCCTACCCTTTTCAAGTTAAATTACGTTGGTCTAGGCCCACAAAGAGTTAAGCTGCTTATCCAAACTTGAGAGCATAATCTGGAGAAGAAATTTATTCTCCTAATTGATCTATGTAAATTAAATTTTAAGACTATATAAGTTAGGCTGAGTTTGCCCAACGGCAGTCATTGTTTAAAGGTCTCTTATTTGTCCCTAGAATTTCTTAGATTACCAAGCTTTTGATTAGGCTAAAACTCCATGTTCTATCAATCGACATTTCTTACCTTCTAATTGCTTTGAACCATTTAGATGGAGATGGGCTAGGTGGAGTACTCATGTTTCTACAGCTTTCCTCAAAACTATCCAAACTATCAAAATCCAAGCGAAGGTATTTTTGAATCGCACTGGATCAAACACAAGAACGCTCTGGTACCAACACCTGCAACCTGTCACTGAGACTGCGCAGTTGGCCAACTCCAAACCCAAACTTTCTCAAATCCGATCAAACATTTTAAGTGCCTGTTTCGCAACGCCAAAACCTTTAAATAAAATAAAAAGATGACTCCACAGGCCTAACTGATTAGAAAAAAATATCTGAAAACATATGCAGCTCCAGTCAATATAAATACCACATGTTATATGTTTTTGTTACCTTCAAGTTCGTCTTACGGTAGGCTATTGAAAATCATCGGGTAGAGAACGTAAGGAAGATAAATCACACGAGTTGAGTTGTTAGGTAAAGGTTTTAAAGAATACTCAAAGCTTTACATGATCGATTGACAATTATGTATACATTTACAGACATTTCCACTTCATACACTGATTTCTCTAACATTTTAATTACCTGCATTTGACATAGTGCAACCAAATGTAAAGATTCATTTCAAAGGGTCAAAGTCAAGAAACAATGCTGCTTTTAGGGATGTGTTCTTTCAGCACTCTTTCTTTACAACGAATATTATTTGGATATATCCATTAATATGTGACATCATCAAAGCACAATGTGTGGTGCCTATAAGGTCAGACCCACTGTAGTCTCAGCCACTGAGGTAACGTTCTGTCTTGCCAACATCTGAGATAATCCCTCGGTGGTCTGTTGTCCAGATCTGTGAGCAAATGATTCAGTGTGTGTGTGTGTGTGTGTGTGTGTGTTGGGGGGTGGGTTAACTGGAGGTAACTGAGGTTGCACTGAAGCCCTTACAAATTCTCACCAGTGCCAAGCAGGCCTGTACTACTAAGGTTACTGGTTAACCCGGGTAGCTTTGTGAGTTATGACTGATCTCTAAAAGCCCTCCATTGAGCATCATTTGTTTCTGAAGTGACATGTTGTTTTTAGTGGTTACTTCAGAAGTTACCCAGTTTAACCAGTAGACTGGCTTCGTAGTATACCCCCCAGGAGTTCCAGAGCAATTGCAAGTGTTTGAGAATACTCGGGACCACGACAAGGACATAGGGGTGACTCACAAAAAGCTGTTTTTTCCCCCTGAAGAGTTTGTTTTTTTAGTTTGCAAAGACTGACATGACATTTGGCCACTCAAATCTTTCAGCCATCTTTCTGTTATACATATTGTTCAGACCAGAATATCAGCTTACACAATTCATCTGTGTGTACCACAGTTCCTGCATATATGATTGCATACATACGGACAACAAATAAAACACGTTCACAACATTTCAATGGAGGTATATTGCAGACAACCTTCATTTGACATTAATGGGTGGTTTTGCATAATGTAAGTCTGAAAACGAGTTACTGCCTATTCTTTTAGCAATGTTGCCCCCTCTTGATTAATAACCCAAATTTAGCATGATCACCAGAGATTTCGGCATCCTGATATATACAACATACTGAGTAGCAATAAAGATTTTCTCCACATATAAAAACAGCAAAAGAATTCCAGCTGAAAGCTTTGATCTTGTGCTCAGTACACAGGGCAGGCAAGAGAGCTGCGCTGTTTTCACAGACTCTGTTAACCAGTCAATGACATCATTCATTATGACTTCCATATTAACCAGAAAAGAGGTGTCCTTTAAATAGTTTGCGTTTCATGTTCTCTTCTGTCCACAAGCTGATGAGTGAACAAGTCACTCTTTGTTAGTTGTAGTTGTCGGATCTCCAACGTCTTACTGAACGGTTCCGCAGGACTGCGCAAAGCAGGTTTCTGCCTATTGCGTTCACTCCACAGTTTCTGTTCTTGCAAAACTACCTTCCAACCCCCTTGGTTTTTATGGCTTCATTTCCTCAAGAGCTCCAAAGACACAATGCCCCTTCCCTGGTCTCAGTCAAAAACACCTGTTCAGGGAGGCCTTTGGTCTCTCTCACTCTCTCTCTCTCTCTCACACACACACACACACTCACATTCACACAACAACTACGCCCCCCTCCATCTGATTATTTTGTGTCTTGTTTTGTTTTTGTTAAGCGACCTTGAGTAGTAGCTTGAAAGGCGCTATATACAACCATTATTATTATTAAGAATATTCTTGGGCACCCCCAGTTCCTCCATCCAAGCCAAATGCTGCAATATCTTGGGAAGGGAAGGATGAGCAGAGGGGTCCTACAATCTCAATCCCAATCTACTTCTTCTCCTGTTTTTCAAATGTTTAATTGTTCTATGAAAGGAGACCCAGGGTACATGGACATGATGTAGCTAAAACAGTGTTTCAACAACAACAAAAAAAGCCGGTGCCATGCTGGCAGTGGAGAGATAGAAGCCTTGCAGGAGGCACTGGTTTCCATACCGCTCTCTTCCTATGGAGTTTCACACCACTTCTGAGTCTACAATCCTCCAGCCAGAGGTTATCATCATAATAGGACAACTTAGTATCTGTGTTAATATAACATACATTAAAGCAATGCAACAGGAGGAAAAAAGGGACTTCACATAAATACTCCTTTTAAAAAAGAATATTAAACAGTATATAGACAATCTGCAATTGACAAGACATCAGGAGTGGGAGTGAAAGTTGTTTCAGGTCAAAGGTGAAATGGTACAACAGAATACAGTGTTACAGTGTGCATGTCTGAAGATGTGCAAAAAAAACAAAACAAAACAAAACACAAATTGATATATGTGCATGATGTCTCTGCTTAGAGACGGTTAGTGTTAGTATGAGAGACAGAGCTGAGAGATGAAAAAGGGCCAATCATTGTTCAGTCTCTAAGCACCGGTATCCATACATGGCCTATATAAAACAGCATTCTTGTTGCTTTATAAGCTCAATGCACACTCACTCACACACTCTACTTCTTATTCTCTCTTACTCACTCTTCTTACCATTACCAAGCTTAAAGGAACTCGTCAGCAAGCTGTGCCACAGATCCCTGCTTCTAATGTCCTCTTTGTGTCTGGGTTCATTGAGATGTGTAGTGTCAGTGTGTGTGTGTGTGTGTGTGTGTGTGTGTGAAAGGGAGAGGGCTGGATTGGATAGGCTAGAGTCTTGCATGGCTTTGTTGCGTCTCGCGGTGTCTGTATTGCTTTCCAAGGTCAAAGGTGGCCAAGGGCTATATTGTGGGTGGGAGTCCAGGTTGGGGCCTGAGAAATACTGGCGCTTCGCCCAAGAGAGTGTTGCTTGGATTCATGCCCCCCCTCCTCCATTTCCCACTCCAGTGAAGAGTTTCATAGACTCAGGGTGGGGGTTCGCACAGACAGTGGCTCTCGCTCAGCTTCGTTATCACTTCCTATGTCTCCAAGCAGTCTGTTCATGCACCTGCACCCCCCCCCCCCCCCACCACCACCACCACTGAAGCCAGCTAGCCTCCACGGCAGAGTCACTGCACAGGGGGACAACACTGCTCGCTGCCAGAGTGGAGAGGAGCAGGAGGCAGGGAAGCTACACAGACACCTCAGTCTCACAGGGCCACCTGGGTAAAGGATCTAATTTCAGTAAGGCGACTGAAGCTCCACACGCTTCGAATGCTGACAAAGGGTCTTTTAGGGGGACAAAAAGATGCTTGTGTCTTTCTCTCATCTCATAAGTAAGTAGTTCAAATGGAGGCAAGGGGTCCAGTGAGTCCATGCTCCAACTTCACAGGGTTTTAACTGTCTCACAGGTCGATAAGTGAGTGAGTGAGTGTATGTGTGCGTGTGTGGAGAGATGGAGGAGCTGGCAGTCTGTTCTCTGATGCTCCATGGTGGGGTGAGGTGGACTGGGTGTTAGGAGAGCTCGAAGCCTGTGTTCATGCTGATGGCGTAGCGCAGCTTGTCGCGCAGGATACTCTTCTTGCTGTAGTTGGGCAGCTTGAGCAAGTTGAAGCAGGTGGAGGAGGTGGGCAGCCGGCCGCCCGGCTCTTTCTTGCGGATGGTGAAGAAGCCCCGCAGCACACTGCCCAGTGTGTCCCCCGTGTCCTGTGGGGAAGCACACACACACACACACACACACACCCACACAGTCTCAGTCTCAGAAAATCAAAACAGAGACTGAGTGAAGTTTGCTCCAACGCTTGCATTCCCAAGTTCCCAAGCCTGTTTCAGCAGGATTTCCATATGACTCACCTGGTCGTCTGACACCTCCACACAGCGGATGGAGAAGGGGGGTTTGAGGTAGGCGAAGCCCAGGAGTGGGGGCCTGGAACAGCTGGTGACAAACTGCACACAACCAACACAGAGAACAGTCAGTATGTACTGTGCAGGATCAAAGAGGAAAATCCCATGTTGTCATGTCCTAACACTACTCTTGTGCTAGCAAGATAGCAACCGAGCCTTTAAAGCCATGGACAGTCTAGATGGACCATTAGCACATTTACCAAACTGGGGGGGGGGGGTATCACCTTAAGAAACATGGCTCTCTCCTCAGGGCTAAAGTCACTGGAGAGGATGTCCCACAGCCAGATGATCACACGATGACTGCTGTGGAATCCTCCATAATACACTGTGTGTTTCCTAGGGAAGGAAAGAGGGGTGCGGGGACAGGGTGGCAGTGTTTCACATTACAAAGAAGCAGCAGAGTTTCACAGCCTAGTCTAAGTTATTGAGGGGGGGGGGCTTTGATGCACTGTTTGTTTGGGTGATGGTTGCACATGGCAGGACAAGATCTGAGAGCACTGCTCTGACCAGACAGCAGAGAGATGAGAGTCTATGATCAATTAAATCAGTTAACATATCATTTAAGTAATTGGTCAAGTAAGCCATTGAGTGGATGGACTAACTTGAGGTCGTCCAGGTCGATCTCAGCGTTGTCCCCAGAGATGAGACGCTGCACCTCGGGCGTGGAGAACATGTGCAGCCACTCGGGGTTGATGATGCAGCGGAAGCCCCGGATGAATGCCGCCGTCTGCTCCTTGATCTGCGTGTGCATGCGGAAGTGTGCCATCAGGTGGATGTAGCTGATCCTGCAGATGGCATGATAGGTCAAAAGGTCAATGGTCAAAGGTCAGGGTGGAGGGAATGATCACACAGTCCGCCAAACAATGTGCTGCACTTATAACATTAATGACACTGCACAATGTTCAATGTTCTCTGAGAACCAAAAACCTATGATCCATTTTATGTTTCAGGGTTCCCACTGTAACTCAAACTTAAAATTCCCTGACTTTTCCATGACTTTACTGGACGAAAAAAGCTGAACTTCAATGGAAACTAGATGTACCACCTAGCAGTATATAATACTACTACACATTGCTGCATGTTCGATCCAAAGAAAATGAATGAATTTTTTGAACCGCATGTCTTAAAGGTTTGCTCCTGTGAGTCACACATACATGTCAACACACATGTTCACAGTCTGAATTCCTTTATTCCTCAATTCCCTCTTTAACATAATGGTTTGTGTAATCAAGCACGAGTTAGACCAAACCACAAGTCAATCTGTAATCTCCATTCTCAGGTTAACATTTAATTAGTGCAAAACTAAACTTTAAACCATTAACTTTGTTAATAGATTAACCACAATAGCTTAAGCAGGACATGAGACAAGTTAACTCCCAATTAAGACCAAAAAGGAAGCATAGAAATAAATATCACAACTACATGTTATTACCAAAATTCCCTGATATGCTCTGACTCTGTCCACAAAAATATCACATTCCCTGACTTTCCATATCTGGAAGAGGCTGTATTGAAATTCCATGACTTTCTAAAAATTCCATGACCAATGGGAACCCTGTTGTCTTTACTCAGAACACTAGTGATTGTGATGCTACGCTGCTATGAATGCTAAGAGATTAGCAAAAGAGCAGAGTGTGAGGTCAGAGCTGACCAGTTCTACAATGACGTCTACAATGTTCGCTACTACTACTACTACAAAAAAAAGCAGCACCCTAATCATGTTCATGATATTCAACAGAATCCCAAACCCTAAAATAGCAAGGATTAATTAGCAAGTACTTTAGAAGTCTAAAGCTCTATGTTTTTCAGTGGCTCACTTGTTTTCATTGGTCACAGGCATGGTCTTCCCTCCTGGGATGAGCTCATGACAAACCAACTGCAGAGAGAGAGGAAAGAGAGACAAAGAGAGAAAGGTTGGAGGAGATAGAGAGATACAGAGAAAGAGAGAGAGAGAGAGAGGGAGAGGGAGAGGGAGAGGGAGGGACAGAAAGAGGGGGAGGGAGGGACGGAGCCAGAGAGAGGGAGATAAAGTGAGGGAGGGAGGAAGGGAGGAAGAAAGAGATAAAGAGAGAGAGAGAGGAGAGGGAGAAATGGTAATCATGACCACATGGCAACAGAGTCCAACTGTGGTGAGGAGCAGGTAGTGACTATCACCTCTGACGGGTTAGTTCATGCTCATACCTGTCCCATCACCTCCTCGTCGTAAGACAGGGTCAGTCCCAGGTCACTCACGTCTCCATCGTAGCGCTGCAAGTCAAATCAGTGAAACTGGTTTAAATGGTCAGGCATTAATACTGGTAAATATGCCAACCAGCTTTTGGGGAAGTGGAACGCAGTCAAGCATGCTATTTTTCAATGTTTGAATATTTAGCTAATATTCACAATTTTTACTAAATTTCCTTCACGATTAATAAAATATCTACCCATCTATCTATATATCGATCTGTCTATCTGTTTATCTATCTTTCTGAGTCATGAAGTTTTACAACAAAAATCAACAC